>CM049811.1:23427711-23637218 GCA_027422405.1 Ptychobarbus kaznakovi | reverse complement strand
CAGCATGAAAGCATGCATTTATTGTTTATTTAGATTGCAAAAAATAGTTTTTGCTTTTGAACAAAATTATAATATTTTTGGATAATTAAATAATGATTTTGAGGTGAGATTGCTGGATTTAGTCGTATAATATTTATTGAATTCAGATAAGTTCAATTTAGTGCACCCTAAAAGCATTTGAACATATAGATAAATTTATTAGATAAAAAAGAATAAAGCGGCATTTGATTTAAAAAAAGATGACTCTTCAAGCAAAAATGTCAACGTTTTTATTAATGACTTACAACCATTTCGATCAAATGTGTTTATAAGAGTAAATCACAGACAGAAGTCTAAACTACGGTCCAGAAACACTGGAGCAAATATCGAATGTAGGTAGTTACAGAAACTCAAGGAAAGCAAGTCTTAAAACAGCGTGCATGCCTGAACAAAAGCTCTGAAGCGTCTGAAAATAATTGTCAGATGGAGAGAAGACGTGAACACTGACCTGCTGCTGAGCAACACAAATAAAGCATACACAAAAAAGCAACTGACATTTCAAAAAGAAACTGTTCAGTGGACCTGCTTTACTTCTTTTAATTGATGAAGTTTGGTTTTCTGCTGACAGCTGCAGTGATGAATTCATGAAATGCTGTCAAATGCTTTAATTTGGATTCATCTGATTATTTATTAGGCTTAATCACAGCCATGCTGATGTTCAGCTTGATTATGAGTGTGATGTTGCTCTAACAAGACATACATAGGACACAGTCTAAGATGCATTTTTAAAAGTTGAATTTCTTTTAACTTGACAATGTCTTAAAATTTGCCCATCCTGCAAGAGATGCTTACAAATCAGCAATATGGCACAATGGCCAAAGACGTCGGTCTAGTGCAGGGATCCTCAAATCTTTCCCTGGAGGTCCAATCTGCTGCAGAGTTTAGCTCCAACCCTGATCAAACTCACCTGTCTGTGATTTACTAATGATCTAAAGACGCTGATTAGCATGCTCAGGTGTGTTTGATCAGGGTTAGCCGACTCTGCAGGAATGGTCCAGATTTGAGTATCCCTGGTCTAGTGCATGGAAAAAAAAGGCACTGCAAGACAACTTGTGCTTTTTTTATTTATTTTTTTACCAGCTTTCTAATATGCTTCTGATTAGTAATGATCGACGTATTGCAATATTTTTTTTATTACCGATACCGATTATTTGTACGTTTATGTAACTGATATGCAGAACCGATGTTTATTTACTGTTATAAAGTAAATAAATAACTGAGTGAGGTCCATTCTTCACTTTGTTTTTCCTTCTTTCAGTCATCTTCTAACAACAACAAAAAACATTTTCATGCAAAATTTAATCTTAAAATTACAACAATAAAAACATTTTATTTATAAAACGCATCATCAGCAACACTGATATTAACAAAAAGCAAAGAATGTCTAATGTTTCAAATGGAGAAAATAAAGGACAGAGTCATATCAACTTCATTTTAAACTACAGTTTTAGGTTTTAAAACGCTGTTTAATAGACTAAAGAGTGAAGAATAATTCACTGATAATGTCAATACAATTAATAACATTCTCTGGAATATTGAAATAAGCTATAACAAACAACATATCGTTTTTTATCGCATTTCTTAACTGGCATGTTTTATCAGAATTATTATCTAAAAAAATTGTCATTCTAAATTATGAAACTGCTGACAGGTTTATCTATTTACACAGAACTATACTCAAACTGCGATCGCTTGCGGAGATAATTAATAATTAATTTCGATAGAGATGTATTTATTTAGTGTTTATTGGTGAAATAATGGTTCTATAGTAAATGTTAATATAGTTTAGCGTGTTTCAACGAGTGAATATCCTTGTATAAAGTTTATGCGGTGGTCGTGCTGGAGCTTCTCATGAGTGAACAGTGTTGTGTGTGTCCACTGCTCCAGGTGTGTGTGTGTGTGTGTGTGTTGTCTGTGTCTGTGTATGTTGTCTGTGTGTGTGTGTGGTGTGTGTGTGTGTGTGTGTGTGTGTGAGTGTCCACTGCTCCAGGTGTGTGCTTGGATGGGTCAAATACAGAGAAACATTTCACTGCGGTTATACTCTGTATAATTGTGTATGTGACAAATAAAAAACAACATATATTGTTTTTCAAAACCGATATCCGATAATGGTAAAATGCTTAAATATCGGTAAACCAATATATCGGTCGATCTCTACTTCTGATATTTATCGTGAATGTAATATCGCCTTCATACAACAGTTAAAAAAACCCTGAAGTTAACATTGAGTTACATTTCAGACACAATATTGTCTATTTTTTTCTGTTTCGCCAATGAAAATGTTCCAAACAAAGAACATTGCCGGGTTTCGTTCCTGAATGAATCTGTTTTTGAGTGAATCAATGATTCAATGATCCATTCATAAAGAGAGTCTCTTGATTCATTTCTGAATGAATCAGCGCCACCTACTGCTGGTTTTAGTGTCATATTTATTTATTGATTACCGTTCTAAATCAGCCAAAACCACACCAACTATCGTTTATTTATCATTATCGAAAATAAAATCACAAAAAATTGAGAGATCATTTTTGTCAATATCACATACACCAGCCAATCAGATTGCAGCGTTGCAAGGTCATATGTTTGAATTGAATTCAGAAACGAACTAAATGATAGACAAGGTAATCACATTTCAAAGTAAAAGCAAAATAAAATAATACAATTTATTTCGCTTAATGAAAAATAAGGCTTTTTTTGAGGCAAACAAAATAATAATATATTCATAATTTTCCCATCGCTGGTTCTGCTGCTGAAGACATATGTAAATGTTGCAGAGTAGATTTTACATTAAAACGACAATGTAAGATATGTTGTAGTGCTGCAATGTAAATGTCAGTCAGGCGATTGGGAATATTAATGAAAGCAGAGGTTTTACTGAGATGACACTTGTGCAAATATCTCTAAGACGAGACATTTATGAGCCGTCTGCAGTGGAAACGCTCTGCCGGCCCTCGGACTCATTAAACACAATCAATCTACAGATATTCAGATGCTACTCTGCTTGATCCCGGATTGACCTTTTTTGATTGCTGAAAGGAATTACTGGGCTGTTATTTCGAACATTTGTGAAATCAGATGTTGAGTTTTTGTCAAGACTCGCTCAGTTCATGCATTTGTGTTTTCAAGTGGGGGATTCCTATTCCTGATTGCGATCGAAAACATTGAAACATTACAGTTTGTTCCGGACCGTTGAGGATTTATGCTGCTGGTGTGATTCAATTATGCATGGTGTCTATGTGTAATCAAGACTACTTAAACAAATCAACCGAGCTGTGCAGTGTTGCATTTTTAAGGATTTATCTCAGCTGTGAGCTGGAATATCATAGTACGGCTTCATTTAGAGAGAAACTAGATATTACGCATTTTTAAAGTGAGACTAGAAGTGGCCTAGTTTTATGATAAATGTTTCTTCCTCTTCTAAAGTTTATTTTTGTCACATTTGTCTGCCAATTAAAGTGCAAATCCATAAGAAGACTTTGCAGAAATGATGAAAAGGTAACTCTGAAATATTGACAAGATCAGGTGCCTGTCGTTGGAAGTGCTGTTCCCTGATGAACGCTTCACCGTGAAACCCCGTTCCTGCAAATAATGGCCGTGCAGGAAAGCCAGTCTGATCTGATGCCTGTGATCTTGCATTGTTACTGCTTGGATAGACTTCATCTCCTATTCTTACATATAGCTGAGAGTACACTTCAACTCAACCAGATTGGTAGGTCTAGTAGTGAAACCTGTTAACTTGCAATGTGACCATTCAAATTTGGGGAATAAAATCTCTTTAAGTTGGCTCTCCAAAGTTTGCATGCCTGTATCTCAAGAAGTATTAAAGACATCTTAATGGCCTATTAGATTTTGGGTCTTAAAATAAAATTTTCCGGAAGGTTTTTTTAAGGCGCCAGATGGTTCAATCCCAGAGATGTGTGGATCTCAATGCACCTCCATGTCCAGATTGTTGAATAATAACCATATTCAGTGGTCAAAACCAAAAGGTTGGCCACTTTGTATACAGCTGATACTTATTGTATTTAAAGGGGAATGTCTGAGGAATAAATACATGTTGAAAGTAGAAATGTATCTGGAACCATATAAGGGCTTTTTCATCATTTTTGAATGGTCACCATTGGCAAATGATGCCATAAAGATTGCTAAAGTCAACAGATCTATCAATCTCTGTGTAAAAATAATATAATAATGCTGCCATCTTTCCGAAGCGATTTTTAGCATCCTGTAATTTGGCTCTGAATCTCAGGTGAAAATGTTCATTTTGACACTCCGCTGCAAAATAGGGGTAACTCAGTGAATACAATACATCCATGACATTTAATATTTTGGCTTTCATCACTATGCATGTTTGTCTGTCTTCTGAACAAAAAAATTAACAAAATCATAAATTTGACCTGGGAAGTTTGTGAAACTTGATTGATTTGAGACAGAATGATGCTACAGTCTAAAAGAGGATAGTGGAATTTAATAATAAGCAAATTAATGGTATCCATTTACAAAATGTGATAAAACATAAAACAGTTGCAATGTTTTTTTAAGGTTGCAGCATAATGTATAAACTAATAATCTTTTTTTTCTCAAAAATGATAATTCCTAATTTATTAAAATTATAATTCCTCATGATTATTGTCATTATAGAAATTAAATTTTACATTTCAACAGAATTATTGCATTTTCAAATAAGCACAAATCAAGAGAATGTCAAATTGTATACCTCATCTAGTTTCCCAATGTGTTATAGTTATCATATGAATAACCACACTATATGCCTATTTATGAAAACTGTTGCAACAAGAATCTTCTTTCAAAAGCTGAGCCACTGAAAATCCTCAAATTAACTCCAAGAATTCCAAATTATCGTTTTTCAGTGGGGTATATCGAATGTCACTGGATAGAAAGCATCTCCATTTAAGAAAAATGTTCTAATTGGGGGATTTAAACTCTTGACTAGATTTGGCAACCCCAAGCATAAATGCATGTGAAGGCTTGCTACCAATGCAAGATAATGACAATGTCACACGAAAATGGCATTTTTTAGAATAAATAACCAGCGGGCAAATATGCTTAATTAATCGTGCAGAGCAGAAATCATAATCCCATTTAAAGTACGATTTATAGGCAGCTCTTTATACTGTACGCACTAACTCACATTAGTATGTATGACAAGATGGCGCTTGTGAATGCATTGGTCAAGCATTTGTATGCTTGCACAGAGTGTATCTGGCCTTAGTTTGAGAGTACGACTGTCCAAGCAGACCAAAAAAATCAAATCAGTGGGTGGAATCATGTGATGAGGATCCGTACTGCAGGCTTGGACACATTTCATGTGGGCACGTTGAACATATGTGGTTGATCGACTTTAAGGAGTATTTCCCCCGCAGACCTGTCCTCTTTTTAAAGCTGCATTTTCCTCCCATGATGGTTTCGACGTCACTTCCATTACATCCAGTGAGTGCCAGAGCCGAGGGATTTCAGACGTCTTAATCTCATCCATATGAAAGCAGTGCCATGAGAGGGTTTCTTCCACTAGTTTGAGACGTGCACTACTTTGAATCATATAAACTGTTGATCTTTTAAGTGTTGTTGGAGGAAGAGGACAGCATGGCTCAGCCAAAGTGGGGATTTTTTTTCAGTTGTGTCTGATACTGATAAGGATACAAATTATTTTGATATTTTTTTGAATGTACAAATCTGTCTCAATACATTTTGTGTTCATCCTTTAATTTAAATTGTAAAATGTTTAGTCCATTTTAAATTCCAGCAGGCAACAATCATGAAAATAAACATGTAATATTTCAACCAAAAATGTAAAGTTACTCACCCTCATACCATCCAAGACATAGATGAGAGTCTTCATCAGATTTGGAGAAATGTGTTATTACATCACTTGCTCACCAATGTATGCTCTGCAGTGAATGGGTGCCGTCAGAATGAGAGTCCAAACAGCTGATAAAAACATCACAATAATCCACACCACTCCAGTCCATCAGTTAACATCTTGTGAAGCCAAAATCTGTGTGTTTGTTAGAAACAAATATATAATTTAAGATGATTTTAAATTCAGTTGCTTCTGGCTAAGATACGAGTCCATAATCTATAATAACACTTCCTCCAGTGAAAAGTCATCTGGTCTGAATCAGGAGAGAAATGTGCACAAATAAAGCACCGTTTACAAGCCAAAACAGCTCTAAACAAATATGTGGCTGGATTTTGATGTGAGAGACAACAGGAGATGGACTTTTTCACTGGAGGAAGCATTATTATAGATTATAGACTCATATTTTGGCCAAAATTAACAGTCGAAAGTTATGAAATGCATTAATTTTAGATTTCTTACAAACAGATTTTGGCTTTTCAAGATGTTAATTGAAACTTGTGGATTATTGTGATGTTTTTATCCGCTGACTGGACTCTCATTCTGACGGCACCCATTCACTGCAGAGTATCCATTGGTGAGCAAGTGATGCAATGCTACATTTCTTCAAATCTGACGAAGAATCAAACTGCTGAGGGCCATGAGATCAAATAATGTAATGTGTGGGTGAACTATTCCTTTAGTCAGATCACTTATTAAAATAATAGCACATCTCTCCTCAACAAGCTGCTTGATTCAAGATATCATTCATGTTTGAGCAAAATGACTTACATGCCAAAATGTAATAGGCTTAGAGGTTGTTCAAGTCCCTAACCCTTATAAGCAGTGCTAACAGTGATGCATCCCTTAATAAATGTTACTGCTGGATCTTATGGGGAAATAATAGATCAAACGCAGTTCCCAAGTAACGTGTTTTAATTATATTTAGCACATTTATTTCCTCATTCTCCGAGTTTTTCATGAGTTTTTCGTGCTTGGGCGTGGTGTTGAGTTGCTGTGATATTGCTTTCACTGTTGTTGAAGTGCCTGACAGGAGAAAACATCACACCCTGACCTCAGTGGAACGTGTTTTGAAAGCCTTGAGCCACACTTGCTGTCCTTTGCAGACGCCGTTATAATGTTTGAAACAATAGCCCCATTTAGCAGACATTTCTTTTCTGTCTCGGCTGGTGTTTTATTTGTTCATCTTCTAGAAGGGCCAGTAGTGTCTCTCATCACAATAGATTGTGGACCCTCAAGGGCAGTTAGAATATAAGAGAGATGTAGATGGGAACTGATGTCAGCGTCACCGATCAATAGGACTGTTTGGTAGTCTTCATCTGCCCATCAGAACAGGCTTTGCCTTTGATAAACGTACTCGCTGTATCATGTTCGTTTCATATGTTTTTATACGATTTTCAAGAAAAGTTCCAATTGAATGACTTTAGTAAAGGACAACCGCCAAGTACTGTAATAACATTTTCTTATACTTTTTTAAATGTTTAAATCACTCCAAAAAAATTATTTTATTATTTTTATTTTCAAATATTGTGAATTAATGTATAAATATCAAATAGTTATGTACTCCTTCTCAGTCCATCCAAGATTAGGATGAGTTTGTTTCTTCATCAGATTTGGAGAAATGTAGCATTGCATCACTTGCTCAGCAATGGATGCTCTGCAGTGAATGGGTGCCGTCAGAATGAGAGTCTGATAAAAACATCACAATAATCCACACCACTCCAGTCCATCAGTTAACATCTTGTGAAGCTAAAAGCTGACTGTTTGTAAGAAACAAATGTATCAAGATCAAATCAAATCACTTTTATTGTCACATCACCGCAGCACATGTGCCTTGGTGAGTGAAATTCTTGAGAGCGTGCTCCAGACAGTGCAGAAACAATTTACATATAGACAGTACATACTTACAGACTTATACAGATGACAATGTGCAGAATACACATACATATACTCAGTACACACAGTGTACTATTAGACATACTTACAGTTATCAATACACATTATACACCGTATGTACACATTCTACATTATTACATATATATACACACAGTAATATGCGAAGGTGCAAGCAGATTATACATAAGCTGGGTACGCAATGTCATGGATGTGCATTAGAACCACCAGATTGTTGTATTAGTGCAGTGTGTGCGTGTAGTCCAGTTTGAACTGTGTTAAAGTGCAGTGCATGGCATACCGTAAAGTGGGAGTGTGCTGTAGGGTGTATTATTTCTGACTGTTCATTAGCCTGATAGCCTGAGGGAAAAAGCTGTCCCTCAGTCGGCTAGTGCGGGATCGGATGCTGCGGAGACGTCTCCCTGAGGGCAACAGAGAGAGCAGACTGTGGGACGGGTGGCTGGAGTCTTTGATAATCCTCCGGGCTTTACACCGCCTGGTGTATCCTGGAGGGAGGGAAGCTCACACTCCAACAATGTGGCGGGCAGTTCGCACGACCCTTTGCAGAGCCCTGCGGTTGCCAGCGGTGCTGTTTCCAAACCAGGCGGTGATACAGCCGGTCAGGATGCTCTCCACAGTGCAGGTGTAGAAGGATCTGAGGATTCTGGGGCTCGTTCCAAACTTCCTCAGCCGTCTCAGGAAGAAGAGACGCTGATGTGCCTTCTTCAGCACTGCATCTGTGTGAGCAGACCATGTGAGATCCTCAGTGATGTGAACGCCGAGGAACTTAAAGCTGTTTATCCGCTCATTAATCATTAAGACGTTTCAACCAATCATTAAGACGTTTCAACTTTAAACTCTCACTTCTGGCCTAAAAAAAGAGTCCAAAATCTAATATAACGCTTCCTCCAGTGAAAAAATCCACCAAATCTCTCTCCCGTTTCAAATGAGATATTATGGAGAGGGGACTTTTCGGAAATACATGCAAACACGCCTCTTTTCACTTCTTAAGATGTTAACTGGTGGACTGGAGTGGTGTGGATTATTGTGATGGCTTTATCAGCTGTTCGGACTCTCATTCTGACGGCACCCATTCACTGCAGAGCATCCATTGCTGAGACAGTGATGGCATGCTACATTTCTCCATTTCTCTGTTTTGATGAAGTAACAAACTCGTCTATATCTCGAATGGAGGATGAGTCAAATTTCAGCAAGATTTCAGTTTGGGTGAACTATTCCTTTAAGTGCGTTTTTGAATAAATTATTAGTTGTCGACAAAAAAGTGCTTCGTTCAAATGGGTAGGCATTATTTGTATGGTTCTTTTGACCATTGGAATGAGCAATACTCTTGCAAAAGTGACGCTAGCTTTAGCCAGCACTAATAATGATATTTTTATAGGAGCCACATTCATTGTTTGGACACTGCAGCTCATCAACACATATATAGGCTGTGCTTTTTAATCAGGGATCTCTTTTCCCTGAAGAGTTGTACTTGAGAGCTTGATAATTTATGCGTTATAGCCATTCAGCCGCAATAATCCTTACCGGGGTCTCAGAGAATCACCTCCTGTCATCTCAAGCGAGAGCTCCATGCTCTAATTGGCCTCCCACTGTTGATTGCAGAGGCGGCGTGATGGAGCAACAGAGCGATGACTCTCCCACCGGTCTTTAAGCCACGGCACCTGGAAACCGGAGCGGTCAGGTAGCGCCATTATATTCACTCCACGAAATTCATTAGAGTTCATCCTCGGCCGAAATTGAATTGTGCAATTTATCTCACAGTCATTCGGACATCTATCTAAAATTTCATAAGTCACAAAGTTCATGCTTGATAAGATGAAGTTCACGACTATATTGTGGGTTTTTCTCAAGGTGCAGTTTCACAGACTGGAAATAATACGTTTTGTGTGCATGACATGGCAATCTGCATAAATCTCTTCAACGATGCACTGATGCAGACGTCTTTGCATACAGTCGTGCTGATTTGTTTGCATTGGCGCTGTGGAAATATGTTGGTGTGCAGATGAAGACGTTTATCCTGCATTGTGCTTTAATCGCTTGCTCTCGTTCAGCATCAAGCTCCAGTCTGTATACGGCTCTTCTTTCAGATCCTCTTAAACTTGAACATGGGTAAACTTTTCTTTTGCGTGAAATGGGAATGAGGAAAGTGACTGTTGTCGATCCCTAGAGAGATATATATATAGCAACATTAAAAGACTCATTCTTTCAAACCCTGAAGGAGAAGTTCACACAGATACGCAGACGCGACGTGTGGTTGTCTTTGCTATTTTTAACAATGTCGTTTGAATCACAGGCCTATATCTTTCATACTTGGAAATTAATATTTTGACTAACTTGAGTTGTTTGACGTGCTTCAGGACGTGGATTATCCAGATTTATTGATGCTATTTTTTCCCTCCGTATCACATATTTTAGCAATCATTGTAAATTAGATAGCTTTAGAAGAATTCATTCTGTGAACATCATTTTGAAATCAGACATTGCATTACTGTGGAAATGGTACTTTAAAGGTGCCATAGAATGCATGGATACAATATTTTAAATTGTTCTCTGATATCTACATAGAAGGTATGTGGCTTAGGTAAGGGCAAAAATTCTCCAGAAACAGTTTTACATGTGCATTTACAACCCTTTGATTTCTCCCCAGAATTAAACTCTGAGCTCTGCTCTGATTGGCTGTTTCACAGTGCGGCTCAATGTTGAGCTCTGCTCTGATTGGCTGTTTCACAGTGTGGCTCTGCTCTGATTGGCTGTTTCACAGTGCGGCTCTGCTCTGATTGGCTGTTTCACAGTGTGGCTCTGCTCTGATTGGCTGTTTCACAGTGCGGCTCTGCTCTGATTGGCTGTTTCACAGTGCGGCTCTGCTCTGATTGGCTGTTTCACAGTGCGGCTCTGCTCTGATTGGCTGTTTCACAGTGCGGCTCTGCTCTGATTGGCTGTTTAACAGTGTGGCTCTGCTCTGATTGGCTGTTTCACAGTGCAGCTCTGCTCTGATTGGCTGTTTCACAGTGTGGCTCTGCTCTGATTGGCTGTTTCACAGTGTGGCTCTGCTCTGATTGGCTGTTTCACAGTGCGGCTCTGCTCTGATTGGCTGTTTCACAGTGCGGCTCATTTCAGTAGCTCACAGGAAGGAAACACAGGGAAATATATATTTTAATACTTTCTCTCGCAGTTATATCATCAGGTAATTATACTGTAAATAAAATGCGGGCATCAGGGAGCCACTATTAATATGCAGCGCATTGAAACTGCTTTCGAATGCACAATCGCGTTTTACTTTCACTTTCGAGATTCGCGATCGCACACTCTGTGGAGCGGCAGTATTTACAACACATTTTGACAAGATCAGATGTTTGTCAGTGGTGCTCAGGATCTGTAAATCATTTGTCATCTCTCCTTACTCTGTTTATGTGGTAAGTGAAATCGTATGTACTGTAACAGGCTACAGCTAGCAAGTAGCTAAATGAGCAGGATTCATTTTTCTGCTCTGTAATGAAAATGTCCATTATATCTTTTTTTTGCATCTTGAAAGCTGTATCAATTTGAAACAGATAAAATATCAGTGTATCATTGCACTGTAAAATAAGTTTTGCTAGGTTTAAGACACAGCGACATCAGCCCGCAGAGTTCATTTCAGTTCACAAACTGAATTAGCAGCCTGCTCCTAACATGATTGAGGGGCTGTCCGAACTCCCCCACCCATAAACAACACATATTTCTCATGGACAGTAAATCAATGTGAATATTAGTCACTGAGGGATCCAGATCATTATTTTGGTGATGCATTCTTAATGCAGTGACATGAAGCGACTATGATGACAAACGCCTGGTTTTCTCTCTCGGCCTGCTCTTTTTTACGATCTCGTCACGTGATGTGGATCAAAAGAGAAAGCACTAACACAACTATCATAATCTTTCAGCTAAGCTTTTAAAGCTCAGTGCTCTTCAAAAACACCTGGAACATCAAATCCGGAGACAGAACAGCTGGCTTCATTTACACATTCAGAGGACTTTTATCAGCCCAATATTCATGCAAAGTGTGAATTTCTTTCTACTGTGGCATACAATGATGCTCTCATAAAGACACTCTGTCTTTTCCGTACAATGATAGATTGTTGTGATCACAGCTATTAAGCTGACAAAAGAAAATCCATGAAGCTTTGTGAAGAATGGTTTTGTTATTTGGCTGTGATCTTCCTCTTCAGTGAGCTGTTAACACAAGAACTTCTGCAACATTGATTTAATAAGAATCGGTCCAATTCATGAAGGAATCATTTCCGTCTGATTTGTGAACAAGATAAAACAGCTCATTTGGGGGGAAACAATCTCCTTTTGTGTTTTGTGGAAAAATATATATAGGGCCTTATTAAATCTGTTTTATTTTTTTCCAAATAATTTTTTTCCTCACTTTAATTGTTCTGGATTACATTTTTCCCATTGAAAAAATTCTGGTCTCTGTTTCAATGGTTGAATTAAATGTGTATATTTGATCAAAAAGCATGTCTAATTAATGGAAATCATGAAACTTGTACAAGTTAACAGCAATTTATTAAAATGTATAACAAAAAATGTCCCTATGAAATACATTTTATTTTCTTCTAAAATTCTATTTATTTTGCACTAAATTCTGTTTTCTGTTATAATTTTTCTGTTTATTGTTTTATTGTTTATTTAAATTGTAATCAAAACTCTTTCCTTTTTTACTGTAATAGGGTTCTATGAAATTATTCTTTTCAGAAATTGTGTTTTATATACATTCTTTTTCTTGTAATCATATGATGCCATAAAACATTAAATTATAAAAAAAAACTATTTTGGTGGCAGACAAAGTGCTGCACAAAACAGAGGTTTACTCTTAAAATTAAAACATGGAAGAAAATGTATGTGATTATTCCTTAAAAATAAACTTTTAATTAAGTTGTGCGTTCTACTGTACGATAGTATTTTTGTCTGTCACAATTTCTTCAAGTTAAACTGAACTTTTCTTTTGACAATGTTATATGATATGAAGAAGTTTTTCTCAAATGAAATGGTGATATGCTTGTGAAGTGAGCTCTAGAGATGTTCATGTCCTCGTTTAGTGAGACGGTAGACGCTGAAAACATGCTATCTTCATGCACGCTTCAGTATGTGAAGTAGACGTCTGCGTCATTCATTCGTTCACACAGAGACACAGAACATGCAGGATTCACATTTAAATAGTATTTTTTACAGTTAAATATTCATTCAAAATTTGTCAAATTCCGTTATATTCTGCATTATTCAGTAAATTCCATTTTTATGACTGGATTCCGTGATTCCATCTGAGTTGTCTGCGTAACGGAAATAATAGGGCCCTAAATATAGCAGCATTTGGTTTGGAACAACATGAAGATGCGTAAATAGCGACACAATATACTAGATGAGGTTGGTATTTCAAATAACACACTTGTTTTTACTGATCTGTAGTGCTCCATATGTTTATGTATGCCACTTATCAAACTCATGCAAGCTAAACATTACCTATTAGTGGCATCAAGATAGATCCTCTTTTCTTCCTCCAAATGTTTTTTGTTTGTTTACGAGACAGCATTTCGATTTTCAATCTTCAATCCATGATCGAAGGAAACAGAGTCAGTTTGGCGAAAAATAGTTCTCATATATCCACAGACTCTTTTTCCTAATGCCAAATCCGTCTGTTTGACACAGTGCACATGTATTCACCCCTCACCCATATGTGAGGATTTATTGGATTTTGGTATTTTAATTTGTGATGCATGTGTGGTCATCCGTAATAGCCTCGTACGGCTGGTGCTGTTGTCTCCGAGGGGCCAACTAATAGCGGCTGGGATCGGAGCTGAGGGACGGGGGATTCGCAGTGATTTAGAGACGTCTCATTTTGCTCTGCTCTCCACAATGACTCTCTAAACTTTGTGGGATTAAATGGCTTGGGTTAAAAGCCCTGAAAAAGTAATTTAGCTGTTTTCCACAGGCCGTATGCTCTAGGGTCAGGAAGAATGTTCTTGTCAGACCATTTTTATTATGGCAGCGGTTTCCTGTATTATTCAAACTTGGCCTGCACACATTGCTGGAGATGTACTAGATGGACCAAACAAACACCACAACGTTAAAACCACCTGCCTAATATTGTGTAGATCCCCCTCTTTTTCCCATAACGCTCTCTCTCTCTATCCATTCAGTCGACATCGACTCTTGGTCACTCGATGAATCATGGCTCTCCAGGTGGTACGATCCCAGGTGATTTCCTTTAATTGCCTTCCAGTCATTCCGGTGTCATTTATGATGGTGTCCAGCCAACGGGTTCTTGGGCGACCTCTCCCCCTCTTTCCACTTACCAGCCCTAGCATGATGTCTTTCTCCAGGGACTGGCTCCGCATGATGTGCCCGAAATACAATAACTTCTGCTTAGTGACTCTTGCTTCCAGTGACGTCCATGGTTTGATTCGGTCTAATATCTCTTGGCTGGTGATCCTCGCTGTCCATGGAATCCTTAGCAGTCGTCTCCAGCACCAAAGTTCAAATGCATCTATCCTCCTCCTGTTAACCTTCTTGAGCACCCAGGTCTCACATCCATACGTAGCTATTGCGAAGACAATAGCATTTACATTTACCTGCAGGTCATATTCGGGCCATGCCCACCATTGCACCACGTCCCATTGCCATTCTCCGTTTGATTTCAGGGGTGCATTCACCATCTCTGGAGCCCAGGAAGGTGAAGCTGTCTACTACCTCTATCTCCTCTCTATTTACTACTATCTTGATCTTTGCCTTGTCTGCTGTAGTCATTATCTTGGTCTTCTTGACGTTAAGGTATTGGCCGTATCTCTCGCTCTCCTCTTTTACCTTCCCCAGTAGTGTCTCGAGGTCCTTCTTGCTTTCCGCTAGCAGGGTGGTGTTGTCGGTGTATTGCAAGTTGTTGATGTTCCTCCCTCCGATCTTAACTCCAATACTGGCATCCTCCACCCCCGCATTTCTCATGATCATGTCGGCAAAGGAATTGAAGAGATTTGATGACAGTATGCAGCCCTGCCTGCATCCTTTCGTGATCTCAAACCATTCCCATAATGCATCTGCTGCCATCTCTTCCCCTGTAAATGGTGCAAACACACCTGGCCTCCACCTGATCTAAAAGAAAATGTGATTTATTAAACCAGTCAATCTTCTTCTCTTGCTTCTCTTCTCTGTATTCAGTCAGATAAAGACTGTAAGTTCCTTCTTAAGAAAAAAATAAGATGTCCTTAAGAACATATTTGAGCACTTCTTAAGAATTTGTCAAGAACTGCACTTAGGAATTCTTAAGAACTTCTTGGAATTTATCTTAAGAAGATGTCTGTGTATCCGGCCCCAATTCTGATGCTCATGTAACGGATGTATGCCAGTAAGGGCTGTGTGTAAACCTCACTCTCCTGACCTCAAAAAGAGGCGCTCTAACGACTGACGCTAGAGGCTGTAGCCTTTGGCGTTCCTTGTTAGAGCGCCCGCCTCCCGCACCGGAATCCTGGGTTCGAGACCCGCTTGGAACACGAACGAGTTGTGGTGGTATGGACCCGGGAGGGGGTGTAACATTGGTGCCGTGACCCAGCCCAATTGTATGCACTTTCAGCGGTGGATCAGGGTCATCATGGACACTCTGACCGGTCTGTGGCTACACAGCCTCATAAACAGCAAACCGCGATGCACTGTGTGTTCTGACACCTTTCTGTCTTGACCAACATTACATTTTTCAGCAATTTGAGCTACAGTAGCTCATCTGTACTCCCCACGTGCATCCGTGAGCCTTGGGGCGCCCATGACCCTGACGCCGATCCACCGGTTGTCCTTCTGCATCACTTTTGTTAGGTACTAACCACTGCATATTGGAAACACCCCACACCCTCTCGTTTTGGAGATGCTTACACCCAGTCATCTAGCCACCACTAGTTGACTCAAACCTTTTCACTTTCACATTTTTCCAACACATTGAAATCAAGAACTGGCTGTTCACTTGCTGCCTAATATATCCAACCCTTTAAACGATGCCATTGTAATGATATAATCAATGTTCACTTCACCAGTCAGTGGTTTTGGTGTTGTGGTTGATCAGCGTGTATATGTGTATATATACGTTTTTACATTAATTTCTCTTGATTATGCAGTAGAATAGACCTCATTCACAATAATCATCATACTGTTTTGTACTTGGATATCTCTGGAAAACATGCAGATCTTAAAACATTATGACATAGTGAACTTACTGCACGCTCAACCCACACAGCCTCTATTCCATCAGCATTACATTACATGTGCTGTTGACTCCACAGTCTTTTATTAAATGTATAGTTTATGTGACAGTATGCAAACGGTTAACTCCAGCGGCTGTAGTCACCTATTTAACCTGCTATAAATCAGGGTTGCAGGCACACTAAAGGAAAATGGAAGGGCTGAAGCCGTTCCTTGTAAATCAACACACAGTAATCAATGTTTAACCTTTAGGTTTGATCCGTGACATAAATTAACAATGATTACATAGTAGCTGTGTGCGGATAAGATTAGCTGCTCCGTTAAGATCTTACCTTAGCATGGTCTCATTAAACTAGTGTCAACCTGATATTAATGTGAGTGTAATTAGGACCGTTGCTGGATGCACTTGGGTTGTAACCAATCAACGCCAGAATGCGCATAGTTACTGTATTTTCTGTCATAAACTCTTCAGGCCCAATCAATTTTGATTAACAGGCTTGCACAAATCCTAGAGCCTCTTTACAACGCACTCAGAAACCATAAGCATGGCCATTATTGCCTTGCGCATTATTTTGGCTGCAATAAATAAATGGCTTATGTGTTAGCAGGCTATAGAACCTCATTACATTACAGCCCTCGGTGCTAATTAATTAGCATATACTTGGGAGAATTTGTTTGTCAAGGCACAACGGGTGTTCGTTTTTTTCCGCTCCTGGGTCACATATGCATAACTTTGGGATTCATTTGCTCTAGTGCTTATTTTCAAAGAGCGGTGTCTTTTTCGCCTCTGGCTGGTTATGAAGTATCAGCGCTGAAGCTCGTGAAGTTCATCGCAGAGAAACGCGAGGGAAGCTCATGAAAGACGAGTGTAATATCCCAGCAGACTCTGAGCCCAGAGTTCCCTGCTTCACACTAATACATTGTGAATCATTTTTCCTGAAACCGAGCTTGCCTAATACTCATTTCAAATCTTTGTTCCTAAATGCCTAGCTCACAAATTTCACAAGTTTCCTTCACGAAATTGCATTTCCACCATCACAGTTCAAGTGATTGGGCTGGCTGAGGCTTGTGCACTCACACACTCCCCGAGAAGCTTTCCTATCCAATTTGTTTTATCTAATAGCTGATGTTTTTGCGGTGTAGTATTCAGAACTTGATTTATTCATTTGAAATCTTTACTATACTTTAACTGATGTGTTTTTAATTACGCTCAAATGACTCGTGTCCAGATCATTTTGAGCGACTGGGAAATAAATGTGCCATCAGACTGACAGACAGCGGTGTTCAAATGCTAATATGAGACATTTATTGAAGTATCATTTGTGTCAGTGGCATTTAATTAAGTGCACTTAACACATAAATCTGCCATTAAGTGTTTGCAAGCTTAAGAATATTTAGAATACATAATAAATGCATTTTATTAAACACTTTGTGTTGATGGTGTACTGATATTAAGATATTTATTTAAACATTTTTAACACCAAAACTGGAGTGCATATAGGATTTCCCTATTCTCACTTGAGTAAACATTAATTTTAATCAAAACAGAATAATTTATGTGAGTTTTAATTATAGGAGGCCATAAACTTGCTGTCAGGGAAAGTTTTAGTTTGAAATGGCATTAATATCTTATTTTTATCAATTGAAAAAAGCAACTATTTGTCAATTAATAAATGTTATGAATGGTTCAAATGTTTACTTGATTGATAATAATTTGAAGGCAACATGTTTAGAAGGCTACATGTTTTAATTCAGGTAGTATATAGATTCATGTTCAATGTTTACGAGTTCAACTACATGCTTTGATATCTAATATTGTACTGCTTTGACAATTGTACATTGCAAATTAGAAATAGCTAACTAATAGTTACAGTATTAAATGAATGCAGTGTTAAATTATGGAAGCTTGTTTGCACCACTAAATACAAATAAATAAAGGTAATTGTGACATTTTATCGCACAATTCTGACTTTATTCTGAACTTTTTATCAGAATTACGAAATATAAACTTCCAATTATGAGTCATATAGTCAGAATTGTGAGAGAATAGTATTTTTTGTTCCTCAGAATTGGACTTCATAACTCTCAATTGTGAGTTTATCTCACAATTCTGAGAAAAATTTTTTAATTGCGATATGTAAACTTGCAACCACGAGAAAGTAAGTCAACTTTGTCGCAATATTCTGACTTTATAACATGCAGTTGCGACTAGTGGTCGACCGATATATCGCCAAAGCCGATATATATCGGCCCATATTTGTCATTTTTCAAATATCGGCATCGGCCGATACGTTTTTCTGTTTGGCCGATGTGTTCGAGGCGGGACTTTTATTTTGACGGCGCGGATGAGCACACTGAGCTCACATTCTCCCTCTTGTTCGCTGTAGTCGTTCAGTTCTGTCTAATACGGATAGAAGTCTGTCTAATAATCAGATAGAACTGTTAAACAAAGGAATTAAAATGAATACAAAAAGTATTATAACGATTGCTTTAATTAGTAATAAAGGCAAACAATACTTTCTCGTTTGCCATCAGCATTCAGCAAATACGCATTTATATCACTTAAACAAATCTTTGAATGACTAATGAACATTTAATTTCACAAACCTTGCAGACTTGGTTGAATCCAGCTGTGAGGTCTTGTGAAGTGTGCATTTGTATCCTGCATGATCGTGTGTGCTCTGTGTCACGGTCGATCCGTGTGAATTGAATACAGACAAGAGGAGAGTTCAGCTTCACTGGAGATGCACGATCGAAAAACTGTAAACTCGTTATTTTAAATTATGCTGCACTTGATGCGTTTGCCCACTGTCATATTCAGGTCATTTTCACTGTGTGATGTATGTAAAATGGAAAAATATGATTCCCAATCCACACAAACTTCCCAGAATACTGAGTGCCCAGTTGTTTACTTCCTTTTTAATTATATTTTTTTATTAAATATTTAATAAAATATTTTTCTAAAGTATAAGTATGTTTATTTTACACATTCATTTTTAAACCCACTTTCAAATGATTTCAAATTTCTTAAATATTAATTAAAATAATTAAAATTATATCGGCTTAATATCGGCCATCGGTCACCCTGCTTTCCAAGATATCGGCATCAAAAAACCCGTATCGGTCGACCACTAGTTGCGACTTTGTATCATACAGTTTTGACTTTATAACTCAGAGTTGCAAGTTTATATTTTATAGAATTTTAAGAAAAATGTCAAAATTGTATTTATCGCAATTCCGTTGTTATTTAATGTTACTGTCTTGCAATTCTAAGAAAAAAAGGAGAATTGTAAGATTAAGACATTGCAATTACCTTTTTATTTATTTATTTATTTTATTTTTTTATTCAGTAGCGGAAATGGCTTCCATAGTAATATGACCTTTGGTTCAGGTGGAAAAAAATTACGTCTAGTTGTCCTTTTTATATTAGAATGGAATTTCTCATATCTGCATTATATGTTGTAAATTGCTTCTTGCTGCATAATTCATTCGTAATGCTGAATAGTGTGTGGGCTTTTCAAGAAGCCCCTGTCCTCTAGTTCAGTTTTTTCCTTCAACACGCCTATGCAGAGTATTACAATACGCAGAATAATTATTCCTGCTGCCAGCAGATATACCATCAACACAGATTAGCCCCCTATATGTAATGCTCATGGGATGGTGTGAAGCTGTGAACACAACTTTTTACTTTGCTCTGCTTATAAAGAAGCTCTTTTGTGGTTATATAGGCCAGCGTTGTGGATCTGTGTTATAATGAAGCCAGCACATTAATTATGCTCTAATTTTACCTCTGTTTTGTGTTGTAGCCAATTGGAGTTGAAGAATAAAATCCTGTGTCCGGCATGCAAGTTGCTGATTAAAACCACATTATAAGGAAATGCACAGAGACATCAATTATCTGCTGTATTAAATATAGCCATTATTAATGTTCCTCAGAAAGGGTCACAGATGCTGCACAAATTAGCCCTAATGTCTATTAAAGTTTGGAGGTTATTGCTCATTTGCGTCGTAAATTAGAAGCATATTAAAGGAGCAGTCTTATGATCCAAATAAATTCATCACTCATCTGTTGATAATCGATGCACTGTGTCGTACAATCCCTCATTCTGAACACATTTCATCGCTGTATGTGTCACGCTTTCTGGCAGGTCATTTATATAAAAGTCGTCAATGACAAGTAATGCTACTTTTTGTTATTAACACAAAAAAATGTTTCTGCCAAACAGAACAAGCAGTTTAATTGCATGCTGTCAGTGTTTACCAGCCTCCAGTTTCCTCTCCGGCTACAAATAAATAGTTCTAAGAATTATTCAAGAACGTCGGCTGTTGAATAACCTCAAGTCTTATTACCTGAAGCACTACAGGAGAGCATGCTGGCATTTATTTTAGAAACCTTTCCCCTAGTGGACGATGAAATGCTTCCCTGGCAATATTTACAGTCCAGAAAATCAGAGAGATTTGCATAGCAATGCGTTAAACTGCGCAGCAAAACCCTGGCAAACAACCAAATACCACATGCCAGCATTTTTCCCACATTTGCAAGTTTCTGGTTTTATATTTAGCACACCTAAGAAGGTTGCCCGGGGTGTCTTGATGATGTCTTTGTGCCGCGCTCAGTGCTGGGTAGTAACTGATTACATGTAATCTGGATTACGTAATCCAGATTCCAAAATTAAGTATTTGTAATAAGATTACAGTCAGGTCCATATATATTTGGACTCTGACACAATTTTCATAATTTTGTCTCTGTATACCACTAGAGTAATTAAAATGAAACAATCAAGATGAAATTGAAGTGCAGACTTTAAGCTTTAATTCAAGGGCTTGAATAACATGTTTTTATATATTGTTGAGAATCCTTAATTCTGGAACTCATCATGGACATCAGCAGAGACTGGGTTTCTTCGTTGTGATGCTTTGCCAGGTCTTTACTGCAGCTGACTTCAGTTGGTGTTTGTTTGTGGCTCTTTCTGTCTTTAGTTTTGTCTTCAGCGAGTGAAATGCAGCTCGATCGGGTTGAAATCAGGAGATTGACTTGACCACTGCAGAATATTCCACTTTTTTAACTTCAAAAAGTCCTGGATTGCTTTTGCTGTATGTTTTGGGTCATTGTCCTTTTGTACTATGAAGTGCTTCCCAATCAACTTCTGCTTCTGTCACATCTTCAATAAACCGCAGTAACCCAGAGCCACTGGAAGCCATGCTCGCTCATGCACACACTGCTCCACCATGTTTCACCCATGATGTTGATCATGAGCTGCTCCAAGCCTTCTCCATACTTTTTTCTTCCCATCATTCTGGTACAGGTTGATCTTAATTCCAGCCGTCCAAAGAATGCTTTTCCAGAAGTGGTTTGGCTTGTTAGATGTTTTTTGTCTAATCTGGCGTGTTTGCAGCTTGTGGTGAAGCCTCTGTTTTGCTCTGGTGATGTCTTCTCTTGATTGTAGACTTGCTCTCTCTCTGATGGATCTGTTTTGTTTTTGAAGCCTAACAATCGTCTGTTTCTCTTGTATGGAGAGATCCTTTGACCGCATGATGTAGTTCACAGCAACAGCTTCAGAATGCAAATGGCACACTTAGAATCAACCCCAGACCTTTCACCTGCTTAATGGAGGCAGAAATAATGAAGGAATAGCCCTCATCCATCCATAAAATGTCCAACTGTCCAATTACTTATGGTCCCTTGAAAAAGGGGGAGGTACATATTAAAGAGCTGTAATTCCTTAACCTTTCCTCCAATTGTGATGAGAATACCCTCAAATTAAAGCTCGGAGTGTGTACTTTAAACTGTAACTTGAATATGTTATATCATAATAAACTAATTGTGTCAGTGTCCAAATATATATGGACCTGACTCTATATTGTACATTGCAAAATGCTTGTAATCAGACTACAGTTGCTTTTTTATTGATAACATATTATTCACACAATAATAAATTAGTATTATTATACATTTTTGAGAACGTAATCATTTGAATTATTATACATTTTAAGTGTTTTCTCAATATTTCGACATTGCATCACCTGATGAACACATTGATTTGTATTTAAATGATCACTCAGTGGCTTATTTAACCATGTATTACTTTGTAAGGCTTTGGAGTGTATTGAATGGAATATATTATCTTTATCTTTGTATTTTTATGTCATTATGGTACAAGATTATCCGATTTAAATCAATGTGATAGAGAGTCAAAAAAGTCTGAATATATATCTAAAATGTGTAATGTAACGGATTGCAATACTAACTACAGTTCTTGTCATGTTAATTGTAATCAGTAACGGATTACATTAGTAAGTAATCTACCAGCTCTGGCTGCTCTGCTTTAATCAATAATCCACAGGCTCCATCAGTCCCAGATGTTTGGTCCATTTTAATTAGACCGTGTTTGATGGGTTTTTCATAGCAGTCGGCGTCCAAGAGTATTACAATTAAAGTTGTCAGTCAGGAGCCAAACAGCTTTGTTTGCTGAGATTAACATTAGGTGTCTGAGCCCACATTAGACCAACCATTCTGAATCTGTGTCTGTGCTTGTGGGTGTCACAGAGGCTTACGAGGCATTACGCAGGGTATCAGGCCAAAAGCTAGAGAGGGAAACCAGCCTGACAAGTGCCCAAGTGTGAGGTATTAGTAACATGCTCTGAATAGTTGTCTCTTTTACACAAGCAGACGACTTGCATGCTTCAAACAGCTGTTCTTATCACTCACATTGACATGCAGCGTTTGACAGGAGAACGACTGATGTGTGCTTCCACAACATGCTCATTCATTTGGCCAAGAGAACATAGTGTTTTCTTTTGAAGAATGGAATTAAATAGCATTTCAAATATTAACCAGAAATATTGAGCAGAACTTTCATTTTACATTTTAATTCCTGAAGCAAAAACCGCTTTAAACCAACAAATATTTAGCTGTGTTTCATCAGACTACTAACTGTTGCGACAACAATGCAAGGAAAATGCCATTGGTGTGCATGCAGCGGAGTTCACCAAACATGACAAATTAATATCCAAATATCGGTCATATAAATGATATAGTACCAATACATTGTGCGTCTCTTTAAGAAATCTGGTTGTGTGTTGGGTCTCCTCTTAATATCCGCTATAAAGTCTGAGAAGCTTTAAACTACAAATATCATATCTCCAGCGCCGCCTGACACTGCTGTCTTTTTGTCAGACTTTTAGCAGTTTCAACAACAGAACGCAAGAGAAGATTTCATTTGTGTGCACAAAGAGAAACTCATAAAAAGATGTCAGCCCGGCAGAATGCGTTTCTTGTTTGTTTACAGCCGACAGCAGATCTGCTTCAAAGCGTCTTAGTCGAGCTGCACTTTCATGGAAAGGTGCCTGGCATGTATATCCGGTGTGCGGAAGCGCTATTGCTAATTTAAAGCGAAATAAAGAATAAGGTCACCGCTGCGTCCATTAGTGCTTGTCTTTTTCTCACGGCTCATACGCAGCGCCGGGCTCCGGCTCGCCAGCGGTGATTTATCGTCAGGGGTATAAATAGGATGGCAGGATTGTTGAGGCAGGTGGTCTAATCTGCAAACTCAGCTCGCTGATCCCGCCACGCTGCAGAGGTTGCTGGGAGTCTCAGTAACTCCAGCGAAAGCCGGGGAAAGTAGTCCACAGGAGGTGGGCTGAGTGTGTCATGTGGCTCTCCTGAGTTAGTTTGCATGTCAGTATTCAGTCGCGAGACATCTCTCGCTATTCCCATGTTTAGTGCAGCAAATCTTTTTTTGTTCTGACATACATTAGGCCGTGTCTATGCATCATGATATCTGAGGTTCTCGCTGAATTATTCAGCTGATTCTGACTAGTCCAGACCCATTCGTCTGTACAGAACTGGTCTAAGAATACCTTCAGGCTTACTTCACAAGGCATCAGCACCTGCATGTGATAATTGCATGACGGCGTTGGATGATAGTTTAGTGGCTACTGATGAGTTGTCAGTTTGTCTGTGCTAAACTCTCGGTGCAGTCACCATTAATTAATTACCGTGCCTGTTGTATACCTGAGTCTCACTTTAAAGTTGCCACTAGTGATATAGCAGATGCGTGAATGACAAAATTGGAGCACAGTCCGCAGACTGTTTCAAGTAGCAAAGCAACTTTTCAAAGATACTGCACGCGTATTGAAGTCATGAACAACATCTGCAATGCATTTTACCTCCGGAACTCATTTCTGAGTAAAACGGGATGTTCAGCAGGAAAAAAATGTAGTGGATTTTTCATTTAAAAGGTAATGTTGTTAGATTTAATTTAAATCATTAACAATAAAACAGTAATATTTATTTGAAATGCTACAAGTGAATTTAAGCATCACAACATTAGAATACATAGTATTGTTTAAAGGCTTGGGGTTGTGAGATTTATTACTAGAGCAAAGAATATAGTAATATAATATTGTGCATTCTATTAACTTAACAATTACTATTTTCTGTTTTAATTTACTTGAAATTATAATTATATATGATTAAATATAATAATTCAGAAAGTTCAAAAACAGCATTTTGAAATAAATCTTCTGTAAAATTATAGATTTTTTTTTACTGTTGTTTTTGACCAATCCTATGATCAATATATTTACAGAATAAAAGTATTCATCAAGAAAGAAAGAAAGAGATGTATATTCATGTTCAATCTAAAGGTTTAAGATGTAAAGATACATCTTTAAATGTTATAAAATAAGTGTTTTTAAATATTAACTTTAAGTGGATGTTACATGATTGGTAATCTATGTATAAAAATAGAGAAATTAGTATTAGTACATGTACAATATTGGCCGATACCAACCAGCAAACAAAACAAAAGTCTAATATCTGCCAGTAATCAATATGGCACCAATATATTGTGTTTGTCTAGATTGTATCCATTAAGAATGGTTTGGATTGTGAAAATTGGACATCTCATCTCAGTGGCATTGCCTTGTAAAGGGTTTTCACAGCGACATACAGAGCTGATGACTGAGCTACATAAATCAAGCCTATGTTCATACATGCCCGAGCCTCCACCCGCTGTGTGCCAGTGTTTGTGAATGAGGCTCACCAGCCGGCGTCCCAGCAGAGCTCTGGCTGCTAATCACGCTGGAAGCTGCCTGCGCGAGGGCCAGGAGAGCGTCACAGACTACAGAGGGGTTGTTTATCTTGGGAGGCAGGCCCTCTCTCCATCATCCTGCCAATAAAGACAGTACAGTGGAGCACGTTCCTCAGCAAGATAAGGTGCCCGGACCCCGCCGGCCCTGACAGCCTACAGCAGGAGGAAGCTGAGAGGCTTGGCCTTTTGCTGCTGCAGTGCTCCACCTATGCTGATGTTTACACACACGGACAGTGCTGCGCAGTAACTGACTACATGGGATCTGGATTACGTAATCAGATTGCACAAATTAAGTACTCGTAATGTTGTGTTGGGAAGGTTACTTTCAAAATACAATGGGTTACAAATTACAAGTTACCCTATTTAAAATGTAAAATGCATTACTTTGTAATGCAACTAAGTAAAGTAACTGATTACATTTAATTGCTTTCTGATTTTAACTGTTAATCATTTAGGGTTAACCTTACAGCAGCACTCAATACTGAATTCAGTCAGATTTTCAAAGTCCTAAATCACTTGAATTAAGATTATAATAATTACATTTTAAAGCACAGTCACCACAAAATCTGACTTTAGCACCTTTTTACTTTGAGATAGATCTTAGGTTTAATACGGATTTTACATCATAAGATATAGTTTAATAGCTGGGGACAGGAAACACTGACAATGCCTTGGAAAAAAGAAACATTTAATCTTAAAAATCATATTGTACATAGAGCAGTTATTGAATAAGCATGTGTCCTAAACTCCTGAAAACATTTGTGTCTCATATTTTGAGGCAGTCAATGTAATTTGGGCATGTGAAAATGCGTGTGAAAATATTCAGATGTAACTTCCTTTGTAATTGTTAAAGTTTTTATAAATAACTGTAATTGAACTGTAACAGTTTAACGTTACATTTATTTTGGAATTAAATAACATAATTGCGTCACATGTAACTAGTTACTCCCCAACACTGTAAACTGTGCATCGTCAGATTACAGCTACTTTTTATGGATTACATATCATTCACACAACGGCAGCAAATTATTCATAATTCATAGTTTTTTCCCTAATTACCCCCCCCCCCCCCTCTTTTAAAGTTTCCTCTCTAAGTTTCCTCTTTTTTCAGTCAAACCCCCTTGACATAACGTATTTAGTTGAAATGTAAATAATTACTTTTTATTTTACATTTTTATGATTGAATTATTAGCTTTTTATCAACTCGATCAAACCTTCCGCAGTTCTTCCATTAAGCCCGTTTTGGGAAACCCTGGAGTTATTCAACTTTTAATGCATTTAATGGCGTTGACATAAAATGTGTCAATATATAAACGTGGTACATTTAATGGAAAGTTTCAAACAAGTTCATCAGAATGCATGACATAAACTGATTAACTTCGATGACATTACTAACTACTATGTTCATCACGTCATCTGTCATCAGTAAGGAACTACAGTGAGTAAGTGATCGACCCAGCTCTGCACACATATATCATCTAGTGAAAGCACGTTGATTATTCGCTGTATTGGTACTGTGATTGGACTCTTTATTCCAGTCGCCTGAAGAAAGCGCGAGTCGTCTCTACAGGTTCGGTTCTGCTAAATTGACTGTTTTGTTATGTTTCTTCACAGTAATATTTTGAAACGGTTGTGCTTTTTGGATCTTGGACAGTGATTTGGGTCTGTGTTAGCCCAACCGTGACAGTCCCCTTAAGGCACAGACATCCGGAAAATATCTGGGCCAGCCAGACTGTCGTCATGAATAAAACCAGAGGTATTATTTTATTATACCGAGGTGTGAGCATGAATAATGTGCAGATCCTTGAAAAGACAGGGGATTTCTTCCAGTTCCCAATCAGTTTTTTCCCTCTCACTGTTCAGATCTCGTTATCGGTCTCCGCTTTTGGTCTGCGGGGGGATTGGGAACATTTTTTACTGGATATGAGGCAATTTTGTCCATCAGAAGATGAGTCCTTGCTTAAGAGTTCTCCAGAGCACAGTTGGCAGATTTAGTCTTTGTCTGTTGTCTTGGCTTTTAAGAAGCAGAAGATCCAAATATTATGATACTAAAGATGGAAAATATTATGATACTAAAGATGGAAAATATTATGATACTAAAGATGGAAAATATTATGATACTAAAGATGGAAAATATTATGATACTAAAGATGGAGTGAGCAATTTCTATCTGGCATTGCATAAGGTCAACACCAGAGAAGAACTGGAATAATAATAATAATAGTACTAGTAGTAGTAGTAATGATTGTGGTTGTTATTAATTATTATAATTATAATAGTATTAATTGTTATTACCAGTTAATATGAATTATTCCTTGTTGTTGTTGTTGTTGTTTTGTTGTTATTAATAATAATGATACTGCTTTTGTTGTTGTTATCAATAGTATTATTACTGGTATTATTAATTATTAAAACTAGTTAATATGTAGTTAATATGTCATTATGCAATGGTCAGAATCATGAAATTAATCACAGTATTCTATTATATTCTGTTCTATTCTTCTAACAACAGATATATAACTTATTAAATTAAACTAAATTTGTTTGTCCATCAAATATTTGGCCAATATATTGAATCTTTTGTTATTTAGACAGTGAAATGGGTCTTTACACAATATATGAATAGATGTTAATTACTTCTATATTTTATAAAATCGTCTCTGGCACGAATCCTCAGTGGCTGTGTTTAGAGTTCCTGTGTTTTGGCATTGGATGCTAATTTATCCGCTGTCAATTAAACACCTGCGACAGCTAATCTGAGACATTAGTTGTCCTGTCCGTCTGAGGTTTTTTATTTTAGTTTTTAATACCGATAAGACCCGACAGAAGCCAACAGCGCTGACTTGTGCATCTAGTGGGGATGCTTTCATTTGAGTTTTTTATTTATTGCTTATGTTTCACTTGAGTGTTTTTTTCCCACAGGAAATTAACTTAGTCGCAGTGTTATGGGACAATAGTGGGCAAGACATTGCTGATCCAATTGCAGTACCCTGGGACCAGCAGAGCTATTTTTCTTCGGCAGGCCTTTTAATGGCCCTCGGTGATGCAGGGGGTCGAAACCCAGCAGTCAATTGGATCAGACAGAGATCAGCGGTGTGCTCAGTGCCATGTCCAATGTGTTCGGGGTCTCCTCAGTGAAATGAAGGGCTCTTCGTTGTGTCACCTGACCCAGAGTCCCATAACAGAATCATCCAGCGTGCACAAAAGAATAGACTCTATTGGTCCAGACCAATCCGGATTGCTTTAGGCAGCATACTCTATATTCATTATTCCTCACCCTCAGGCTCTCCAAGATGTAGATGAGTTTGTTCCTTCATCAGATTTGGAGAAATGTATTGCATTGCGTCACTTGCTCACCAATGGATGCTCTACAGTGGATGGGTGCCGTCAGAATGAGAGTCCAAACAGCTGATAAAAACATCACAATAATACACACCACTCCAGTCCATCAGTTAACATCTTGGAGAAGTGAAAAGATGCGCATTTGTAGTAAGTTTTGTAACTTTAAACGGTTGTTTCCGGCAAAATATGTGGCCATATTGCCTTCTCTGTTGTAGGAAGTCATTTTGTCTGAATCAGGAGAGAAATCTGCACAGATCAAGCACTGTTTACAAGCCAAAAAGCGCTCTAAACAAATATGTGTGTGGATTTGGATGTGAGAGACAGTAGGAGATAGACTTTTTCACTGGAGGAAACATTATTATGGATTATGGATTCATATTTTAGCTGGAAGCTACAATTTAAAGTCAAAACATCTTAATGATGGATTTGCTTCTTACAAACATGCAGCCTTTGTCTTGTCAAGATGTTAACTGATGGACGTGGTGGTGTGGATTACTGTGATGCTTTTATCAGCTGTTTGGACTCTAATTCTGACGGCACCCATTCACTGCACTGCATTTCTCCAAATCTGTTCCGCTCCTCTACTTCTTGGAAGGCTTGAATGTGAGTAATGTGCTTTTTTTTTTTTTTTTTTAGGGTGAGCTATTTCCTTAAAAAGGCCATTTTACCAGCGGACAGCAAATGCATCATGTTTAAAGTTCACTCTGTGAAGGTATTTTCAAGCTGTTTCTGTGACCTTCCTAAAGTTAGGCAGCGTGTAGCAGCTGCTGTCTGGCTTGATTCCTGCGGGAACGTCCGCACAGCTGGAAGGGATAGAAATTGTCACGGAGGTTATTGTTCTAGCGGTATTTAACCTGCAAAAAGCTTCGTATTTCAGGGAACTTACATCTTTTAGCAGTGCTATTGTTATGCCCTAGACGTCCAGGCCATCGGGGAATATTTGATTTCATTTATTGCACTGCTATTTAAGGTAATAATTTCAGTATTCGCTGTTGCCATGGCACCATGCGGGGAACGGGGCCGTCATGAATGCACCTCGTGAACGTTTCTTTTTTACCGGGGCGATAGCCATAATTCATGTTTTTCAGGAGCAAACTGAATAATAAACGGAAGGAGAGCACAGTGTAATTTCCCTCTGCCCCTCATCTGGCCGGCAGAGGTTCAGACGGACCGGCTAACAGGTCGAAGCACAGCCTTCGCCGGTCATTTACATTCGTAGGCACGTCACCCGGGATGAAGTTAATGACCTTAGGTGCCGCAATCAGCCTTGATGAGGGTGCCCTGCAATATGAAGGAATTGGTATTCACTGTGTCCGCCGAAAACAATGAATTATTAATGAGAAGATTCTCTGCTCTCTGAAGACAAGGGAAGGACGGCGATGGGGTAAATGCTGGAGAGAGAGCTGAATATAGAGGTGGCATGAAACGGGTCAGGGGTCAGAACTTTAACTTTGCCTCACATTCAGCCCAGCTATCAGAGACACGGGTTTATTTTTCTTGCCGCTTTTAAAGTTCAGCGTGCGTAATTTTGGTCTGATGGTAGGTTTGACTGATTGCTCCACAGTGAAGTCAAGCCGGTGTGTTTTCAAGTTTGTTTTCTTGTCCAGCTTCGATTGAGATGTTTTTATTTTCTTCATTGCAGTTAGATTGTTGCCTGCAGATGAGCCACCAGAGACAGCTGTGAATGATTTCTCCATATCGACAGTGAAGCAGCTTTGGCCTTCTGCCGGGATATTCATAACACATCCAGAGGAAGATGAACATGTGTCACACGTCTCCTTTTGCCAATCTTAATCTCTACAAGTACAACGTATTGTTCAGCAGTACCAAGCAATCTCAAGATTTTATTTGTTTGATTTTGAATAAAAACATCATTTAAAAGAGTTAAAGGGTAGCTATGTTATTTTTTATTTAGTTTTGGTTTTGTTCAGCAAGAATACTTTAAAATTGACCAACATTGACAGTAATACATTTCAAATAAATGCTGTTCATTTCAATTTTCTGTTGGTCAGAGAATCCGGAAAAATTTAATTTCCACAAAAACATGAATCAACATTGGTAATAATTAAAACTGCGTCTTCATCAACATATTAGAATGATTTCTGAAGGATCATTTGACATGGAAAACGATGCTGAAAAATGACATTTCACAATATATTCAAATAGAAAACATTTATTTTGAATTGCAATAATATAATCATAATATTCATAATATTAGTTAATTAAGCATAAGAAACTTGTCCATTTTTAGCTGTTTAATTGCAGGCTTATTTTTTACATAACCTTAGACGTCATTTAACACATCTTTAAAAACAATTAAAACCCCAAAAATCATTGAATAAATGCTCTTAAATGTCAAAATATATTCTTCTTTCAGATACGAGGTTAGGATGACTCAGTTTGATGTTCATGGAGCCCGGGGCGGAAACCACCCGGTTTAAAATGACAGATTTTATGTTTTATTAATGTAGACAAAATAGTACTTTAATATTGATTATTTATTAGTTTTCAGCCATAACATAACATAAATAATTCCCTGCTTCTCAATATTTTAATATTAATGCATCCCTAATTTCCGGGGCTTTGGTCCATATGGTCTTGCCCTTCCAAACAGATGAAAGTGAGCAGATGCCCCGGCTAGTTTTGGAGGCCAGGGGATAATTGATTTGCTAGTTACCCACCATCGAGTGCTAATGTTTCTTTCATAGAGCCTTTAGGTGAAGCATGTCACGGCACAAACGCCATCTCTCAGGAAGTCAGATATCATCATCACGTCTGGAGTCCCACAGGGCCGCGGGCTGGACTCAATTGACCGCAGTTCAGAGGAAGATCAAGGCTAATACTGAGGTCATTTACTGTCCGAGTGGCAGTGCTGGTGACTTGACCAATCTTGTGGTTTACACTTCAATTCAGAGAATAGGATTGCTTCAATAATTATTTTAGTCGACTGATAAAAATGGCGTTTGCAGATCCTACTGGTCACAAATTGTGCTCGTTTTTGAGATCAGTTTTAAAAAAGTCCTTCAGAAATCATTCTAATGCTGATTTTTCTGATCAAAAGACATTTATTATTATTATCAATGTTAAAAACAGCTGTGCTGCTGCTTAGTTTTTGGAAAATTCAGGATTCTTTGTATAATGCAAAAAAACAATAGAGTAAAGACTTATATTTCTATTTCTATTTATGCATTTAGCAGATGCTTTTATCCAAAGCGGCTTACAGTGCATTCAGGTTAAACAGTTTTTGTCAGTATGTGTTCATTGGGAACTAAATATTGTTACAAAAATTACTAGGGCAATGATGCTGAAAATTCAGCTTTAATCTCAAGAATAAATTACATTTTAAAGTATATTAAAAAGTTATTTTAAATTGTAATATTTCACTATATATATAAATATTTGTACTATTTTTGATCAAATAAATGCAGCTTTGGTGAGCATAACAGACTTCTTTATATATATCTTACTGATCCTAAAATGTTGTTTTTCAATCCTGATTCACTTCAACATGTTTTAATATCCTAATTAGTTTTATTTAGTTTGCGCTGCCGTTACAGTCATACCATTATCTTTTATGACTGCTATAGTCTTTTTTACTGCCGGCAGAAAGCTCTCTTTTCATGTGGCTCTTCAGTCCTGTTTTGTAGTCATGTTAATTGGCTAATATTTGTTCTTTTAATAGAAACCCATTTAACAGCACAAATGGTGTTGGTTTATGCTTGTGGTCGGACTGAACATCTCATTCTGTAGCTCTTGGAGATTTGTATGTGTGTTGTGCTGGCTCGCGTTCATCGTCTTAAACCAACACAGCTCCACAGGGAGCGTTTTTACTGACCACTGTCACTCAGCGTGGATGCTTGTACTTCTGGTTTTATTAAGTGATAAACAGATCCAAACATGGCTGGTGGTCTCAGCGTGGCTGGCACTACAGGAGTGCCTCTTTTACATATCGCCACATAGACTATTGTGTAGTAGTTCACTGTGAAGTGTGCATCAGTTCATGCTTTGATTAAGGGGCGCTGAGCACCCATTATAACATGATACATGGGACACACTATGATCTTTTGAACGTCATCGTCACACACAAGGGAAGAACGCTAGTCCAGATCAAGTGTGGCATTTAGGACAAGGTAGAGCTTTTTCTAGCTCAAGGGTTTATTGTTATTTATGTGAGTGTCAAAATTAAAATAGAAAGGTCTAGTGTAGGTATTTACTGTTTAAAATCTAAAAGTTATATATACTGCCATTCAGAAGTTTTGGTTCAGTACATTTTTTCAGTGTTTTTGAAAAAAAATAATCTTCTGCTCACCAAGGCTGCATTTATTTGATGAAAAATACAAAAAAAATCTGATTATAATTTAAAATAAGTATTTTCATTGTGAATGTATTGTAAAATATGATCAAAGCTGAATTTTCAGCATCATTACTCCAGTCTTCAGTGTCACATGATCTTCAGAAATCATAATAATATGCTGATTTACTGCTCAAGAAACATTTCTGTTTATTATCTATTTAAAAAAATATGATTAGTTGAATATATATTACATTTCATGTTTCATTAGTTGAATATAGATTGAATTTAATGTTTAATCCCGTTGTTAATATAGTTTTTTGTAATTGTGAAATCTGCTATCAATTTCTAAACGAAAATAGTTTCTACATCATTTCTCAGTATATTTGTTTGTTTTGTCATCAAGCTTCTTGTACAGTTATATTGCTTTGTCTTGAATGGTATGGATCACATCTGCAAGACACGCTTTACAGTATTTGTGGTTATTTTTAAAGGATGCATCTCCAGTTATGTCTGCAGTTTAATGCAAACCGGAAGGAGTTATGATAATCCTAGACCCCAGTTTCTCTCTTGAAAGCTGAATATTGGCTCTGAACTGTAAGTGTGTTGAGATCAGGCCAGTCTCTAGAGACGTCTTTCCTTCCACACGATTGGAAAGCACATTGCAGGTGATAATCGGCGCTTTAAACAATATTCGGATACGCCGCGTGCCCTTTCTGTTGTTTCTATGACAGTGACATACGAGGATAATAACTGCAGATAAAAAGGCCGTTTTGGAGGCACTTCTACATCAGAGGGCAGGCCGATGGTAACAGATGCTGCAGAGAATCGAGCACCAATTCTGTTCAAATAATGCTCATCATTATAATGATTTGCTCCGGAGGCATAGCACTTTTTACCAATGTAGCATTCATTCATGTTTTTCTCCCGCTTCAAATGCAATATAAAGAATTGCACCGTGTATACCTAACTACCTTATGTATGAACAGGGCCATTTTATTCAGCACATTATATTTGTGAAATGTTTTTGTTCTGATTTCAGCTGTTGGTTTGTTGATTTGCTGATCTTCACAGGCAGCTGTTGTAGCTGTGGTTCTGGTGCTGGAGATGGGCTGATTGGTAATCTCATCTCTGCTCCTGGACGCGGTCTTGACGCCGTTCCATCGTGTGATCAGAGGAGGTCCACTGATCTCTGCCATCTGAGGAATAAAAATGTGCTGGTCATGTGTTCCCAAAACCACGCTGAGAAATCAGTCCTGTAAGAACCAAGTAGTTACTTTTTTATGCAGCAACACAATATTGTAATGCATTACTTTTAAAAGTAACTTTCCTCAAACCTGGTGAACTATCTCTTGAAGTCATTATTAATAATCTTCCCTGTGGTGTAGCGGTTTTAAATCCGAAAGGAAAGCTTTTCTGTGAAAGCTGTCATGTGGCATCAGAAGACTTGGAATTGCATGCACGCTTTTTTGTTTGTTTTCTTTTATGCAACTTTATAGCCCTTTGGCATTGAATTCTTCTGTAGAATGGATAACAGTGCTTTGGCCATTCTTCAATATCTCCCTCTTTTGTGTTCCAAGGAAGACAGAGAATTCAAACTGGTTTGGAAGGACATGAGGGTGAGGAAATAATGACAGTGTTTTCATTTTTGGGTGAACCAATTCTTAAGAATCCCAGAATTCCTCTGTAAATGCAACTCTTTGACTAATTTTAGCCTGCAGTTCTTTGCGATCCTTTTTGATGCTTGCAATTTGAAAGCCACTTAATTCGCTCTCATACCATTGTAAGCCTATCCCATAAAACACAAATGCAAGCACCACTTAGGAGACATTACTTCCAGCAACACTTTCCCAAAATGAATGTTTGAGAGAGGCTAAAAGCTTTCCTTTCTTCACATTACAGAGGAAAATCTTCCAGTCTTCCAGTAAAAGCCTCACGCGTCTGTTCTCTTCGGTTCTGAAGACCAAGCAGGCGTTTGAGGCTTGGTCTTTATGCAACATTTGGTACGTCTGGCCCACATTTGATGGTGTCTTTTCAGGCCGTGAATGTCTAGTATGATAATTTGCCTCTCTCGCTGGAGAACAGGAGATTGTCTTCAGCACCCGAGCCAGGATTTCTACAGCACCGAGAGAGAGAAAGAACATTTAACAGACTTGGCCCAAAGTTCAACGTCTCTTGGCACTGCGAATAGGGAGCGTTCGGTTGAAGAAGATGGCCACTGTCACTTTTTAGACGTTTACAGTGATAGATTTAATAGATTATTCTTTTATCTCTGTACTTCATGTGTATTGCGTTGGGTTGGTGAATTATTGAACATTACATGTGGAGATGTTGCCTTGTCAAATGAGCTGCATTACTTGTAAAATAAGACATCGATCTATTTAAACAACTAATCCGTTTTCTTGCTTCTAAAAATGGAGGGAAGCGTTTGTGTATTCATAGCAGTAGCAGTGCATCATCATATCATGAAGATGACAATTACCAGTGCGTGAATCAAACCCACTCAGATTGCAGACAATTTCTTTTTTATTATATACTGTATGTGGGCAGTGACAAATCATATAGACAAGTGAAAAATCACATACAGTACCTTCCTCTTGCCTACAGTCAACTACGGGTGCTGCGTCTCATTTCGAAGGCTGGGTCACATTTGTCGGCCTTATACTTTGTCTCATTTTAGAAAAATAATCATTATTGTTATTCCTCTTGAGCCATACATTACTATAATATCTTTCTTTGTTTGGAATGTAACTGTTACTTTTCTGAAATGATGCAGCTTTGAAGAAGGTATTTTTTCTTCTTCCATACTGTGAATGTCAGCGTGGGCCAATAACTCTTTGGGTACCCACATTCTTCAAAATATCTTCTTTTATGTTTAGCCGAAGAAAGAAACTCAAACAGGTTCATCTAAAACTACAATGGTTTAGTTTAATGTTTGCTTTTACCAGCAGGCCGTGTTTCAACTTGAAAGATGAAATACCCTCGGTGTTCAGTTACTGTATGGTGGTATGTTTTTTTATAAATATCTCTCTTTGATTTAAGTGATGTATCAAAACCTGCTGAGCTGCCTACCTAGACCGTACTTTTAGAAAACAAAGGTATGAAATACGCCATGATTCGCCTCTGATTTGAGGCAGAACCATTGTCGAATCATTAGTGGCTCAATAACAAGAACCTGGGCAAGTCTGTAAGTAGAAATCCCAGCATCCGTTCCACAAGTAGATGGCATGGGAAATGATTTATTAGATTGAGTATTTATTCTTTTCCCAATGCAGTAGTGCTGAAGGTGGGTTAAGAGGCATGTATATGTGTTATGTCTCATTTCTTGGCAATTCCAATCTTGTTGACTAAACATACCCTCATTTGAGATGTGTCTTCTGCTTGCTAGGAGGTACGATGATGTCTGTTTCATGCTGGCCAGTGCCATTACTGGATCATTTTCACTGGGCCACTGACTGAAATCTAACCTCGGATGAATTCAAATGCATTTTTAATGTCCATTTTGCCAAAATGCAGTCTTATATGCCTCATAAGTTCAAACCCGTTGCTAACAGCCCTGCAAGCTACAGTCGAGTTTGAGGAATAGACATTATATAGTGGTGTTCATCATAAGGAAGGATTTTTTGCTAATGTTTTTCTGTCAGTTATGACTGCTGCAACCAATCACGTTCCTCTCCCTCCAGGCTCAACCTCAGACTAAAGACTGAACCGTACCCGTTTGTTTCAGACACTTGACTTCACTTGCTGCTTTTAAGCCACAAGATCAAATGCACAGATTTATAAGAGCACCAATTAAGGTGCTGTTAGCAATTTTAACTAGAACTGCACTACACTTAGCCACTACGAATGGGAATGTAACGCTTGTAGCTTTGTTCACTGATTATCATTCTTTAAAGATTCAATTACCTATACTTTTTTTCCTGGCATGGACATGTGCCCTATCTATCTACTTGTCTGAATGCATATTTTATATCTTGCTGTGAGCTATTCATCCATGCATATGTTTAATCTTTACTTTTTTCTGACTTGCACCGTCAGCGATTTCCAAATAGCTTTTTTTACGTCCTTGAAGGGCACTTTGTGAACGGGACAGCAGTTAATAATGTAACTGTGATGGTCATTTCAAGCAAGTGATGTCCATTTGTGGTCACCTGATCGTGGTTTACGAGTTCTTGCCATGCATTTTGAAGTATTTGACATATTTAATAGTAAAAAAGACTATTAGACAGCATTTGAATAAAATAATAATAAACTCCAGCAAACATTCTAATATTGTATTTCATGTTCTCGCATCGGGGAGGCGATATTAATATGCAGGGTATTGAAATTACTTTTGAATGAGATCTCGCTGTTCACTTTCACTTTTGATTTCGTGTCACACGTACTCCGTGTAAACCGAGCACATTTATAAGATCAGTTATAGTCTATGTCTTGTCAGTGTCTCTCCTTACTCTCGACCTGTGATCAGTCGAATCTGACTCCTGACGCTTGTGCTGCCTGGTGTAGTTTGTGTTTACGTCTGAAATAAATCATTTTTATTATGACATAAGCTTATACAAAGAGATGAATAACATGGTAATATGTGACCCTGGAGCACAAAAGCAGTCATAAGCAGCACAGGTATATTTGTAGCAATAGCCAAAAATACATTGTATGGGTCAAAATTTAATTTTTTATTTTTATGCCAAAAATCATTAGGATATTAAGATCATGTTCCATGAAGATATTTTGTCAATTCCATACTGTAAATATATTAAAACTTAATTTTTGATTGGTAATATGCATTGCTAAGAACTTCATTTGAACAACTTTAAAGGTGATTTTCTCAATATTTAGATTTTTTTGCACCCTCAGATTCCAGATTTTCAAATATTGTCCGATCATAACAAACCATACATCAATGGGAAGATTATTGAATCAGCTTTCAGATGATGTATAAATCTCAAATTGTAAAAATAGACACTTTTGACTGATTTTGTGGTCCAGGGTCACATGTAATCTTTAAATCAAACATTTGGGTTGGATTTGCATGTATTGGTCACATTGTTTTAAAGTACTGCTAATGTTAGTTTCCTCTCTTGTCTGCAAACATGGTCAACAAATCACTTTATAATGATATGAAAAGATGTAAAATACTGTATACAAACCGTTTTGTTGTCTGTGTTGTAAATGCACAACTGAATTCTCCTGCTTTGTGCTGCGTGTATCCTCACCTGTCAGAACAAACAGCACGAGGCATCATTGATTCCGCCTCTAGAAGCCGCTCGCACGCTGTATAGTGACATATAATACAAATCTATTGTTTGTTCCAGCTATTGGTGCTGATTAATATGGCAAAACCGATCAATCGGTGTAAGTCATGGCAATTTCAGGAGTGAGGTTAATTCTGTACATACACAAAACTCCCTTATTTAAATGCAGCTGTCACTTTTCAGTCTGCACACGGCACATTTATTCATGCAGGACTTCTCCAATAATAGAGTCTGCTTAAACCCACACTGCAAGCTCATGTTTATCTGCCTCCACATCTCACCATCCAATCAACAGTCTCTGTTCTACATTACCCATAACAAGTTCACAAATCTTACATATTTTTACTGGCATGATAGCCTTAATGATCATTTTAAGAAGTCTTACAGAAAAACAGAAATTGCAATATGCCCTAATGATTATTACTCTGCAGAAGGCTATGATGTAATGAAACAAATGGGTGCACTACATGCTTAAAGTAAAATCGCTGCACAGTTTCACGTTCTACAATCTTGTTGTTTCAGAGAGCTTTGCAGTCAGTGCATACAGAGCCATTATGCCAAGTGATTGCTATGATCTACTGTTGATGAATTATCACAATGTTTCATTTAGGATGGCTGTAAATGCATCTTTTTTGATGAAGAGCAGGGAGTGATAAAGCATAGAGCTTAAGTCCTAATGTATTTCGGGCTTGTTTATATGATTAAGTCCCACATTATAGATCAAATCTATTTTGGTTACACCATAAATTAGCTTTGAATTCAAAGTAAACTCTTGTAGCTTCTTGTCATCGAAAGGAACATCTAAGAACATTATCACATTCACATCTTTTTATTCCTTTTCTTTAAACACATTATTGTATCAGCATGTCTTGCATTTTTTAAACTTGCAGTTGAATATGTGCTGCAACCCGTTTATTTATATGTATTTATATTATTCCATTTACACATCCTCGTCTGTTTTCCTCTCACTTTGTGATTTTGGTTTTGTTGTTGTGGTGCTGTTTGTTCAGTTCAAATTGGATCTTTCTAATAAAAGCAGTGTCATTGAGGTCGGGCCAGCCAGAGACTCGGGGGCAGATGTCAAGAGGTTAGAGTTCATTACCATGTTGTGGGCAAAAGGTCAAAGAGAACGTGACCGGTGGATCTTGGACTTACTGCTATTTGAGGAGGACTGTTTCCACAAACTCTCTCAAGACTCACACGCTTCTGTACTGACCAGAGTACACGAGACCAGTCACTGCAAAACACTCACTCCTGTCTAGACAAGGTTGTTTTTTGATTGTGTTGATTTCACAATATACATTTATGCATTTAGCAGACGCTTTTATCCAAAGCGACTTACAGTGCATTCAGGTTATACATGTATTGTCAGTATGTGTGTGTTCCCTGGGAATCGAACCCACAACCTTTGCGCTGCTAACGCAATGCTCTAACCACTGAGCCACAGGAACAATATAATGTTCCCAGAACGGTGCTCTCTCTATAAATCTGTGAATCAAAGCATTCGCAGACCAAAGTGATGAAAGACGGCTCTCATGATTTCTGACACTTCAATTATAGATCTGAACGAAACCTAGATATGCGATCGCAGTTTTGAAGCAAAGATGCACAGTGTTCATTCGTATCTTATGTCCTTTGTGCATTTAGTTTCATAGTTTGAAAAGTATAAATGTAGCACAGATCTGAATTTACACTCTTCAAGCCTTCAGCAAGTTACTAGGTCTTTAACTTAACGAAGAACTGCAATATACATGGTTTAAATCTGACATTTGTGGAAGTTGCTCGTTTAATTGGAATACATAGATCATCTACTAAACAACTATTTACTATCTACTAAACAGATTCACAAAAAAGGCTTGTTGTCTGATTGTATGGTGGATTTGGCTGAAGACCCGCTGATAAACACCCTTACTGTCATTTTGCACTGTCTACGGGTTACCTAATCAAAAATGGCAAACAAACATGTTTAGTCACAAATGGCTTGAAGAGAGTCCAACAGTGCACTTTTTAATGTTTAAGATGGAGTTGTGTTGTCAAAATACCGTCTGCGATATCATTCAGTACTGACATTTAAAACATGTCCATTACCCGCTGCATTTGAGCACCGATTCTTACACAGCGCTGATCGTTTATATTTCATCAGTTACAACCCATCGCTGCCTTTAGGAATATGAGACTAATTGAAGTTTATGCTTCAATTTTACAAGAAGTTATGTTTTTAAGAACATTCTTTTCAGGAATTCCGGGAATGCAGGAATGCATCTTAAAAAGCAAGTTAAGAATATTAATGTTTTAGGGAATACAAAACATTATTGACCTTTATAGTTAAAAAAAAAAAGTTAAAGGATTAGTTCACTTTAAAATTCAAATGTCCTGATAATTTACTCACCCCCATGTCATCCAAGATGTTTATGTATTTCTTTCTTCAGTCGAAAAGAAATGAAGGTTTTTGATGAAAACCCTCCAGGATTTGTCCATATAGTGAACTTCAATGGACTCCAAACGGTTGAAGGTCAAAATGACAGTTTCAGTGCAGCTTCAAAGGGCTATAAACGATACCAGACGATGAATAAGGGTCTTATCTAGCCAAACGATCGGCCATTTAAAAAAATAAAATAAATGTATATGCTTTATAAAACACAAATGCTCGCCTGTTCTGCGATGCGCGTCCCAGACTTCACGTAATACGTAATGATATTGAAAAGGTCACGCTTGACGTAGGCTCCGTCTCATCTTCTACTCCAAGTTCGAAATCGTCCGACAGCGTTGTTTTATCTTGTAAACTCGTTGAGTTGTAACTCCCTTTTATGTAAACGGCGTTTGACTTAGTATTTGCACGTTCAACTTGTAAACACTGACTCGGTTCTTCCGCCTACGTCAAGCGTGACCTTTTCAACATCATTACGTATTACGTGAAGTCTGAGACGCGCATCGCAGAACAGGCCAGCATTTGTGTTTATAAAGCATAGACATTTATTTATTTTTTTTAAATGGCCGATCGTTTGGCTAGATAAACCCTTATTCATCGTCTGGGATCGTTTATAGCCCTTTATGGATACAAATCCTGGAATGTTTTCATCAAAAACCTTCATTTATTTTCCAAACGAAGAAAGAAATATATAAACATCTTGGATGACATGGGGGTGAGTAAATTATCAGGACATTTGAATTTGAAAGTGAACTAATCCTTTAAGAATAATTTTAATAAATACTTTGATTTGGTAAATCCAGTCCCAGATGGTTATCTAGGGTGCTAGAAGAACTCCAAAACACCATTTGGCAACACATATTGTGCAGTGTCCCTCACATTAAGCTAAAGACACAAAATGATAATTAAAAATATAATCTTCACAGTTTTTATGGCAGGTGCTGTTTTGCTGAAAGACTGAGATTGTTGGAGTGACACAGTGACCCGCGCTGTCACAAATATGCAAGAAAAAGCAGCTAGATAATCCCATTGTCATGAGGGACAAAAACAGTTTTATTAAAAATGCAGTTCAGGCCTGGGATGAAATATTTATGCCTGGTAAATAAACTATCGGGAGCTAAGGCAAACAGTTAATTTGGGACTCTGGCTTTTCTTGAATCAGAAGATCCCCGGCTACTTTGACTACTAAACGGCTGTGCATTATGGATATTTTGGATTTATTTGGATATTTGTTTCTCGCTGAATTTAGATTGCCTTCTCCAAGACATTTACTATGCTGATGAAAGGTCACCTGTGGTTATATACTCACAAGTCTGTCTCATAGAGATATTACCGTCCAAACGCAGCTAAGCCTGTATTGTCTTCTTAACAGGGTGCCGTCACCGGGAGATTGAGCGTCTGCTGAACACATGATGTTCAAGGACTTCAGATCTGGCCGAGCTGTAGGTGAGTTGATATGCATTCTGCTGATGCACCATCAGAGACCCTTTAAGCTTCTCATTCACAAGCAGAGCGTAGATCTCCCGGCAGAGAAAGGATTTGTTGGCAAGATCTCTGCTGCACACCTGATAAGGCTGTCAGTGTTCCCCACGAGAGGCTGCTTCTCAATAATAAGAGGTTTCTTCTCCGGTTCTTTGGCATTTATTCTGTCACGAACAGGTCTGCCAGTCACTTTTCGCTTCTTTCTAAATGACAGGACGTTTAGATTTCAGACCTTTTATCAAGTTTGGAGATATTAAGCTGAAAGGTGAGGCCGACGCTGCTTCAGATGTGTGTTTGCGAGCCAAGAGGAAAGTATTGGGTTTAGTCTGATATTAGAGCGTATAAATAGCCCGAATGTTTTTGCCAGTGGAGAACTGGTACTTTTGGGAGGATAAATCATGAAAGCAGGGTTTCTGTATGAAATGCCAGGTGGCCAGATGGACAATCGCTTGTGTAAACCCTATCTGAACTCTCTTTTTCAGCTTTTTCTGAGAGATAAAAGCTTTGTGCTTGTTAAAGCGACACGTTTAGTTGTATTTTTAATGCTAAATGCTTTCAAACCCATCTTAACTCTGTTTTGACATCTGACGTTCGACGTGACGGACAGGTCTTCTAACAGAGTGTTAGAAATCAAATCCTGACAGGATTGAGCCGGGCGACTGTGAGGGAACCAAAGGCTGTAATTTCTGTAAGGCGTGTGGAAGATGAGCGTGTCCGTCCTCGTTAGGCTCTGTGTGGAAGATGAGCGTGTCCGTCCTCGTTAGGCTCTGTGTGGGCCGTGCCGGTCAGCTGGCTCGTGTCCGGTCTGTCACACAGGTTTGCACCGCACGGCCCTGCTGCAGCTGTATGGGGCAGATTGCCTCATTTACACTGGAGCTTTTCTTCCACGCTCACCTTATCTAGCCCAGCGCACAGCAAGTTGACTGATGACTTCCTCTTTTCCTCAATCAAGGACAGCCGATCCGGGAGGGCTTTTTAGTGCTTTCTCATAAGGTAATGCACACTTTACTGAATGCCGGTCACAAAAAGAGAACTGACAGCACAGACTGAAAGCTGATGCATATTAAGGTCAACATGAAATCAGAATTGTATTTACTGCATGTATTGTGAACCTTCCAGTTCTTGTTATTGCACATTAAAACATTGTCGGAGTAACATTTAATCAGAAAAAAATCAGTTTTCTTCAAAATCAATTCTGAAGACATCTTTACTTTTTCTAGTGATGTGGGCTAATGGATATTATTAACCAATAGCTACGTGTTTATTAATGCAATCTGGCTCTATTCTAGTCCTTCTAATATTTTACACCTTCTAATGAATTCCTGATGGATAAAAGTCCTGCCATATACTTCCCCTTATTAAAAATCCTTGTTGTAATGTCACATTACAGAAGAAAAATGGGCTGCGAAGGTAATTCATGTTGTCTTGACTGTTTACTGGCCCATATGATTCTGATAAAACTAAATATTTGTCAATTCACTTTACCAAAAAACTACTATTTTTAACTGACATCGGATCACAGTTTTCCAAATCCTACTCATTTAATTTATGTTGTTGGTTTGTTTGTTTGTTTACCTAAAATTGCCTCATTTTGGCTGATTATTTGATCTGGCCCACATATTTATCTTTAATTACACTACTATTCAAAAGTTTGGGATCAGTGAGAACTTTATTAAAAATAAATATTTTCAGCATTGATGCATTTAAGTTCATCAAATCTCACATTAAAGACATTTTATAAGGTTTTTAAAAGATTTCAGTTTCAAATAAATGCTGTTCTCATTTGTACTTTCTATTCATCAAAGAATACTTAACACAATACAATAATGGTATTTCACAAAAATATGAAGCATCACAACTGTTCTTGACATCAATGATGATAAAAATGTTTCTATTCTTTTAATCAGGATATTAAAATGATTTCTGAAGGATCATGTAATGTGACTGGAGTAATGATGCTGAAAATACAGCTTTGATTACAGGAATAAATAACTTTTTAATATATACTCGCATAGAAAACAGTTATTTTAAATTGCAATCATATTTTGCAATATTGCTGTATTTTTGATCAAATAAATGCAGCCTTGGTAAACAAGATAACTCTCTTAAAACCGTTATAAAATCTTACTGACCCCAAACTTTTGAACTACAGTGTAACTTCTACAGGAGGCAACAGATCATACGTACAATTCTTTTAACAGTCTTTCTAACAAAATATAGGTTTGGGAAGCCTTTCACATGTGCAGACACTTGGCCTAGAGATTTGTGCACGTATGCTTCGACAAATTGAGTGCTTGTGCTCATGCAGGTGGCACACATTTTAAGCTGATTCGTGACATTTATTTTCTCCATCATTCCTCATTCTCTCTATATTCACTGGTAGGGATTTTTCAAGTAAAAGAGGACCGTTTCGTCACAATTGTACACAAATGTGTTTTCCGGGAAGTCCAAGTAAGTGAAATCGGATCCCGGTCGGAGTAATTCGCGCTGGTCCACTTCGGTGCCGGTACGAATGGTTCTGGCGACTTAGAAAGAACTTTGTCTTTCAGACTGATATATTAGGAATTCAGTGAGATTGACTGTTGAACTTTGTCTTTGCTAGACTTAAATATATTAGGAATTCGTGAAGAGTTGAGATTGAACTCAGTCCTTAATGAATCTGCATCTTTGCAACACCGCAATTTTTGTGCTTCTTTGCCTTTATATTAAAAATATAGTTCATCCTAAAATGAACATTTGCTGTTAATTTACTCATACTCCGGTCATCCAAGATGTAGGTGACTTTTGTTCATCAGTTGAACAGTAAAGAAGAGTTTTTAGCAAAACCATGGGCCTTGGTGATTTATAAAATGCAAGTCAACGGCTGCATGTTTTGAGAATAAAAAAGCATATCAAGGAAGACAAAATTAATCCCCGTGGCTCCTGACGATGTATTGAGGTCTTATGAAGCGAAACGATCGGTCTGTGCAAGAAATTATTTACATCATTAATACCTGTAATCCAGGGCCTTAGACAAATCTGGTCTTTTGGAGAGTTCATTTCAATGAAGTGGTTCTGTACTGCTTGAGCTGCGAACTCTGAACTAGTTCACTAAACGGACCTGTTCAGAAGAATGACTTGTTCGTGAACCAAACATCACTCCGGACTGTTTGTCTGAGGCTCTGGATTACAGGTAATAATGCTGTAAATAATGTTCAGTTTCTTGCACAGACCGATCGTTTCGCTTCATAAGAACTCAATATATTTTCAGGAGCATGCATAAAAAATTTTGTGTTCCTTAATATACTTTTTTGTCATCAAAGACCAGCAGCTGCTCACTTGCTTGACCACAGTTTCTGCTAAATATCTTGTCTACTGTTCTACTGATTGGAAAAAAAAGTTTATCTTAAAGCTTCTTTGCAAGAACTTATCTCGTTAGTTCTAAAAGTTCAGCAAACTAAATCGTATCCAGTGCTTTAATTTGCCTCTTGGAATGTGAGCTAAATCTTCCTGGTTTGAAAATGGCAAGAAAACTGCAGCTCTGCCTGCCAAAATTCAGCCTCTAAGAGCTGTTAAAATGTTTAACTGACTCTCACCACCAGACCCTTTACATCTCCAGTGAAACAGTCCTCGTGGAAACCAGAATTGTGAACTTGAACACAGTGTCCTAAAGTCCTTGAGTGACAAGGTGAGATTTCCTACTGCTGTACGGGTCTGGCTTCAGAGAGAGCTTCACCTCTGCGGTCTTACCTTTTAGTAGGTCTAATGAAGTTATAATATTGACATGATCTCATCTTACCAGCACTGCTCAGCCCTTGCCACCTTGTTAATTATAACATCTATTCAACAAAAAACTAATCTTTTAGCGGTGGTGGAAAAACGTCTTCATAATTTCTTTTAAGGAGCATCAGTGTGATCTCTGAAAATGACAGCGTCATTAGTGTTGCTGAACGGGCCAAATCTAAAAATGTCAGTGAAACAATAAGAAATTGAAACGGCTTTTAAGAACCTGATACAATCAGCTGCCAGTCTGTCTTATTTCTTTTTTTTGCTTTTCATTTTGTTTTATATTTATGCCTTTGACAGACACTTATATCCTCCTTCGATTGCATCAGTTCTTGCATTCCCTGGGAATCGAACCCATGACCTTGGTGTTTGTAGAGCTCCACTGTTGGAGCTACATGAATGCCTGATTGCCTGTATTTTATATGATTTCTATGCAGTGAATTGCTCTGAACATAGTTGAAATAGTCTGATTTTCAAGGCCTTCAGGGATTTATATTTAGGTGCATCACTGGGCCAAATAATGGGCAGAATTCCAGTTTAGCTCTTGGGATTTTAATTGCTTTCGTGACCCAGTGATTGAGGCTTTAGCTTTTTTTTTCTTCTTCATTACAGCAGACCCCCCCCCCCCCCCCCCCCATTTTTTCCCAGTGAAAGGAAGACATTCTATAATGTACAGAAATATATGGCTTTCTTTGAATTTTTTTAGATATTGTTAACCAATAGCTAAGAAGCTATGATGCAATCTGGCTCTATTCTGGCATATTAAGTCCATTTTACACCTTCTAATCAATGGATGGATAAATCCTGATGGAGAGATGTCTTGCCGTACACTTTTTAATAATACAAATCCTGAGAAATGTGTTGCGAAGACGATTCATGCTGACTTTCCTGGCTGATATTATGATGAAATAAAACCAATTAATCCATGTATACAACATTTATTTTGATGCACCTCAAGAATTTAAAAGGAGAAAATGGTCTCTAAATATTCTGTTGGTGTTTGTTTTGTATTTTTGTTTACCAAAAATTGCCTTTTTTGACTGTCTATATATTTATCCATAATTACACTACCATTTAAAAAGTGTTGCATTCTAGGTAATCTGCTCCCATCTAATGCAATATTAATTTTTTTTTGCCCGTGGAAGAAAACGTTGTTTGAAATCGGGGGAAAAAGAAGTAGAGTCAGTCCCTCATCTTGGCATGAATTAAATAAGAGCGCAGTGCAGCTTTTAATCATTCTCTGTGAGGTGAGAGAATTCATTAGATGCTGCCTTGAGAAACTTTGGCCTGTTTTTATTGTGTTCAAGTTATTAAAACATGAACACCATGTGTGTGACTAACAGGACATGGGAAATGAACAAACACCCTTCTAAAAACCAACCAAAAATATCGCATTATTGTGTAGAATCGGGAGGAAAATGCATCTTCCTGTATTTGCTGTTTTTCAGCCAAAGGCAAGCCGCTCCAGCCAGGGGCAGCGCTGCCCTCCGTGAAAGAACTAGCTCACCTTTGTAAAGAGGACTCATCTGTCAAACACCTACAGCTCTATTACCATCACATAAACGATAGCCGCAGATGGGAACGGGGCAACATGGTTAGATCTTTATGGCCCTTTTCTAAAGTCTGAATTTAAGCAGAAAAGCAAGATACTAGCAGATTACTAGTGTTATTGTACCTGTTGGCTGTTTAATATGTGACGTAGTTCACTGAAATTTGAGGTCTTTTTGATTAGAGTAAATGAAAGGAAAGTGCACTGCTCAGACAGACTTTGATTGCTCGTATTGGGCTAATTTACAGATAAGAGCCGTGCCATGCAAGAAAGCTCTTATGTGAAACCCTCTCTTTAAAGAACTATTGTTTTTCACTTAAGCTTAATAACGTATTATAGTAACATATCAAAGTCCACGTTTCCAGTGCTTTTAATGTGTCACTTTGATGCTGTGATATGAAATTGCCTCGCAGCACAAATGACTCGGGCGCAGCTTTGGAATATTTCTACGTGAACCAAAACAGCAGCATGCCACATTTATTTCCCTAATTGCATGAAAACTGTTTAAAACGAGTGCCAAAAACTTAAAAATGCTCATTTTACATTGAAAAATCATCTTGACAGCTGTTTGTTACCCCTTTGGCTTTGGAACATTCAGAGCTAATTGTTATGAATGGCTAAATAAACCGTTTATAATGAATATGCCAATGTTTGCATCCATGCACATCAAAAGAGTTCCAAAGGAAAGCGGCTGATGCCAAACCGATGGCCGGTGTTGATGTCCAGGAAAAGCGAGGGAATAAGGGGACTTTGTATCAGGAGACGTGCTGAAATCGTGTTTGGTCTCGTACTGTATCGCGTCTCTTGTCAGTGTCTGCGCTTGCTTGGTCATTGTGTTGTGATAAACAGGAAAGTGTGTTCAGCTGAATTCAGATAGTGATTTATTAGACGGGTTTAAAAAGGTTATTATACCGCGGCAGCCGTCGTGTGAAGACCGAAGAGTGTAAAGACCATCGACTGCGACTTTATTTTTATTTATCCTCTTTCCTACTACTTGTTTCACTTCTGTTTCAGTTTTTATAACCATTCCTTACTATGTGTAAGTAAGTTGTTGTTGTGTGTTTGGCTCAGTGTTATTTTTTTAGGATTACTGATAAACCAATGTAGTTTGATTTGTATTTATCTATTTTAGTTTTAGTTACAGTTGTAGTAATGTTGTATTTTTATTCGTTTTTTTTATTAAGTTTTAGTTTAGTTTAATTTGAGTTATTTTAGTAATTCAACATACTACATGGAAATGAGATATATATATATATATATATATATATATATATGGGTGTTTGGCTTAGTGTTATGTTAGAATCATTATTATACTCATACCTTTTGTTGCTTTAATATTTTGAATTGTTTTAGCTTTATTTTTTGTTTTCATTTAAATGTTTAGTTTTGAAATGTTGTTTATTTAATTTATTTTCTTAAGTGTATTTATAGAGTTTTAACTTATAGTTTTAGTTACATTTCTTATGTGTAAGTTGCTTTGGATAAAAGCGTCTGCTAAATGACTAAAAGTAAAGTAAAAGTAAGGATACACGAGGGCGGTGTGCCAAAACAAGCTCATTATATTTGCATCTAACATCTAAGAATATAAATCGACTCCTGAGCAGTACACTTGATCTGCTGCAGATATTTCAGCCCCACCATCTACATTCTTGAATGTGCTTCAGTATGCTAATGCACCCCCCCCCCCCCCGGGGGGATGTTGGTGTGCAGTGTTCATCAGGTTTAAGAGAAACACAGCTGTGGTTTCCACCCACTCTCTTATCATGCTTTTATGAGACCGTTGTAATGTCAAATGCTGTGCTCACAACACCAGTCTCCCCTGCTCTCTAACCACGACGCACGGTAGAACTGTGAATTCTCCTGAATGTGTTGAGACATCTGTTAAATGTGCTTAGCTCTGAAAGTAACCTCGCAGCTCAGGCCGCAGATATTGAGCTGGAAACATGGAGGTGTTAAAGTTCAGCTGGGATTCTGGCAAGCCAAAGCATTATTTAACCCTTGTACATCGATTTAATCAAAGTTACACAGAGGTCCTTAGAGGATGAAAATGTGTCAGAAAAGCCATTATATTTATTTTTATTTTTAAACAAACATAACTACCAAACATTTCCTTAATTTAGAGGTTTAGACTTGCAGAACACAACAAGCTTTTTTTTAGTGTAGAGTGATGATTTTTGCTGGAAAATCATCAGTATCTTATTACATGCTAGTTAATTATGAGTGTTTTTGTGTTTTAATACAATAATACAATTCTAATAAAAATGCATACTTCTGGAACAAATTATTCCTTTTGCATTAACACGCCCAAAATAGTCAAAAATCAAAAATGAGAAGAACAGAAATGCACAAGGGTTCATCTTTCCTGGTCCTCTCGTGTGCTGAAAGTAATGTGTGCTGCTAACAACACCTTGCTGCACTCATTGTTCTGAGAAAATAGAACATCACATGTAAGAATATAGCTGTTATTCGGTTCATATGTTCTTGTCACCTACATTGCTTTTGTGGTTGAATGTCATTTTAATGTTTTTTTTCCAAATAAATAAAATCAGGTCAAATTTGAAGGCATGGTTGATGTTCTGTCATGATATCCCTTTACATTGAAATGTGCTTCCTTTGACACTTGAATATGTATTTGTTCTGACAGAACGGCAGATTACTTCAGCAGTGTTCTTGTCCACTGCAATGAATACTTGTGCATTATTTAAGAGGCCTTGGGGTTTTACTGTAGAGCCTGTTGTAGTTTATATGGCAATTAGCCTCAAGTTTAACTGTTGCTCTGCTCCCTCTACTGGGCACACAACCCCACACAACCAGTATATGCGCACTTTACAGCGATAAAGAAACGCATAAAGGATCCCTTATTATACACAGACGTGTGTGTGTGTGTGTGTGTGGTGGGTGTGGTGTGTGTGTGTGTGTGTGTGTGTGTGTGTTGTGTGTGTGTGTGTGTGTGTGTGTGTGTGTGTGTGTGTGTGTGTGTGTGTGTGTGTGTGTGTGTGTGTGTGTGTGTGTGTGTGTGTGTGTGTGTGTGTGTGTGTGTGTGTGTGTGTGTGTGTGTGTGTGTGTGTGTGTGTTCCTGTGGCTCAGTGGTAGAGCATTGCGTTAGCAGCGCAAAAGGTTGTGGGTTCAATTCCCAGGGAACACATACTGATAAAATGTATAGCCTGAATGTAAGTCGCTTTGGATAAAAAAAGCTTCTGCTAAATGCGTAAATGTCAATATATATATATAGCCTACATACATACATGTTAACGTATCAATGTGCCCTGATGTGATAAAAAAAAAAAACATATACATACATTCTCACCTCACACACACACAGTTGTTTTTGTTGTCTAATATTTATTGCTTGCTTTAAAATAGCCTAAATAAATAAAATGATACTAAGTCCTAACAAGAAGTAGGCTAATTATTATTTTGGTAGAAGTTACATTAAATTGTTATAATGGAAACTTTACCGACAATATTTTCGGTACTTGTATACTGTAACAACTTGTCAACGTTTTAAACTAAGCCTCAGTAAACACATTTCACCTTAAATTCACCTTAAAAATCAACCACTGACCGTTAATTCTTTTTTTTACATTTGTGAATGGGATTCTCGCGCACAGCAATCAATATGAGCTTTCAAAAGAGTCAACCGCCAATAACCGTCAATCGAGCGCGTGAGAGATGTCGTTCGCGTTCAGGCTGACGCCGGTTTCACACCGCAAGCGTGAGCGGAGCGTCAGCAGCGCGTATGTTTTTCGGCGTGCATGTTAACAAATGAGTGCATTCACACCGCTAGCAGGAGCAGCGCGTGAGCGTCAAGCAGGAGCGTCGCGTGAGCAGCAGTGCCGCGATCGTTTCAGCGCCGAGTCTATTTTTGCTGCGCCGCTTACGCTGAATTAAAGTCACAGTGCATTGTTCTTGATAAAAATTGACCCGATTAACATTAAAAATTAATAAATGTCACCATAAAATCATGTAAGTGATGTTTCGTGTTTCACAAGTCACCATATGAAAAAATTAAATGCACATCAACACATCACTTTCATGAGTTTTTGCCCAAAATTCAAAGTTCTGTTAAATTAATAAAACTAGGTTTTTTTTGTTAGCTTTAATATTACTTTTTCAATTCAATCATTCAATCCAATTTTTGTTGGAATTATTTCCAAAATGTGTCTTGGATCTCACAGCGCGTGTCTCACATTCACATCGATAATTAGGCTACTAAACAAACAATACAATAGACACACCTTAATACAAAAACAACAGTGCATACATAAACACACGGCAACAGTGCATTAGAATTTTTACATTTACATTAATGAATTTAGCAGATGCTTTTATCCAAAGCGACTTACAGTGCATTCAGGTTATACACTTGTTTTGTCAGTATGTGTGTTCCCTGGGAATCGAACCCACAACCTTTGCGCTGCTAACACAATGCTCTAACCACTGAGCCACAGGAACACGCGCTAAAGGATAGTGTCCTTTCTATTTTCCAGAGCCCAGAGGACGATTTGAACCCCCAATTCTGATTAATTAATTTTACAGACTGATACACAAAAGATTTACGTAATATATTCAATCTAGCATATGCAACTCAAGCCTTCTGTTAGATGGCAAAAATTAATATTCCTCATACAAAATGTGAGAAGGGTAAGACATAAATTTTCCTGACAGGGTCGGCAATTTTTTCGTATACACATCTTGAAAACTTGGCTGAAGTTTATCGTGTTAACCACCTATGCCTATATGTTATTTGCATATGTGTGTGGGACAGAGGGGAGGGGGACACGGTCGCATCACAGAGTATGCTGGTCATATCATACATCAAAGCACATGGCACACAGTGATCGGAGGAAAACGCTGGAAAATATGACAGAAATTACGATACTTGTGTTGCAGTACAAGCCGCGGTTCAGCTGCGCGCGACAAACGCTGCTAGTATGAAAGCACAACGGGCACGCGCTGCTCCTGCTCTGCATACGCACCGCTTCTGAAACGGGCGTCGGGGTTAATTATAAAGACCGCGTGCTAGTTTAGTCGCGTCGCGGACAGTGTAGTCGTGTTGAGCGTGACTGTGGATCCTCCTCTCTCTTCTCTCTCTCTCTCTCTCTCTCTCTCTCTCTCTCTCTCTCTCTCTCTCTCTCTCTCTCTCTCTCTCTCTCTCTCTCGCTGTGGTCTGCTCACTTTAAAGCAGTTATAAGCGCAGCGGACCCACAGACACCAGCAGCCAAGCTCCTAGCGCGGAATAACGTCCACTACCGGAGCCCTACGGGACTTTAACTGGCGTCTTTTTCAACCGAATCCTCGGGACGATGTTCCTAGTGCAGTACACAGGTACGCTGTATTCAGTTTAACTTTATTGGATATATTAGAGACATTAAATGTGGCCAGTCCCGTTTCTGAGGTCTATACTACAGACTAGGGAGCCGCCCGTTAACGGACGTTACGGTCGGGAAAAAATAAATGATAACTCCGATAAGAATCAGCATTACATACGGAGCACATAGGGATTTCCTCGCGATTCACTTTAGTGGACTGAGGTGATATCGCGCTTCACTTTAAAGACACATTATATCCGTTATATCGGCCGTGTCTTCATACCCTAGTGCGCTGTCTACAAAGACAGCATGGGCGCGTGCAGCGTTTGTGAGAATCACAGACGCGAGTGTTTATGTAGGCAGCTGACTGAGATTGAGACAGCCATCGTCGTCCAGACGACATTAGAGCGCAGTCACTGACAGCTCCGGTGATTAAAACAACTGTTTGCTCCGGTTATAATGAGATTATAATGACATCGCAATTAACTATATTTGCTCGCCTGTGTTCCTGCGTTCCTGCAACATCTTGCCACATGCGCTTGTAATGTATCAATCCATTCCAGTGGGAAGTGGAAACCCAATCCACATGTCCACTGGAGTGAATTGCCATATACAAAGTGTTCCTGTGGCTCAGTGGTAGAGCATTGCGTTAGCAGCGCAAAGGTTGTGGGTTCGATTCCCAGGGAACACATACTGATAAAACAAATGTATAGACTGAATGCACTGTAAGTCGCTTTCAAGCGTCTGCTAAATGTAAACAAAGATGTAAACAAAGATTTTGGCTTGAAGCTTGCTGAACAGTGTCATGTATTACCTGACTTGTAAGGACTCATTCAACGGTAGAGCTCAGCATACAGACTGTAAGGCATGCTGTCAGTTTCAACAATACTACATGACTCAAATCTTAGGAGCTGTAAAGGTGCTGGCAAGATCGATGATAGTTCAAAATGATCAAAAACAATTATAGTGAGAAAGTAAGTAAACAGAGACTGAGAATAAAATAATCTTTGTTTATTCAGATACTCACTTTAATACGGTTCAACACATTAATAGCAGTTAATGCATTAGGTGTCATGAACTTACTTTTACAGCATTCACTATAATTTTAATGATTAGTTATTAATATTGCTATTTGCGTTTGTTTCCAGTATGTTGAATATGTTAATTAATAAGATTAACTCTATTGCTCATTGTTACTTCATGTTTTCTATTGTGTTAACTAATGTTAACAAACTACAACTTTATAGTAAATGTTATATTACAGTGTTATATACTGTAATTATTTGGTAAACAGTCATAAATAGTATAAAGTCAACATGCACCTGTTATATTTGAATTGATTATAACAGAGAACATTAAGCGTATGTCTCACATGTGATTTATTTTGAAGCTTGTGTCCTTTAGGTGTCCTCTTTTGATTGCACGGTGAATGCATCATTGTTAGCGAGAGGAGAATAGAAACTATTGTCATCTCTCAATAACAGAACAGAGGCTTACTGTCATAATAATAAATAAATATGCATCAATCAAGGCTGTGTGTGATGATATTGTGTGTGCAAATGATACTAATATGTTTATAAAATCAGTTTTCTTTACCTCTCCATGTCTTACTGTGAAAGGCGTCCAGCATTTGTCTGAGTAAGACTCACCTCATCCTGAAGTGTGATGGAAAAGCCTCGTATTGCTCTGTGACAGTCATGCACTTTCTCACACACAGCTCTTTTGGTGGGCAGGGAGTGGCCATTTAAATTGCACATAATGGATAGTCTCTCTGGGCTTTCGTGAAAGCAGAAGAACCGAGATGAAAAAAGGGGAGGGCGGCACTGAAGAAGTGTAAAATGCATTTGTGACAGAGGTTACTTACGTAAAAAGAAGCAAGAAATTGCTTTTTATATATATATATATATATATATATATATAGAAGAAGACTCGTGAGAGAAATAGTTTGTGGGCAGATATCTGTGGTTTGGTGATTCAGTGACTGCCACATAAGAGTTGCCAAGAGGATTTAATACACAGAAAAATACTTTAATCCAAAGATCTGACAGTAGACAATAAGTAAAAAGCAATCTAACAGACATCGTATTAAACTGATAAACTGAAGTACTACAGTAGTTGTGATTGTTCAGCTGCAGAATGGGTTCAACATCTGTGATTAAAAAGACACAAGTCCTTGTCCAATAGATTTAAATTCTAATAGAATAGATTAATGTACGAGACTCTCAGAGTAGATTCAATGTTAGAAAAGTAAAAGACAAAGTAGCTGATGTATTTCTGAGACTGATTATAGAGTGGTCTGGCAAACTTGTTGCTTTTTCAAACCAATGAATGCCTTTTAATTTTAACTGGAGGTTATTATATTTCTGGATGCACTCTGTGAAGTGTTTGCTGTAATACTTTGTGTGAATCACCTTGGTTTGTACTTGTGCTTGTGCGTTTAATAGAGATCTTTTAAATGTTTATCAGAGCCCATTTGATAATTTGCATTGAATTTGAGAGGACTGTAGATGTCTATAGAGCATTTAAAAGTTCATTTTGATATAGATGTTTTGAAAAAGTTAGCCATTTATTATTTATAATATGAGCTACAGCAACAACAAAGTTGAGAAACGTTAAGCGTTATGCCAAATGATGTAACTACCAATGTGAGTGAAGACAGTGGAGCCACACGATCCGTCTCCTGTGAGAGACTGTAGTTGAGGATAGGCAACACTCAGAAGTCGAGCGGTTTCACTCTTCTATATAATTTGTCTCTGCCCCCATTGAGTGATATAATGAAAACATGATGCATGGAAAAGCGTGTCAGAAATTGTGGGTATTCTGAGCGAGTTTGATTCATGCATTGATAATCGTTCATCTTGTTCATGATATCATGCATTATTCACTGCTGCAGGTTTACATACAAGTGCTTTCCTCTCCAGAAACGGATGACTTGTCAAAATAAAATGACATCATTGACGTGTAACGTTACGCCACAGTAATGTTACGCCATCCAGACGCCTACTAGCAATCAACAGTACAGTGACCTGCGTTTCTCCAGCAGAAGATCTGCTGTCAGCGTGAATAATAAACCCAGATGGTCAGAATTAAGGTTACATAGTGTAATCGACTCCAGTTACGCAAATACATAATCATATTGTAAATGCATAATCACATTGCTTTTCCAAGCAAAACAGGAACTTCAGGATTTACAATTTTCAAAGATGCATGATGATTGAAAACAGTTTGATTTATTATTTCCTGATTATCTTTCTGCCCTGGATGTCACTCATTTCATACCCGTGTTCTCTCCATGCGTGACATGTGTCTTGTGCTCACGGTCTTATTTAGGCTTGCAAGGCTTTATGTGTTCTTCTAACCTCATTTCAATGCATGTGCAGTATTTTCCCATAATTGAGTTTGTTGTATTCTCACGGCTCTCCAGCAGTTTGCACAGATCTGTGTCTTTCTGTGCTTCGCTAATTAAACGCTGTGGTATTCAGTGCTAAGGAACGGTGTACCTGATAATTGACGCTGTAACAAATGCTCCTCAGTGTTGGATAATGAAGCGCCACATTGCGCTGGGTAAGTGTTTTTAGCGCTATTTTTATTTAGTGTATTTTCCCTTTCATTACAAGAAACCAAGTGCATAATGAGAGGCTAGTTGTAAATATTTACTCTCTCAGACAGTTTCAGCTCCAAAATAAAACAGTGTATATAAATGTAAGTTAGATCTGATTTTTACGGTGTTATACAGGCCACTTTTTCAACAAAACTTAGCCTGAAGAACTGCAAGAAGACATTGTTTAATTAACATCTGTAACAGTGCAAGCTATCTCAAATCCTAATGAGAAATGCATAAGAGATTTATTTTTTAATTTTTTTAAGCCAATTGTTGTTTATGAGGTCCTTTGCGTATTTGTTTGGCTCTCTCCTCTCAGACGTGCCAGAGCACAACAAGGCGGTTGGGTCTCTCTCCATCTGCTAATGCTAAACCCTCTGTCCCAACACATTTCAATTGCTCAACAATTCATTCTTGCTAAATCTGTTTCTTCTCTAATAATGTATTAGTAACATTTAATTGCTAGTTCATTTGTATGCTGTGACAGTGTGTCCTGCACCATTTTTAATTACCAATCTGAGTTTCATTCTGTGGATGTGATTTAACAAAAATACTTGATATGTGCTATAATGTGTAATGCGCTACACAAATCATTACTCGTATGAGCCGTTTCTTTTAATGAATGGTAAAGACAAGTTATGAATATCTTCTGCTTTGAATCAGCCTTAATCCTTCACAGAATGAATCTATCAGTGCAGTTAACAAATCAATATTTGACTCGCGTTACTCACAAGTTATGTTATATTCAGTATTATAGATGCATATTTCCAACATATATTATAGCAGAGCCCCTGTCCATCCTGCACTTTATACAGGTTTCTCTTGAAAATCTCTTTTTGATGAAATTGGATGTGTGTGAATTTGTGAAGAACTGCTCTGATCATTCAGGCGGTCAGTCAAAAATATCTTCTATATATATATATATATATAAATAAAACAAACAGCCTGCTGGGCTTTCAAGCAAGGGAGGAGGTTCATGTTCAAGTGTCCGTGACAGCAGGCCCTCTCACTCAAATGTTTCCTGAAGTGGAAGTGATAGAAAGCAAGAAGATTCAGCTCAAACCCCCAGCTAATAACAAGGTCTTATCGCTTCAAGTTTAAGGAAGCAGGCATAATGGCCGAGAGGATTCCTCTCTCCCCTTGTAGTGATAAATAATGGCCTTGAATCTGGCAGAAGCGCAGAACTTGTGTTCACAGGGCCTAAACAAGAACAAGCTCACTGTTCATTATTGACAACCATCTTTTGGAACACAGGAGGCGTCTAATTTAACCTCGCGGTTCACAAACAGGAGCAGCATGTCGTGTTTCTGTGTGGCTGTCTAATTTAACCCCTCGAGGTTATCCTCGCTGAGCTCAGGCAGCAGAGCATGCTGGACCGCCAAGGGCCAAACGCAGCCACTGGAGAAGCACTAAGCCTCGGTCTGCCTCCCAGTTTGTGATGGAGCAGATTGGTGGCTTAAGGGCCGCCATGCACTATTGCCGGGTCTCTGCTGAGATGACAGCCAAAATATGGTGAGCTCTTCTTCTGAGAAGCTAGTAATATTGTACATCGCTGCTGTAACACACAACAGTGTGAGAGATAAAGCGAGCCCGAGTTTTTGTTGTTACTATGGTATTTATTTCTTCTTCCTTCCCTGCACTGCCAGGAAAAACAATTGTAAGCAGCACGGCATATAGCATGATGGATCATCCAGAAGATGCATGATACTACATCTCTCAAGTGTGCCTATGTTTGCTAAGGCCCCTGAGAACGTACCAAGATGCAGCCGCTAGCTCATCGTAGATAATGGAAAAAATCACATGTTCCTCCTATTTTTCATCTAATACTATAAATCTGCACTGAAATTGCTTTTTTCATTTAAGCCAGAGTCACTTGGTAACTCAGATATGTGCGCAGCCTCAAGTAAAGAACTTTGCTTTTCCATGCGCGTCTCGCTGGAACCTTTCTTTACCTCGTGCCCTTGTTTCATTGAACTCTGAAGAACTGTATTTTCTTTTATCCTTGTTTTTTTCTGTTTTCATTATGGAACAGAGAGTCTAGTTTACTCCAGTTCTGACTCAGTGATTTTCCACCTTCAACGTGGTTTTGTGCTGGAGTTCGTCAGCTGCTATATTTGCTATTTTTGTATAAACACACAAACCATTTAGACCACCTCCTTTCATTAGGAATCTAAACACTTCTAAAAAAGCTCAAATACAACCCACAATTTGAAGAATGAATGAACGGCTCAGTGTATGATTGAGGTCAGGCGTCAAAGGAAAGGCTGTAACTGTTACTAGTCTGACATTGCCACTAACCAGCCTCCATGCAGTTTAAACAAGATCACTTAACCTTTTCCCAGGCTTTAAAAGTGGCTAGTTTGAATTCGTTTTTTGTATTTTTAGGTCAGTGTTTTCAATCCTCTGGATTGGTTTTGCTCATTAAAAGATGACATATCACAAGGTGGGATGATTTACCTTTGTTTTCATCACTAACTTTATTGCGGTCTCTATTTTTACCGTATGAATGCATGCTGTGGAGATGACCCAGTAAATCTCTCTATGCTTGTAAGGGAGGTCAGCGTTGGTTTACAGCGCGAGATCTCTCATTACTTTTTTGTGTGTTTTGACCTTTTCTCAACCTTGATGCTCCACGGTGCTGCAAATCTGCAAACTTCCAAAACCAAATTCTGTTTATTTAGCAAGTTAAGCTCTTTAGTTTGTTCACAGGGGAACATTTTATGGAATTAAATCGTTTCCATTTGATACTGAGAACTTTCTGTTTGTCTAAAAAGTTTTTAGAGGTGAACCAGGTGTAGTCATTCAGTTTGTAATGTCCCAAATAATTGGTTGCTTCCTAATTAATTTGACAAAAGTTCACCTTATTTGTTATTCATTCCTGTTTATGTACTAATCTACTAGCACACTTTAAAATGTTACTTAGGCTGAGTATCGAAACAAAGGCACCAGCGTGGTTGTATACCAAGGCCTCATTCCGTATGCAGTTCTCTTGATGGTAACAAAAGCTCTTGAGGGTACAGAATAACCAGGAACATGTCTCCCTGAGGTTAAGAACAGTCACCTTTAGATGATGTCTAATATCATTTAGGAATGGGATATTGCTTGATATGAACATCTGCCTCTTCATGAAGTTTAATTAATTCGATTTTTTGGGGGGCAATAAAATGCACTCCAGCTCACGGTATTTTCTTGGACATTCTCGCAGTGCTTAAATGCCTCGGCAAGACTTATAACAGCCAGCTTGGTCTCTTATGTGGATGTGGCTATTCACAGTTGTTTCACAGCAGCAGGAAGAAGGTGGCAGCGCCAGGGTTTTGGAGGGGACACACCTGGTGTTTGGATGGGTAGCGGCTGTGATTGGTTTACTCTGGCCTGCCAGTTCGGCTCTGGCAGAAGCCAGGACCACCGCTGGCCCTGAAGATAATCCATCTGTCAGCACCTGTCAGCTGGCTCCCCTGCGCCCCTGTACCCACATGGCCTTGGAGACAGGGGGATTCAGCTTACATCACCGAGGGCCACTCAACCGAATCCACTGCAGGTGTAAGCAGCACCTCTTCGATAAATGTGGAATGTCAATGGCAATATGACTGACCTCTTTAGTTTCCTGTGGATTGTCATCCGGGAGTTGAAGGCGCATGACGAGTGCTTTTCTTGGGGCACGGTCCGAAACGGTGACCGCTGAGGTCAGCGACGAGCAGGAAACTGAGTACCAGCCAGCGATTGCCTGAACATCATGGCACTGAACATAGCCATTACAGAAAGAAAGTAATTGGATCCACAAATCAGCAGATGGGTACAGGTTTATAGTGGCGCACAGCTTTATGGCCTTATATTTCAGGGCTCGGAAGGAGGACGTCATGGCTGTTTTGACATTGTGGGTAGTATTTGACAGCGGGCAGTACACTCATGCTTCTTAGCCCTCGAGGGCCTTGTTGGTTAGAAGATGGAATTTCACCATAAAGTCAACATAAGGCACAACTGTGTTCTTATTTGATTAAAAAGTGTGGATTTCTTTACATTTGTCTATACATAATCTTATCCACCTGAACAGATCAGTGAAATTCTTAGCGGCCGTTCACACAGAATGTGTTTTTCCATTCCAATGCGTTACTTTTCCATAGTTTTTTTGTGTAAATATGCGCTAGATGGATGTGTGTGACCATTGCACTCATGTCTCACATCTTTGCAAAGAGTACCGCATTTTTAGATGCTGTCAAGTAAAAAAAAAATCCAACTTTAACACGCAGCATCGCTCATCAATGTCCGTTCCAAAACAGTGGACCAATCAGAAGACCCTGGAGGCAGGGTAAGCTGTGCAAGCTTTTTGCTGCGTCCCAATTCATGCATAGTCCGTATACTATGCCCTGAAAGTATGTACTCTTTTTGTGAAGAAAAAGTACATACTTTTGAGTATGTAGCAGAATAGTAGGCACGCTTGACATACTACTTCGTCATAGATGCATCTTTAACGGATGCTCTGTTGCTTAGTTACATCCTGTAACTGTTTAAACCGGCCTGTCAATCATCTTATCACAGTTAACACCATCAACATTTAGTTTAATTTGATTTCCTACCGTATTGGAGAGAAATTAAGAGGCACATCGCAGGTCTTTCATGCCGAGAACTCTATGCAAACACATGAGCAATGTTGTATTTAAAAGTTAATGACCAAACGTATCATTATAAAAGTTCACAGTGTTGATCAGACTCCTAAACTCAAACTCGGTCTAATAACATTAACATGACTCCATTTAATAATCAGTAAGATATTCATTATTCTCCATCATCCGTATTGCTGCTATATATATACCCTGTACAACCTGTTTGCACATTCCTGCTTATATTATTATTTATTAAGTCTACAGTATACTGTCCTGCACATTTTATTTCCATTGCACATTTTATTCTTATTTTTATTTTTTTCATACCTATATTTATGTATATTCTCTTGTGTTTGTATTTCATATAATTGCACTGTCCATGTAGCGGACCTGACTTACATTTCACTGCTGGTTATATTCTGTATAATTGTGTATGTGACGAATAAAAATCTTGAATCTTGGATAACAATAAATTAATATTTTTTCAACAGGTTAGACATTGATTATTTATCACTCAAATCCCTTTCTTGTTCACGCATATCCGCCATGTTTGTAGTTTTTAAACACTATTTATGTGTGTTTGTAGTTCTAATCGAATCCTCGTCCACTGCGCAGTGTGTTGTGGGCAATATTAGCTGTTAGAGTGTGCATCAATCTGCACTTCTGACCGGAAGTAGTAGACCATCCGGGAATCTTTGGCATACTTTTTTAAACATACTATGATTTGGGAGATACTAATTCTATTTTCTAATAATATTTAGGACGGATAGTATGCCAATTGGGATGCAGAATCTGTTTGCTGTAGTGGCATGGCAACTGTTTTTATTAATCAGCATTAAATGCTTTATTTTTTTTATTGTAATGTTTCTCTGAATGTTTTATCCATTATTTTGGTCATGAAAAATGTTGAATATTTGAGATTTTGGAAAGGAGTTCAGTTTGTGTCTCGGCCTTCTGTGAAGAGTTTGCAAGTTCTCCTCGTGTTGCTGTGGGTTTGCTCTGGTCCAGATAGGATCCGAGCAACCCTAGGACAGTCTGGTACATCTGGATTCATTTTCAGTCTGTGGAAGATTTGCAGGTGTACAAGCTGATTCATGTATTTTACATCGAGTACTGAGATCTGCCTTTTCCTGGAGAAACTTTATCTACTGTTCTTGCTGTTATTTGTGTGTTTGTTTATAGCAGGCAGTCAGTCTCCTCCGTACACTCAACCAGGGAAAGTAGGAAGGGTCAGGGGAAGGTCAGCGGAGAGGAAACCGCGTGATGTGACTGAAAAGCAGAAACACGTCAGCACACCATCTTTAGTCCATTTTTAAAACTCTTCCATCTCTCTCTCTCTCTCTCTCTCTCTCTCTCTCTCTCTCTCTCTCTCTCTCTCTCTCTCTCTCGCTCTCTCTCTCTCTCTCTCTCTCTCTCTCTCTCTCTCTCTCTCTCTCTCTCTCTCTCTCTCTCTCTCTCTCTCTCTCACTTCACCCCTACACTTTCTCTCTTGCTTCCCCTCGTTCTGTGCCATTGTCTGTAAGAAAGAGGGAAAAGGTAGATTAATTGTTTTCTACAGGTAAGGGAGGCATCTCCGACGGTCTGCTTATTTGAATCCTGGCGAGGTCCCATATGCTCTGCGAAATCTGTTCCTCTTCTCCACGAGTGTTAGCGTGTTCAGTGAAGCGCCACTGCATTAAGACAGGCCTGGGCTGGGTTCCAGGAATACCGCGGTACCACCAGCTGATCCTCAGCATCCACAACACATTCATCTTGTATGTGGAGCCGTGTCTAAAATACCTTCCCCAGCGAGACTTTCTGTGCCCTTGGCCAAAGGGTTTGTTCCTTATGTAATTAAAAGTCAGAGAAGAAGACTGAATCCCAAGCCTGTCTTTACGAGTTTCACAAACATTCAGCTTCTGTGTTTGTGCTTCTGTCCCTGAAGTAAGTTTGAGGTTATTTTGGGTGCCAGTGCACTTTGGAATTCTTTAATAAATATTATTGTTCCATTTTTTTTCTTTAAAACGTACTTCATAATCGCCTGACTTCACCAGGAGAGAAATCAAGCAGTGGAAATTAGTATTGATTTGCAAAGTATGGGTAGGCGAAGCCCAACCCAGTCAGTATTCCCTGGTTTCTGCTTATTCTGATGCATCTTTGCCTGTGGATGTCTAGTCGAGCCAATCCAATTCAACTGGAAAGAGTTGAATCAAGACGTTCTTTAGTTTTCTGTAAAGCTTCTCATCTTAAAGAAATATTGTTCTGTTGATTATATGAGCATGCCACACTTACGTGTAAATTTAATCCTAAAAATCCAATCCTGTGAAGTCATTGTTTGTTATTTGGCCTAAACGCAGTGATTTATCATGGGATGGTTGAATTACGGAGCTGTTCTTTGACAAATGTCGCCAACTCACACTGACAGATGTCTGGGGCTGATGTCACCCCTGGGGCTTGTGGGTCTGTCAGATCGGAGGGGTGAGAATGCTGATGAAAACATCATGTAGAGAAATGCTTAGTGAACCCAGTCGGGTTTTCTCTGTGTGTGTGTGTGTGTGTGTGTGTGTGTGTGTGTGTGTGTGTGTGTGTGTGTGTGTGTGTGTGTGTGTGTGTGTGTGTGTGTGTGTGTGCACGCGTGTGTGTGTGTGTGTGTGTGTGTGTGTGTGTGTGTGTGTGTGTGTGTGTGTGTGTGTGTGTGTGTGTGTGTGTGTGTGTGTGTGTGTGTGTGTGTGTGTGAATGCTAAACATTAGTTTGAGTACATCTTCAGTCTAGAGCAATCTGAATGAAGCCTCTTGTTTGTGTACACATGTGTACGCAGTACCTATCATATCTAGGCCTATTTCTTGAGTGATCTTTCTGGCAGTATTTAGCCAGTCGCAGTCGATAAAATATTTAAGGAGTGATCGTGGAGTGCAGAGGCACATTTTTAGCAATAAATTATTATTTTGTTTCTTCCTTAGGCTAAGCGAATCAGGGAGTGCATTAAAGATACTGTCTCTACACTTCAGTCTGATTAGTTCTTAACTACTTGGATCCGTTGCACCCTAGACCATTTTCCATCATGGTTGAGTAACAGTTGGTCAGTAATGGACGCTGTAATTATGTGTTTTAGGAGTGGTTCATTAGCATAAATAAGCCATGTTTTTCCTTTAATGAGAAAATTGTAATCGAGCCAGTTTAAAATGGCAAGGCTTGGAGGTGAAAGTAAGGGTAAACAGAATGTATTTTTTCTCAGGCTCCTGTGGGACTGACATTGCTCATATCTCTGGGGTGTCATTAGCTGTGTCATTGACAGATCCATTTTTCTTTTGTAGGTTGTGATGCCTTGTGGATGCTGAACAAAATGCCTGTGGTTTCGAGTGCCTCGATCAATTCAGTTCTTTCTGTCTAGTCGGGAATCGCTCACTAGATGCCTGTGAGCTTCTTGCTATTGTAATCCATGTGTGTGTGTGTGGAGAAATTGACAGAATAGCTGTTGTATTCTTCCTTGGCTTAGTAACCTATATTTTCATAGTAACATCTGCTAACCATGCTTCTAAAAAAAGTGTATTAATGAATTGTCTTACTCTGCAGTTCAAAGTACTAGAAGGTTTTGAATGCTTTTTCTACAGACTTCTGGAGGATCCAGTAAAACCTTAATTTGTGGTTTAAGTCTTGCATCTAAGTACACAGAACAGTCCTTGTTTTAGAGAAATGGCTTGTGGTTTGCTTCTTCGTGGCTGCCACTTGTCATAGACCAATCAGAGATTATTCATTATCAATTACATTTACTGTATATTTTATGTGTTCAAAAACTGATTTTATGGTTTAATACATTGCACCTGGGCCTAATTAGTCATTTTATTTTATTTTAATTTGGTTATTAGGGCTGTGACGGTCGCCGTGACATGCATGTATTGTGTATTGCCACCGGCGATAGTGCACGTGATGTCAAAGACTCTATAACAAGCATAATACAAAGTTTTTTTATACAATTGTAATAATAGTAACAGTTGCAAATTGTTTTATTTAGACTATAAATCTGTGCTAAATCAGAAATGACCTCAATGGCCATACACAGCGTTTCCTTTAGGATGGCAGGTTTGAGCGCAGGAAAATACAGTTTATTCTGCATTCAGCAAATTCATTTTGTGATGAGCGATGGACCTTGTTGGGAAACCAAATACTACATCGCCGACATCGAGCCCTCTCTATTCATGTCACCCATCCGCGTTTGTACAAGTGTCTTCAAGTTCACGTGATCGCAAACGCTCGGCTGGTCAGGTTTGTATTGGTGAGGCTTTCTCCAAACTGGCCAAATACGAACGAGACCGCGGTAAATTAAAGATGCAAACAAGAAATGTGACCACATACTGCGCGATTCCTATTCCACAGAGAGCGCATGCAGCACACGAGGAGTTAACGCGTCCGCTTGCTTGGTGGAGGAACAGTGAATCGTGTCTAAACCGGACGCCACGTCACAATACAACAGGTTGAGTCTGTCTACAGGACATTTGTCTTGTCGTATGTATCGCGCTGCATCTAGTGTAGACAGCATCACTGATTATAATGGGTTCTCGCCGCGCCGCTCGTGTGAGGTAGACGGTGTATTTAACTTTATTATTTAAGGCTACTTTCCTATTTAACAGTATTATTTCTTTGATATTTATTTTAGTGTTTTGCAGGCTGCGTGTTCACTGACGGATGTGCTAAAAGAAACACGCATGTTTGTTAATAGATGATTGAGCCTCGTTTATTTATTTTTGGCATTTCAGAATTATATATATATATATATCTCAACACCGCGCCACTGGCTGTAGTTGGTCCATTACCAATGCGGTGGTAAAAATCGGCCACCGTCACAGCCCTATTGGTTATTTTTATTAGCCTTTACTTCCTTGCAACATACAATACAATATTTATACAGTATTTGCCTCATATGAGCAGGCATTATTGCCATCATTGTACATTACAACGGCAAGAAAAATGTGTTGCATACTGTGAAGAATGCATTCGCTTATGAACTAGATTTATTTTTGCATGTGTACAATGAAGATGACGCAAACAAAGATGTGTTGACTTTACGTTACTTTTATATGTTCCCTTATTCAGTTCAGACTGCAGTTCCTCACAACTCTATTGCAAATCAATATAATTAATTTTGCCATGCTGCTGTCGATTCAGTAGCGGTGCAGTGCCACCGCTTAATTTTGTTTCAGGAAACAATGAGTCTCTGGAATATCATTAGTTGTTGTTTTTTTATTTCAGAAGTCATCATGTGCTCGCTGTTCTGCAGTTACCAGAATGCAACAAATAACCTCTGAAGAACCGATCTCACAATTTGCATCTTGGGGGAAGGCAGATGACCTTCAGGCATTTCTGTGTGTGTACGTGTGGGCGACTTCAAGCGCTAGCAGACTGTTTGTGAATACAAACTGCAGAAGCAATGACAGCCCCACATCAATCTCTCTGCCTCCAGTCAAATGTTTGCTTTAGCTCACTTTGAGGGATTCAAATGTAATCGTGACGAAGACCCTGTAGATATTTCCTTCGTTCTCATCAGCCTGGAAACCGTGGGAGGGGGCCGACTAAACAGACAGCAGCAGATCTGAGCGTGTTTCTTGATTAGACGTCCATCCCCCCCACACCGCACACACAGCTGCCCACTCCTCGCACTGAAGAAAGAGAAGAATGAGGGAGGAAACGAGCAGGCTATGTCAGTACTCAAGTGACGCTGACCCGTGCCACGCGCATTAGTCTTCCTGCTCTGTTTACTTTGGACGGGTAATTATACTGGCGAGGCATGGCCGAGTCTTGCATTGTTGTTTTCCGTTTGCTTTTTCTTTTTTTTTACTGTGTCCTAATCTTCTTGTAAGGCCAGATAATTAATAGCGGGGCGACAGGGGAAGCTGTGGATGTCATGTTAATGGATCGGATTCAGCTTGTTGCTGCAACTTCTCTCTGTTGCTCACACAGTGGATTTTGTCCCAGTGAGTTAAAACTCGACAACTGATAGTCTACTGACTTAGTGTAGAAATAAAAATGTGTCTAGTAACCAAAAAAAATCACGTTTACTTTTTCTCTTTTATCCTGGCTCCACATATCAGTTGTTTGCTTGGTGCCGTGACCCAGTTTTCATAAGCTGTTTTTTTTGTTGCATTGAAGTAAACTAGTAACATTTTTCTAGTGCACCAAATTAACTGGATCAGATTTGTTATTGAAGGCTTTAGTTTTGAGCAACATTGGCTCGCTATGGATGTATTGTTTTTGCCAAGAATAGAGTCACTCAACACAGTGGCAATGCAGGAGAATCTAGACTTTGGCTACAAACTTGTTTACATCACTTTTGATATGCGAAAGTTGACATTTCGCCCAAAGGTATAAGACTCGCTGTCAGATTTAAGCGATATACCGTGCAGCTATTGGTCAGCACGGAGTGTAATGCTTAAAAAGCCCCTCGGGCACACTTAAAAAGCCTTTCACAATCTGTCACATATAGGCACAAAGCCAGACCTTCATTAGCTCACAGCAATGCAGCCAGATTGAGAAAAGGGATTTGGGTCCACTGTTCATTTTATATCCAGTCTACTGAATGTTAAAGAAGTAAAGGAGTTCTGTTTGGCTGAGAGAAGAAAGGAGCCAAGTGCATTAGTGTTGCTTAGCGGTTGCCACACTGTGCTTTTCATTGTGATGACCAAACTCAAAAGGCTTCTTATACCCTCTTAAGCCTCCTGTAGGAGTGGGAGGTATGACCAAAATCTTATATCACGATATGACTCAGACTATCATAAAATGCTATATTTTTATACAGTACAGTTATTTTTGCACAAACATTTGAGAAGTGTTAATATAATAATATAATTAATGTAATAAATAGGAGTGTGGTATAATACATATTTGTGCACATTCCAGTGAATTAAATAATTCAAAAATAATAGGTGTTATCATTTTTGTAATTCTTTTTCTCTTTTTAATGTGAACTAGAAAGATTGCAAAACAAAAGATCAGCTTATTTATAACAGATGACGGATATATCTGGCATCCGTGCACAACCACTTCATGTTATGTAACACATCAGATGAATTCTACATTAATTAGACAAGTTATGTTGCTCAGAAACTGTAAACAACTAAGCTCACATTCACAATGTTAATGACAAGTTCTACTTCATCTTGATGTGTTCTTTACATTTCTCAGCCCAGCAGTGTCCAGGTTTCTCCTCTACCTCAGCCGTAATCACTGCACCGCGTGACGCTCCGTTCAATATTACGCTCTATCATTCTGCTCAGTTACCGCTCATGCTCACCGGAAAAGCTAAGTCTGCTCAAATAACGTGCCGATAAGAAATGTCTATGTAGCGTTAGTATACTTGTACCTGTTTGCAGTAGCTTGCTGTGCTGTGACATGCTGTGGTACAGCTGCTAAAATCTCCTTCAGTGATCTGCTCCCGCTATTCTCTTCTCACTCACATTCGCTGATAATACAGCTTTGCCAGGGTTTTATATTTTGCCAGGGTTTATGCATGTTTGACTTGATGTTTCTTTGAATCATTATTTCTAATTTACATTTGATGTTTCTTTACACAGAATCATTATTTCTAATAATAATAATACATTTAGGAAATAATAAAAATAAAATAAGGAAAAATAAAACATTTCATGAGGCTATTTTAAAAACAAATAACAATAAAGCATCAGTGAGAGAAAATAAAACACATCATTTTCTTTATAATGTAAAATTTTCTTCAATCATATCATTGTTATAACATAGCATGTAAAAAGTGTTGAAGGGTACGTTGTGTGCACATGATCAGGATGGTACACCTCCGCCTCAGAGAAAGAAAAACCCTGTTTGCAGGACTATACATTATTTGGATAATTAGTCAAAAACAACAACAACAGTTATGTCTGATTCTGTTGCATAGAACAATACAAATAATACATTGATATTTAATATTAATATATTTTCTGTCCAATTTTCTTTCAATAAAAGTGTGGTTATTTTATTGGCTTGTGTTTTTTTAAATTCTGTCATTAAAATGTATTTAAATAAATAAAAAGTCTTACAAAATTACTTTATAGTATTTAATAAAACATATAATAATTACAAAGCATTTCCGGTTTCAGTTTTCGACTAAGCACATCCAGAATTTCCATTTCGGTGAATCTCTACATTTACTGTAACTACATCCAGAGCAACCACTGTGTTGCACACACGACACACACACTCTCACACACACACACCAGACACCACACAACACACACACACACACACACACACACACACACACACACACACAGACACGAAAGCCCGCACTCACACACACACCCACAGACACACACACACACACACACACACACACACACACACACACACACACACACACACACACACACACACACACACACACACACACACACACACACACCACACACACACACACACACACACACACACACAGTATGCACACACACACACATTCTCACATTCTCACACACACACACACACACTCTCACACTCACACACACACACACACACACACAAACACACACACCACACACACTGTTATGTGTGTATGGACTCCTGTTTTTTTCTCCACATTAGCTTCCTGTCCACTAAATTTTCCCTCTTACAAAAAAAAGCCTTCTAAGAAGACAGTAAAGGTTTATGTCATACCTGAGCTGTAGTTAGACTGAAACTTGAAAGTTAAGTTTCATTTTTTTGTATTACTATTATTTTGATTTATGTCTTAGTTTTAGGTTGTACTATGTTTACCTTTTTTTTAAGTATTTTGAAATTGAATTTTTAGTTATATATTTGCATTTTGAATGTAATATGGCAATTAAATGCACTAAATGGGTTTAGTTTTCACAGTTATTAATATATGCAATTTCAGCAATAAAAATGCTTTTTCTAAAAAGGAAACAAATTACTTGTTCATTTTAAGAGACCTGTCTTATTTTCTCTTGTATATTTAGGATTGCGCTTTAATAAAGAAAAGGTTATTCTTATCCGATTACTTGATTAATCGATGACATTTTTGTTAGAATACTCGATTACTAAAATATTCGATAGCTACAGCCCTGCTCTGAAGCGGCTGACAGCGACAGTCTTTGCAGCATTTACAAACGTCAACAGCCGGTGAATGGAGGACGCTGTGATCGGAGCTGTTTTTGTTGTGTATCGTGGGTTTTGTGATGATGGAGACAAACATGTAAACACACAATTTACACGATTGAAAGAGCATGAACATCTGACTAAATCTCTTGTAGTGTTATATATCATCAATTCGAGACTGAGAAAAGAACTCGACGCTGCAGACAACTGGCAACAACAGGTTCCTGGATTCAATATCTTTACAAAACACAGGGAAGCCGATCTTTCGCATGCTACACTACGTCACTGGTAGTTCTGTTTTAGACCATCTGAAGGAGGAGCTGAATTAGTTCTCCCAAATGGAGTTCCTAGAACTAAATACGTCCCTAGTTTCTAGTGCGAACACTGCAAACACGGGAACTTTTACCAATAGTTCTAGGAGCCATGAAAAGGTTCCTCCAGTGCGAAAGTGCCTGCATGACGTCTGTGATGCTGAGAGTCCAGCCTGAACGAACGTCGAAAATATACCATAAACCTTTTTGTATCCCCTAAGAAAGACTTATGAAACACAATAGGCTTTTATGAAACATTAACTCACCACAAGCACTTCTTATTCAGGAAATCTGATTCCAAACTGATGCTATTTATATTTTGCACTTGAGTTTTAGATGCTGTTCCATTTAGATTATAATTAACATTTAGATACAAAAGTAACCATCCTCCTCATGCCAGGCACATTTCATAACAATGACATTTGTCATGCTTTCAATCTCTTTCTCATCTCATAATTTCTGAGCATAAGGAAATACTCAATGCCGTAACTGAAAAATCCCGTTATTTTCTGTATAGAGCCACAGGTCTGTTGTGTGGGTGTGACGGTGTTGTCCCCGTCTGCCATCGCAGTTACGCCGCTCACGCCCTGAAACAAACCTCAGTGCTAACATAGCTCAAATGAGATAATGCCGAAGACTTTCTGACTGTTCTGTAATGCCTCTCTGGAGACTGTGTTAGATTGGCTGATGAATCTTCACACTGCAACACTTTGCTTATGTGACCTTTTCACTCTAAATGTTCCCGTTGCAACACTTATTTGTCTTTTTGCTGTAGTTTTCTGTGACTTGACTCAAAGCGCCCCACCAAGAATGCATAAAACGAGTGTCATCGCGATGTGACTACAGAACAGAAGGGGAAGGGTTAGGCGATATTTCATTAAACAAAGTTCCTGTTAACCTGACAGACTTTCTGTGGCATCTTTTGTCATTGCTAATTATTCTAGCTGTGCCTCATACCGAGGAGCAGGAAACGAGGACTTGACGCCAACTGCTACGGTTTCCTTCTTTTGTCACAACAGGCTCCAGGGCCCAGAGCAGACTTTTGTCCATTGGCTTTACCTTCAAATTGAGTAATCTTGCCTGAATCAGGCCATTGCCCTTTTGGCTCTTAAACTGAAAGTGAAGCTCACTCTAATTGGACCCAGCTGGAAACATGTGAAACATAGCAGAACTTCCTGCCTGACGTTCAAGGTTTGTGTGACGAAACATGGATTTTCTCTTCAGTAAAGGCAAGGCAAGTTTATTTATATAGCACATTTCATACACAGTGGTAATTCAAAGTGCTAGAAATGGACATTAAAAATAATAAAAAAACAACAACAATGAAAACAAAATGATATAAAATTAGATTTAAAATGATTTTAAAACAGTTAAGAATAGAAAATGATTATACATAGTGCAATCAGTTGGGACGTAGCACAGTGCTCATTCAACAAATGCACAGCTAAACAGATGAGTTTTGAGTCTGGATTTAAATGTGGCTAATGTTTCAGCACATCTGATCTCTTCTGGAAGCTGGTTCCAGCTGCGGGCGGCAAAATAGCTAAAAGCGGACTAAAACCTTGTTTTGTGTGAACCTTTGGTATTTCTAACTGACTCGATCCTAATGATCTGAGTGCTCTGTTAGCTTTATATTCAGTGAGCATATCTGCAACGTATTTAGGTCCTAGGCCATTGAGTGATTTATAAACGAGTAGAGGTACTTTAAAATCAATCTAAATAACTAAGCCAGTGTAAGTGAGGACCTGAGGACTGGTGTGATGTGCTCAGATTTTCTGGTTCTAGTCAGAATCCTGGCAGCAGTGTTCTGGATGAGCTGCAGCTGTCTAATGAGATCATTATAATAATCCACCCTGCTGGTGATAAAGGCATGAACAAGTTTCTCCAAGTCTTGACTGGAAACAAAACATCTAATTCTTGCAATGTTTTTGAGATGATAGTATGCTGATTTAGTTACTGCTTTGACATGACTACTAAAACTAGTAGTCCACAACGAGAGAGTAATACGCTTCTATTGTAAAGCCGATGGTCAAATGAAAACTTTCCCATTGATTTCTATCTTTAGCCAACTCTTAATGCTTTTAACCACCTGTGGTGTTGATGTGCATAATAGGCTGTGAGTTTTCTAGGAGTTATGCTATCCCACGGATTCGGCCGTCCATCTCAAAGGTTTTGTAATTAACTCTAATGGCGGAGTCTTGAAATAGATGTGGTTTATAGTCGGAGTAATATTCCATGACTTGTCTCTCTGTTCCCTAAATAGAAAGCTGATTTGTTTGTGTATCTGACACTGTCCTGAAGTCTCAGAACCAGCGCTGGGGAAATCAATTAAAAACAAGTCAGGGCGCGCCTCGTGAACTATATTTTAATGCTGTATTTATTTCCTCGTAGGGCATCCATCACAAAGGTGGATGGCCGTCTTGTGTTACAATACAATATGCTATGTGTACTCCATGTAATACTCTTCCATGAGTCATGTTTATTTATTTAAAAATTATTTATTTATTGCCAAACACCTTAGTTGTTTGGAATTTGCTTTGGTGAGGCTCATCAACAATAATAACAAACTAAAATATACATACATATATATGTCCCATCAATTATAAGGAGTGAAATGAAATACAGATGCATAGACACCAGAGGAATTAAGAACGTGAACAATCCTACAATAAGTACTGTTCAGAAACCGTGTGGACTTAGTTTTAATTGCTCTAAGGCGTCTGCCTGAAGGAAGAGGCGTAAAGAGGTGTCTGCTGGATGTAAAGGATCTTTCAGGATTTTTAAGCCTTTTCGTGAGTGTGGGAAGATCATACAAATCGAAGCAACCCGAGTTATATTATTAATACTTCTCTGCTGAGCTGTGAGTACCAAACCTCACTATAAGTGAAAAAGTCAGCACGCTTTCAATGACAGCTTTATAAAAATTGAACATACCAACATTAGATATGCAAACTTTCTGTCACATGTCACGTCACATGTTCATTTACAGTTATTTACTAATGCATTTGGTGGGTGTTTATTTCCCTTGGTGATTGTCTACTGATGATTTCTTTTATTAGCATCATATGAGGAAAAAACTAATCTGTTCGACTCACTACCATTTAAAATACAACTTTTCTTTTTACAAATTACTTTTATTAAAAAGTCATTTATTTGTTTGTTGCAACATATTTCTATAAAAAAATGCTGTTCACTGACTTTAACATTTCTATTCATCAAAGACAAAAAAAAAACGCATCACATTTTCCACAGAAATATGAAGCAGCACAGCTGTTGTCAACATTGATAATAATCAGAAATGTTTCTTGAGCAGCAAATCAGCATATTAGAATGATTTCTGAAGATCATGTGACACTGATGCTGAAAACTCAGTGTGTAAATTACATTTGATCATTTTCAAATTAAAAACAGTAATTTAATTCTAATGAAATGTTACAATATTACTGTTTTACTATATTTTTGATCAAATAAATGCAGCCTTAAAGTTAAGCATAAGAGACTTAAAAGAAAAAAACCTTGTCTTTTCTAAACTTTAGAATGTTGGCGTTAAGAGCAAATTAATGCATTAATATTTAATTACTGATGTGTGGATATTTTACCTATTTTACAATAACTTTGAATGTAGAGTTGAAAAAGTCTATTTAATAAGCCTTGTTTTAATGAATTCCTCCCCTTGATCTGACAAGGTGATGTCTGTGTCTGATATAGAATAATTATGTAATATTGCACACATATTCAATAACATAAGTGCATCTGATAGAGCAGCGTGCGCCTGTGGCAGACCTTGTTGAGTGAACTCCAGGGTGATGGAAGCGGTGTTCTTCAGTCAGTTCTTGGGGGAACAGCGACTGTGGGGGCGGATTTGTTGTAATTTAACAAGGATTACCCTTTCTAGCATTGCCTACTGAAGAGAAATCGTCAAACCTCAGCCCAGCTGTTACCACACACTATGATAAGAGGATTTAGAGAAATGTAGTGAAGTTCTCGCCCTCACAATGCTTCTGAATGATTGCAAATGTTGTAAGGCGTTTTGAGTTTACATGTATTCCTTCATTTGATTTTGGGTGAAGTGTGTTTTCTGCCAACGGTTGTCTTGTTCGTACGTTCCCACCTCTGATTTACACTGTGATAGTTTCACACTGTATAATACAGTTGAAGTGAATTACTGCTTCAGCACATGTTTATTTGAGTCAAGTCCAATTATAGGCTCATCCTCCATGTTAATGAAAAAGTATTCACACCATAGCAGTGTGTGATATATATATATTTTTTAAATCATTTAAACAATGTTTGTTCATTGTGTGTACAAAGGAGGATATAAGTGATGAGCATAACACATTCACTTTCATCAGTGCTGTTGGTGCAATGAACTTTAACTGAGTTTGTTTCTCACTAAAGCAGTTTCGATGTCTGAAGGGGTCTGGTTTCCCAGTATATGTTATTAGTGTGATGTTATGGACTGATGTCTTGGATTCATTTCAGAGAACTGCTAAATTGTAATCTATAGCCAGACTAATTACCCCATCCTTTATGGTCTTAATGGCCTGTGTGACCTTATAGTTTCCTCTGTCTGGAAGACTTGGTCTCAACAGAGGACCGCTGGGCAGAGATTATTCGTGGTACATGTTCACTCACTGATCTATTTATTTTATCTGTACCCAAGTTTGTTTGTGAAGCAAAAACGCAGATCGGAATGTGGTTCGACGGTAATCATACAGCCCAGCGTTACTGTCGCTCTTCATTAGTGACGCATCTCTCTGTGAGAGTCTGAGGGAATAAATGTGCTCTACAAGAAATAGCGGCCCTCCAATTACCGAGCAGGCTTCCGGATCTGGACCACTCAGACGGAAAGAGCTGAAAATGAATCCTTGTTCTGACCGTTCTCTGAGGAATTCATCCTTTTTGAGGAGCATGTATTGCATCAAACATCCTGAGGAATCTTATTCTTAGTCATCTGTATTCTTAATTAAGTGTTTTTGAATTCTGATGGTTGGAAAGCTATTAAAGTAGGCTGAAGAGACTGAACCGGTTCTCTATGTTATCACTAGGGGTGTGCGATATTGAAAAAAACTGATATCTCTATATTTTTGGGGATTTTTTCGATAACGATAATTAGACGATATTTTGTAGAGTGTGTTATTGTGCTGATATCTGACAACCGTGGACAGCTGCAGTTTATGATATTCGTCATATTCTGTGTGCTCAGTTCACATCGGTGATTAATTCATCTTTTAGTTTAAGTTTAAATTGATTTTTACCTTTAATAAAGCATTTTTTGAGTCAAATTGTTACATTTAATCAGTCAATTAAGATAATACACATTTAGGCAGTTACCAAACAAATCAAACCAGTATTATCAAAATTTATCTTTGGCAGAAGCTGCATCTGAAGGTGTTTAGATGTATTTAACACTGTTTAATGCAGCTTCAGTGAGTTAAAGCTTGAATAGGAGTGATTTAAAACCAGTTAAAAAAAGCATATTATTTTACATTTTAAAGCATAAAACACTGAATACTGATATTTAAAATTATTTAAAAACGAAAATACTTTAAATGTGAAATTCCAAATCGCCATTAGGTGGCAGAAAGTCACTGGTAATAAGTGAGTCACTTCGACTGCGACTGAACCGAATCATTTGGAAACGATTTCATTCATTATGTCACATTTAAAGTGAGTTCACTGCGATTGACTGAACGAATCATTCAGCGAGTTCATTCATTTAGCAGCGATCACTCATTCATTTAGCAAGTGAGTCACTGTCAGAACCGAATTCATTTAGCATTTAAAGATTCATTCATTTAGCAAGTGAGTCATTGCGACTGAAAATTCATTCATTTATCAATGAGTCACTGCGACTGAACCGAATCATTTAAACGATTCATTCATTTAGCAAGTGAGTCACTGCGACTGAACCAAATCATTTAAACGATTCATTCATTTAGCAAGTGAGTCACTGCGCACTGAACGAATCCGATTAATTCATTTAAACGATTAATTCATAGCAAGTGAGTCGCTGCGAGTGAACCGAATCATTTAATTGATTCATTTAGTAACTGAGTCGCTGCGACTGAACCGAATCATTTAATTGATTCATTTAGTAACTGAGTCGCTGCGACTGAACCGAATCATTTAATTCATTTAGTAAGTGAGTCACTGCGACTGAACCGAATCATTTAAACGATTCATTCATTTAGCAAGTGAGTCATTGCGACTGAACCGAATCATTTAAACGATTCATTCATTTAGCAAGTGAGTCACTGCGACTGAACCGAATCATTTAAACGATTCATTCATTTAGCAAGTGAGTCACTGCGACTGAACCAAATCATTTAAACGATTCATTCATTTAGCAAGTGAGTCACTGCGACTGAACCGAATCATTTAAACGATTCATTCATTTAGCAAGTGAGTCACTGCGACTGAACCGAATCAATTTAAACGATTAATTCATTTAGCAAGTGGAGTCACTGCGACTGAATCATTCGATTAATAAACTTCATTTAGCAAGTGAGTCACTGCGATTGAACCGAATCATTTAAACTGTTTCAGGAACGAATCACTCTCATGTTGCTAAGAGACACAAAACATTGCTGTGGCTGTTTGTAATTATTTTGTGTCCAGCAAATGGAGCAAAAACAGTGCAATTGTCTAAAACGCAAGTCACGATCAATATAACTAGTTTCACTGTTTGTATAAAATCAATATCATTCATCTTTTAACATGCTCTGTAAATATATACATCTGCCCATGTGTCAGCACTGACTGTTTGCCCTCCTAATGTATATCTCTTCGTAGGTGTTAGTTGGGTTTTGCATCGTATGACTCCAGTGAATCACTATGATTTACATGCTCTGTTTCCCCTGGCTCTCTTTTGTTTGTTTTCTGTTAGTTTAGTCATTTAGTGTGATGATTCAATTTGCCCTCCATCGTCTTCTGCAGAGTCGGAGTGTGTTTGTTGAAACCCCAGCTCAGTGAATGAAAACATGATCCATAGGTCTTTAGGAACCCTGGAAGCTGTCTGTTTTGGGCTTTTGTTCGTTTTCTTCCACACTGGTAATTGGCAGATGTGCCTGGCTTCACCTTCTGCGATGAATATTTTGGAATAACATTCCCATTCATGTGTCAGAGTTCTGGAGAATCTGTATTCAGCTGTTGTGTTTGTCATTTGTAGGTGTGTCATGGGAGAATTTGCAGAAGGGTTGCTGTACATGTGTGATGTGGAAAATTGTTATTATATGTCAGGAGCAAATAATGACGTTGCCCTTCATGTGGGCTTTTTGAAGTGTGTCCTCGGCCCTGACTCCTCTATCCCTTCATCTCTCAGTCTGGTCCTGGTGGAGCTGGAGATGTGGTCTTGAGGTTTAGTGTCCTACTTTAGCTTCCGTCTTTATTTACTTCCTGGATATCAGAGTGCTGGCTTTGGGAATCATTGCTCTCTTTGATATCTCCATCCTCCTCTTTGCTAGAACACCACCATCTCAGACTCGAGCTCTCCTGCTCCATTTGACTACAAACCACGAATGGTTTTGAAGTGAATTGAATTTCAGTGCAAAATATTAAAGCTACTTAGTACAAAAATAAATCTGATTTTTGTACTGTGTCTTTCGTTTTTGGACAAAAACATATTACATTATTCGTCATCTTTTACTTAATGCTTGCATTTAATCAATAAATTCCGTTAAATAAAACCAGTATCAACAAACGCAATCCATGCACTGCACAAAAAGCTCCGAAGCTGCATCTGAAGTGTTTTTTTTTGTTTGTTTTACACAGACTGTTAAATGCAGCTCAGAAGTGGCATGAATGCATATACACTGCATGTCCCTGTTGTAATGAGTGAGTCATTGAATCATTCATTCGTTTAACGTGGCTGATTCATTCAGAAACGAAGCAAGTCACTGTCTTAATGAATGGGTAATTAAGTCACTTACTTCAGTGATTTGTTGAAAAATGCAGATTAATTTAGTAAGTTGTCTGTCGCTCGCAGATGCACGACAGTTTTGCTCCGGCTTTGTTGTCGCTCCACCTCTAAAGTTGGAGGCATATTGCAATACCCAACTCTTCTCAGTCTCCTCAATAATAAACTATCACAACAATACAAATCATATTAGAAAAGTCCCTTTCTCACCAGTTGTCCATCCTTCATGATGTTTTTGAGTTACTCCTCTGGGGCTTCGGTAAGTCTTTGGCCATATGCAACCTTTATCATGACGAGAAGTGCTCCGCGTGGGCCTGTATCTTATCAGCCGTATCATTGTTGTAGAAATGAAACCTTCATGCTTGTCATATCGATTTATGGAGGTGTAATTTCTCTCTGCTGTGGAGGATTGTGATCAGCCTGGAGACAGTGTGGTTGCGCTGACTCTCAGATTAGACTCGTCTGTATATATGGAGCCAGCGCTCGGGATTCGTGGCACATCACCTCGCTCGTGCTGGGAAGGGTGCTTCAAATTAGAATTAGTGATAAACACTTCACACAGGTATTAACTGTGGCAAAGAGAAAATGAGCTGTACAATAGTTCTTCTTGAATCTTGATTGCATCTCAAATCTGTTCCCTAAACAGAACAGAGCTTGATATCAAATCACATTAAAACAGACGATGCATACCTTTTTAGAAATCATATTTCATTTCTTCATTCATCACCTTCCTTGCCTTGCCTTCTTTTGTGTTGTCTTCTTCCTTCTTCAGATTCTTGTCTTTTTTCTTCATCATCCACTTCTTCACTACTGTCATCCTTCTCTTCTGCTTTTCCATTCTTCTTGTATTCTTCTCCTCTTTCGTCCTGTTGTCCTTCATCATCTTTGCCGGTCTCATTTTTCTTCCTCTTCATTCTTGGTCCTTTTTTCTTGTATTCTTCATCCTTTTTCTCCATCTTCATCATCATCTTTGTCTTTGTTTTCGTCTTGTATTCCTTCTCTTCATCCTCATCTTATTGTTTTTATCATCACTATCGTGTTATATTTTCTATTTACTTATTGCACTTAAAAATCTAAGATGTTTGATGTTACTGTAATATGTGCATATTTACTGTATCACTATTTTGCAGAAGTTGGCATTTCTTAATTTCATATACAGAAACAAAGCCTACAGCCTACCTTTACATAAAATGTCAACACAATGTGGCTTTTTCTTACCTATTTCCTTCAAGTAATACTCAGTGAAGTCTTTTGATTTTATATATTTTTAAACTCTCTCCTTGGTTGCTTTATATCTGTGTGCTGTTCAGCAGCTATGTTGCGTAGTTTCCTCCTAGATTAAAACATCTGATCAGAAAGGCTTTCTCTGCTCTGTATGTCAGTTTCTTTTCCAAGCTGTGAGTGAGTACAAAGCTAAAAGTGCAATCTCTTCCCAGTGCTGCATAAGTAACGTGTCAGATGAGTCAGGGGTGTAATCTCACTGTGAAGTCTTCGTCTCTTCTGCTGTTTTGTTTTATCGTTCTCTATCCAGTTGATTTGTCACGTCTCTATAACTCCTTGTCTGTCTGTTCTGTTGTATTGCTGCTGGAAGCGATCATAGCCAGACCTCTGGCACAGCTCGGCTGTGTCTCTCTGACATGTGGCGCTGGCCGAAGTCTTCCTGGAAGGATCTGTGGAGCTGTGACAGTGTAAAGCTGATTAGGCGCAAACCAAAGATTCATTAGTTACATTTAATGAAATAGAAATGAGTAGTGAGGATATTTGAATAAATTAACCTTCACTGCTTCCCCGGAGGCTGGAGGGAAACTACAGAAGGGGCGAGGATTTATTCTTCCTTGGCCACTGATATGATAAGTTGGTTGCATTATTGTTGCATGGGGTATGTTGTCATTTAACCGTGCCCAGAGCAAGCAGCTGGTTGCACAGCGTGATGTGGGCAAAGGAAGTGAGTTTTCATCAAATGCACTAGGGCATTGTGAATTATTGGTTTTAGCTGTCCTTTTAACTTCTGGAGACGAATACAAGCACAGACATTTACACTTACTTTATTTATTTATACTTACTGTGCTATCCGCAGGCTCAGCATTCATCAGTATGCAGGTCAGGTGAAGTGTAATCGCAGTGCCTCTCTGTCTCTGAATCCTCTTCATTAGTGGCGATGGGGGGGCGGTCAGGATTTTCCACATTACCTGGACCTTTGCAGATGCTTGTCTGTCTGTTCAGGGAGTCTCGCAGTCCTGCTGTCTCATCTCGTTTCTGCCGCCCAACTCTCGTTGACTTTCAGTGTCATCCTGACCCTCTCCGGCCTCCGACACACGGCCACGAGCTCACCTTAACTCCCCGTGGATCATCATCAGGAGCTCCGCGTAAAGATCCGGCTCTCCTTACCTCTCCGCTGGCTCCTTACCTTCATGGATGTTAAAAGGTTTTACACTTCCAAGTTAAGCAATTCATCTTATGGAGGCAATAAATACAAGAAGTTTCATACATCATTCAATCAGAATAGTTGTATAAAGGTAGCGTAGTGAGAGCTTTTTCCCTCCAATTTCTATCCAAATTACATGCAAAAACACAGTGGCACATGAAAGCCGTACTGAAATCTGCCAACTATGATCTGCTAGAATCATGACTGTCCCTTAGGAACGAGCTGTAGATTTCCGTGAACAGTGTGAGTTTCAGTAAAATGAGCTCATGAAGTGGTAGTAATCGATTGGAGGTAGGTTGGAATGAATTATAACATTGCAAAATACTATCATCTGCTGTTTTTCTTCAAGGAAACTGTTAAATTATGCAGTAATGTGAGCAAAACCGCAGAGACTGCAAATCAGAATTGGAAAGGTTATGTACCTTATGTCACTAAGTATCGCGTTACCTTATTTTTGGGGATTTGTCACAAAATTACATTTTAAAATATCCAAAAACACACAGATATTCCATTGATGATCTGCTCATACAATGATTCTTAGTTATTCATAAAAGGCATGTCCATAGCTACCATCACTTTGAGAGTCAAAAAGCATACAAGCAACACAAAATTAACCCATGTCTCCTGAGAATATTGAAGTTTTATGGAGGTTTTAATGCCCCAGGGGTAATGTTTTGTTGCCTGTTTATGCTTTTCTGACTCTCAAAGTGACGGTAGCTATAGACATGCATTTTATGAATCAGCATGAAACACTGATTCAGCTAAAATATATTTGTACTGTTCTACTGAAGAAACAAAGTCACCTAATAATAGTACATCATGGATGGAATGAGGGTGAATAAATTAACAGCAGACTTTCGTTTTTGGGTGAAGCATACCTTTAAGACCACAAAAGGCGAAGCTATAAAACAGATTTGAGTGTCTAATATATACACAATTGTGATTCCTGTTACCTCTGAGCCCCATTAACAGTCAGTGTGAACACTGTATCTCATGATATGCCACTTCAGATGTGGCTCGCCTGCTCCCTTTGCGGTGTAAAGACGGCGTGTCTCTCTGACCAGTAAATTACAGTGACTAGTCTGGCATAGCCTGCAGATTAGCACAGCAGTGCAGTGAGAGTATTATCCAGCCGAAAAGGGCCAGAGGGAACTGGACACATTTTTTTTTGTAAGCAAATGTCAGATTTTCTGCTGGGAATACATTAACTTTTACTGGACCCCGCTGGAGCAGTTGTCTTTTGCCGATCTGCATAACATTGACCTTCATTAGGGTCTGATTTAGGAAAGTAAGTTGTGTGCAGTTTTGAAATGGAGATGTTTAATTGAATTGTGTTTCTGCGTGGATAGAGTCAGTGCTCGTGCTGTCCGCTGTGGGCTCAGGCTGTGGAGACAGGTGCGCTTGTCAGGTACATGTAAGCTCTGGGCACAGCCTCGGGGGTGAAGCTGTGCATGCGCTCACATGGCCGAAGAGACATATCCCGTTCACACTCGGCACAGAAACCTCAACATCTAGTGAGCTACCCACCTGTCAAAAGTTGAGACAATACGCTCTTAAGAAAGATTTTCCTTGCTCGATGCTCCAGCAAAACCAGCAGCATCGTGAAGGACCCCACCCATCCCTCCCACAACCTTTTCCAGCTCCTCCCATCAAGTAGAACACCTCAGCCCCCCCCCCCAACTCATTAAACCTGTTGACAATTTTCCTAAGTGCAAAACAGGTGAGTGGGCTATACAAACCACCTGTAGTAACACTCTCATCCCACTATATGTACACTAGACACTTTCTATAAACACTCCCTGCTACAAAGACTCAATAAGATAATGTTTACTTGTGCATTGCACTACAAAATCATTTTGCACTATGCTCTGCTTTCCCCAAAATCTCTCTTCTGCACGTCGATTTAATGTACAAAATATATATTTTTGCACAATTTCATGTACAAATATCTCTTTTGCATGAATATTTATATTCATATAGAGTTATGTAGTTTTTGTACAGTCTCAGTTTGTGTAGTCACTATAGTAGTTATAGTATTTCTAGTACATGTATAGTCAGATGGGTAACTGTTGTATAGCTCTATTGTTTTTCATATACTTGCATTGTGGTATGTTTATCTAATGTTTAACTGGTATGTAGCACCGTGGTCCTGCGAGACACGACATTTCGTTCCACTATATGTCCACACATGTAGCAGAAGGACAATAAAGTTCGACTTGACTTGACTTATGCTCAACAAGACTGCATTTATTTGTGCAGAAAATACATCTAAAACAATGATATTGTGAAGTAATTCAAATTGCATTCAATTTGACTGTTTTTTAAATAATAAATATTGTTATATTATTACAATTAAATGAGCTGTTTTTTTTTTAAATGTGTAATTATCTTAAAATATGATAAAAGCTGAATTTTCAGCAGTGTTATTCCAGTCTTCAGTGTCACACGAGGTTTTAGTATTAAACATCATTTTTTCTGCTTAATATTTTTGTGGAAACCGTAATTTCTTATTTTATTTTTGTTTTCATAAATACAAAGTTCACACAATTTTTCAGCATGTCTTTACTGTCACTTCTGATCAATTTACTTTTTTTATAAATATAATTTTTTATTTGTTTGTTTGTTTGTTTTTTCCCTCAAATCGTATTTGCCCAGAATGTTACACTGGTAGGGTATCAAGGCTTGCACAAAATATGAAGCAGCTGAACTGTTGTCAACATAGATTATAATAACACCGTGTCCTAACCCGATGCGACGCGACACAGTGACACACGACGAAAGGTATCTTCTCACATGTTAATCTAAGTTTGTGTCCTAACCAGCCACGACAAGCGACAGGGAGTCTATTTTAGAAACAGTTTTCTGTGACATAGCACCTGTAAAAACATAAACTATGACAATAATCTCATGTACTGTGCTTCATTCAGTGTTAAACGTGTCTAATGTGGCTTTGAATATTATTTTGTGTGACCAATAGAGGCATATTGAAAGCAACAACAGATACCTCAGATCTTAAAAATACATTCAAGCAAACATGTACATTAAAGCTGTGAACTCATTGCGAACCAACAACTGTACTCCATAACAAAGATGGTGTCAGTCACTCAGTTCTTAGAAGGATTTCTGATATTTATAATATTTTAAAATAAAAACAAACCGTTAGGGTGAATCCCATTTCTGTCTTACCCCTACCTCTTCATCTTAGTCCTTGTCCCTCGAAACCGAGTGGTAAGCGCTAGGGGTGAAAACATCCCCCTATGAAATGAGACGCCACTTGGTTACTGTTACGTCATCATACATCGTCGCTAGCTGCTGCACGTCACCAGACGACAAACAAGTGTGTTGATCACAAACTCTCCGTCTAAAAGTGTGTGTTTGTCGATTGCGTGGGTTTTAGTGATGTTTTCTCTATTCAGAGAAACGCTGGACTGTTGTGCAAATCAGCGATGTAACGTTAGCGTGGAAAAATAGCGATTTTTAAAAACGTTTCAATTAAGAGCATGGTTGCAAATATATGTAAGTTACAGGACTGTGTAGAGCACAAAACAAGACTGTCGTAATTTTAAATCAATTATTTAAGCTGAAAATACTCTCGTGATGATCTGGATCAGTGTGTTCTGGGTACTCCTTGGCTTCAAGTAAGCTCGCGAAAATGCTTGGTTTTAAGGGGTATCTACCCTTACCCCTTACCCCTACCCCTCGATCAAAACCAGAATTAGCCCTTACTCTCACGTGAACGCGCAAAACTAAGGGGAAGGGGTAAGACAGAGAAATGGGATTCACCCATATTCTATTGTAACAGTATCGCTGTTTTACTGTATCTAAAATAGTCAAATAGAAAACAGTTATTTTAAATTGTAATGATATTTCACAATTTGATTGTTTTTACTAAACATGTTTTTGATCAAATAAGCAGGAGACTTCCAGTGTATGATGCAAGCAGTGTCTCTGTCTCTGTCGGTCTTTCTTTCCCCTCGTGAACGTCCTGTCCTCCTGAGCATGAGTGTGTGTTGAGGACGGGAAATTGCTAATACTACGGTCCAGTCTGTGTGCTGCGAGCCCTGCAGACACCCGCTGGGTTTGGGAATCTAAAGACGACGAGTCTTCCAGCTGAGACGCTCAAGCGCAGCTATTAGACTGCCATTGAGAAAAACAACCGGTGCAGGTTCAGCACACGGTGACCGTGATTAGAACGCCGCGCTGTAAGGGCAACCGCTTCTTTCTGTTTTATCACATCGTGATATGTAATGCTGCCTACAATGAAGTCTTGTTGATTCGAAATTCCATATCATAGTATATATATATATATATATTATAAATATCAGAAATCCTTCTAAGAACTGAGTGACTGACACCATCTTTGTTATGGAGTACAGTTGTTGGTTCGCAATGAGTTCACAGTTTTAATGTACATGTTTGCTTGAATGTATTTTTAAGATCTGAGGTATCTGTTGTTGCTTTCAATATGCCTCTATTGGTCACACAAAATAATATTCAAAGCCACATTAGACACGTTTAACACTGAATGAAGCACAGTACATGAGATTATTGTCATTGTCATAGTTTATGTTAGTGCTGTAAGAACATTCTCATCAATACTTAATTCAGATTTGGGGTTTTTCTAATCTTTTTTTATATTCATCAAGGATATATTCAACAAAAATATGAAGAAATGTTCCTTGAGCAGCATATTAGCATGATTTCTGAAAGATCATGTGACACTGAAGACTGGAGTAATGATGCTGAAAATACAGCTTTGATCACAGCAAATTTAATATTGAAATATTTTAAGTAATTTTTATGTTAGATAATTTTAAATGTAAACTTGGTGATCATATGAGACTTTTTTTTGGCTGAAAAATGTATAAATATTTTTTTTTTACCAACCTCAAATATTTGAATAATACTGTAAATAACTAATCAATATTTTAAGATTTGTTTATTTTCTGTTATGTATTTAGTTAGTTACGTAGCACACTAAAAAAAGTAAAGAAAAGTTACAAACTTAAAAGGCAAATATTATCAGCAGATTTTTGAGCTTTCTCAACTTATTGTATTCAGTTGTATCCAGCAAAAAGTTGAGAAAACTCAAAAATCTGCTGAAGCTGGTTGTCTTAAACTTTTAAGTTGTCTCTACTTTTTTGTTTCTGCCGTGTATAGTCTTGTAATACGAAGGAGTGACACACAGTTAACTGATACGTTTTGTCAGGATCTTTCGTGTAATGGTTTGCCTGTCTAATTACCTATTAAATATGTTCTCATTGTTAGTGAATTCCACTCTTTCAGTGTGGACAGGAAAATTAGCCTGCTTGTCACTGGACACTTGTCATGCTGTCTAACGAGAACAAGGTGCATCATAGAGTGGCATGGTGTTCAGTTTCTCATCCGCTGGTGTTTACATGTTTGATTGAGGTTCAGCGGAGCACAGATGGTTATTCAGCAGTTAGGGTCTCATGTCTAAACTGTTTTAATGTACTGTACGCCAAGCCAACTAAAAGCCACAGTGCGCTGGGCTGAAGCTCGACCCATAACGAGCGGTGAAACTTTTGGAAGTGTAATTAACTGGAGCAGATTAGCAGTTAGACGTCAGTATTTGCAGCCTCTATGGGCTCCTCTGTGCATCCACACATAGAGAACCATCTGTGCTGCTAGCCCATGTTTGTGTTTATCTGTGTGTTCATGCAAGTTTTTAAAGTTGTCCCCCAGCGCCCGGAGCAGTCTTTCATGTGTGCACCCGGGGCAGGTGTAGGAAACACACTGTACGCCATTGATGAGAATGTCCTTTGAGCTTCGCCGCTCACCAAACACCCAATAAAGGGACTGCTGTGCTGGACACACTCTGCTAAAAGCATGTTTACACGCCGCGCATGCCTCCACCACCTTTAATTGATGAATTCACACTTCTATGAGGGAACTGTTTTCACCCTCAGAGGTCAGTGGCGAGGACAGAAATTCAGAAACCCGATGAACTTCAACCCACCGCTGCAGAAACTGTCGCCTTCTGGTTCAACAAAGTGCTCTCTAATCATAGCTTTCACTTCTTATTTTAAAACGTGTGATGTGTTTGGATTTAAGCTCTATTTTTTAGGTTTCAGTATATCTACTGTACTAAAATAAATATTGCGGTACCATAAAATTGGCACAGTATCACCATTTTCCAGGACTATATAAGCTCTAAATAAGTCTGAGCTTGCTTGTCGACTCAGAGATACGGTGCAGTTTAGCTTTGCAGCGTACAAACCCGATTATAAATTAATTTGTCACTACAAAAAAAAGCACAGAATACCTGCAGAACAAATCCATAAAGGACTGTTGTTGTGGAATAGAACCCATTAATACTGTATGATCTTGCTTTGTGATTGCAAGGTGCCGTTCACACAGAACACGTTTTTGCATTTAAAAGCATTAAAATGCAATGAAAAAAATGCCAGGTCTAGAGATACTTTTTTCTTAAAAGCTGAACCTTTAACTCGAGCGCTGTATTTTTTTTACAATGCTTTATCATGCATGAGATGCTGCTAAAGACACAAGACATGAGCGCATGTCCATCTAGCAAAGAAAAACAATAGTGGAGTGCAAAAATGTGTTTTGTGTGAACAGCCCCCAAGACTTTCTATTTTATATAAACAATGTTAATTAATTCTAATGGAATTAATGTATGTGACTTTATTTTATAAATTTTTGTCTGATTATTTTGTGTTGTATTTTGAGTTTCATGTTCTGTTTTGTTTTAAAGGGTGTGATATCTTTGATTGTTTTGAGCGAAGCACGAGGGCTTTTTTGTCCTCTTCTTCTGTTTGTCCTTTCATTTGTAACCTAAGATATTGATTTAGTCAGGACACTGCAGTATCAGATCCTGATACCGTACCAAAGCCAAACTTCTGGTATTGATCCAGCTCTAATAGACACAGAATATATCCTCACACATTTCTGTAAGCTGGGTCAGTCAGGCACCTTGTTTTCATCTGGCCAACATTGCAGTCGATCTCACACGGTCAACGTGTATATTTGCTAATGCGTTAGATGTTCGGCTAGGAATAGCCACACGTTCTATTCGTCGCACACCGCTGATCTACATTCCAGCGCCACACTTTCCTGAGTGTAGACCTTGTGACGAGTTATCATCACCACTCTAACGGCCATAAGTGGAATAGTGCTCGCTTAAAGCTAATTTTGGATCTGGTTCTCTGTGCTGCCCATATTCAATGCAACAATAGGGAGGCAAGGACGGGCTGCCAGTCGACCTTGAGAAATTGCAGCCCTCCCTACTCACCATTATTTATTTCACAACATCTGCTGGCCAGCACGATGCTGCCCGGTGTGAATCTGACCGCTTCAGTGCCTCAAGAATGTAACCCTTGTACAATTATATTAGTGCATTGTTGGCTAAGCAGCACAATGTGACCTCTGTATGGACTGCAACTAAGTGCCTTCTTCCCCAGGGCACGGCTATTCAAGTACTTGGTGCCCAAGGCTCAGATTGGTTGTTGGATAGCCTACAATTTTTTAGTTCTGGAAAACAAACAGTGCTGGGTAAAGTTACTTTTAAAAGTAATGCATTACAATATTGAGTTACTGCGTTGCTTTAATAGTTCCTTGAAAAAAGTAATCTGATTCCATAACTTGTGTTACTTGTAATGCGTTACCCTCAACACTGAAAGATCTATAGAGATGGAAATCTAAGGTCAATGTGTAGCATTATTACATTTTGACATTGAATCCCATCAGGGCAGAATTTTGGTGCCTCAGTGGGATGTTTTCCCATTTTTGCCATGTCGGAGAGAAAGAGAAAAAGCAGTAAAAGTCTAGATAAATTCGTCAGGTCAGTGACGTTAATGCTCTGTGACATACATTTGCCCCCGCTCTTCCCCTGAGACGGATAGACAGGGTCTGATCTCTCAGTTAAGTTGTTTTTATATGCTTTCAGAAGATTAATGGCTCAGCTTGTGCCCTGCAGACCAGCATGACGAGCTCTTCCATTCCCTGGCCTTGATGGAGTCATTTCTGCTTTTGAATAAATCATTTATGAGGCATTGCCACAGCTGGTATTAATAACATCTGTATTGTAAAAAGGAAAATGGCTTTGAATGAACACCACTTAGAACATTGAAAGCAGGTGCAGCCGAGTAAAACCAGGACTCGGTGTGCGAAGGGAACATTGCAGGATCTTTTAACAGCTCTGTTTCCAGTAAGGAGCTACATGTGTTTCTCCTCCATGCTTTAGCACTTGGCTGTGGAGCAGCGACGACTTCAGCGAGTCTCGAAAGGCTTCTGGCCTTTTGTAGCGCTAGGCTTCTCGATCAGTGTAACGGAAGTTTAATGTCTCCTCGAACCTTTAGCAACCGAAAGCCTGAATTACTCGTTCCACACAGGAGGTGTTGTTTCGGAGGAGGAGGTTAAATAAATTGCCAGCAGGTTTTGGGATGTTTGCGATGCAAGTAGCTAAATGAGCTTCCCAACCTTTCACTTAGTTTAATGAGAGAGTTCATGAAGACCAATTACTTACTAATTTGATAATTAGTTGTTCTTATTTAAAGTGGCGTGTAGTAGTTCTTCTGAGATAAACGGTGATTATGTACCCTGCTCAAGGTTCATGGCTTAGTCCCTGGGATTTAAACCTATAACCTTCTGGTTACAAGCCCAGATTTCAAACTTTTGCCATATATTTGACTATTTGTATAAAGTCTCTTTGAGGGTTATACTAGCCAAGAATCACCTAATTAGATAGGAATAGTATACTTGACGAACATGATTTGCTTTGTTTCTACGTGCTGTTGTAGAGAAGGTTTTTTGTGCAGAGGATACAGAAAATATCAGTGGAACTGTGTAGTATAAAAAATGTGGTCCTTAAAAAGTGCTACATTTTAATGAGCTTTAATTCTAATTTAGCTTTGACAATATGTGACTCTCTCTGTGAAATCCAGGCCAAAGTCTCAAAATCGAATAATGAGATAACAAGCATAAAAGTTTGATTTCTACCATTAATTTCACTATAATTTCAATTTTTGACATGACCTTACTCAGTCAATATTAAAGATATAAAGGTGAAATTTTCACAGAATTTGTTCTTTACTATATGAAGGATGATTTATTTGTAGAAAACAGCAAATCACAAAAAACGACTTTAGCTGGGTTTTCACAGAGAGGGTCACATATAATTATACTCTTAATATCACCATATTACATATACGGTTATTTGAAAGTGAAAGTGAAACCTGTGGCCAAGTATGGTGACCCATACTCAGAATTTGTGCTCTTCATTTAACCCATCCAAGTGCACACACACACACACACACACACACACACACACACACCGTGAACGCACACCCCGGGGAGCAGTTGGGGGTCCGGTGCCTTGCTCAAGGCATTGTGGGTGGAAGAGAGCGCTGGACATTCACTCCCCCACCTATAATCCCTGCCGGACCTTCAGACTCGAACCCGCGACCTTCGGGTTACAAGTCCGACTCTCTATCCATTAGACCACAACTGCCCCCATTTGTTCGTCGTTAAGAGAGTAGTCACTTGTGCTTACGTTGGCTGCGATTGTAAATTCTTGTTATGGCCTATAGCTACATTTTCAGCGATACTTTTGTGGAAATAGTGATACTTTTTTCAGGACTCTTTGCATAGCAAGTTACAATTTATCAGTTTAATGCATTCTTGCTCTATAAAAGTATTCATTTATTTCATTTATACATGTGTGTTTAGACATACACATACCATTTCATTCTAATGTCTAAAGACGGTTGCAAAATTATGAATCACAATTATTGCATTCCTGTTAACAGATTCCAGCCATTTTTGTATGTGATATACAGAAAGTCAGAGATCTGTCCAGAAACCCATCTTCTCAGGCAGAGACTAAACTTCACCGTGCATTCATCATTCATAACCCTGAGATCTTTAGCCATGCTGTCACCTCGAGCCTTTGGTTTACCTCCTCACCACTTAAAGGACCTGGATGGCACGATTCCATAATACAGGTTGTTTGATGCCTTCTCTGTTGGGTCCAGTTCCTGTAGGCAGCATCCCAACAGAGAGACCCGTCCTGCCGACTTCGTCTTTGATGCGCTGAGCTTGAGAATATGCAGCTTCTCTCCAAGCACTGATGTGTACACAGCAGCATGCACAGACCACACCACACCGACTGTCATCGTGAATCAGTTTCATCTCTGAACACCAGAGATGTTATTATCTGTGCTACTGCATTGATCCAACTAATTTGGCAGCATCAATGGCATGTGTTGAGCTCAAAACACAGCAGGAGGTGCTAAATCCAAGACTGGATGAGTGTGATTTGTGTTTATTCATGCGATACAACAGAACTTCTGGCATCCGTTGTGTTGCAAAGCCTTCGAGTGCACAAGACGACGCGTTCTGCTGCTTTACTAATACAGTCTTTAGCGGGGGGATGAGACCTCAGTCAGCCCTGCTGGTGTTGTCAGTACTATTATTGATTCTCATTTATTCTGAATACTGCGCTGTCGCCCATTGGCTGGTGTTGGGTGACTCCGATGCTTCACAGCTGCGGCGACTGTCAACTTCAGCTCAGCGTGGATGGGATCAATGAAGCACTGAGAGAAAGATGGGCTGGCACGAGAGATTGGACATGCGACGTGCCAGAGGAAATGAGATTGGCTCAATGTGCCTCTGTTTGTTTTCTTGCGGCGAGAAAACGGTCCTCATCTGGACTCAGTCTGGACTTCTCTTTCATGTGTGCAATTGAGTTAAATTTACATTTCCTGCAGGGGACAGAATCAATTTCTGGGATATTTAGGCTGTCATCTTGTTTGTTGTGTCTTGGAAATTTGTTTTTCATCTTACTTCATGTCACGAGTCCTGTGTTTTCAAATCCGTATCTGATTTCTGTCAACAGCTCTCGTAGTCGTTCGCACCCGTCTCTTGTGCCGGCTGTCCTTTTGCGTTCAACCTCCAAATCCCCTTCTGCCACCAGCCTGCTGTTATTTGTTTTCACTGGCATCATGGGAGTGATATTCTTCCTTCAGTTTTTTCTCTCATAAGAGGAGAAGTGGGTTTCTGACCAGATGTTAAAGACTGCTTTAGCAACTCATCCATCTATTAGTGAATGGAGGACCTGGGGATAAAGTGCAGATTCCTCTGGGCTTTGACATGGTTGACCCACATGATCGTTCTCCTCCAGCCGTTAGAAGATCCTACAAACTCCAGTGCCACAAAACTTTGGATTTATCTTAATAAATCTGCTCAGTTTGTTTCTTTCTGCTCATTCCCCATCTCTTTATTTGGCTCTGAGTCCCTGGAGACTCTCAGAATGAATTGATCTCTAAACCGAGCCTAATTAAACAGGCTGGTATAAATATGGTGTCTGCTCTCAGTTTAAAAACGGCTGGTTTACAAGAATAATTGAAACATTTGTCATACCTGAGAGAAGGTTCTGCAGTGAAAGACCTGCCAGATGGAGACTGTAGGACAGAAGCAAACAAACAGACATGGTCTGTCCCGACTGCCACATTAGATATGGACTAGCCATCCAGTGACCCAGCGCATTACTATAAAGTCCACAAGACCACAGGGTGTTAAATATGCGTAAATGTACATGCAAAGATTGAGTTTGCTGCATTAACTTTGAACCGAGCAGAGACGCAGAAAACACAGAATCATGAGCTGCTCGTGTGTAAATGAACACAATGCTGCGTTTCGCTTGCAACAACATGCATTGCAACAACACTTTTAGCAATTAAATCAAAGCCTTTTGCATTTTGATAAGTGTACTAAGCCAAATCGGGACACCACAGTGTAGGCAATTAATGGGAAATGCTGATATTAATAATAATATAAGTTGTGTAAATGTAAACAATAAATAAAACAACAAATCAGGCATAACGTTCGGCCTCTGCCATGAGAAACTAACATCAATAATACTTGGCGTTGTGATAGTTTTACTGCTAGCACACCACAAGTCGTTATGAAGGTATCATGACTACTTCTGTCACAGTGGTACATTGTGATGGTAATATGATTGAGAACCAAAGAATGAGCGGTTTCATCTCTCCACACCTGATGCGAAGCACACCATTCTGCCTCTGGATGCTGAGAGACATTTCAGATTCCTCTGTAAACACATTAGCGAATCACTTGACTTAAAGATAGAGAAACATTCATCAAATCCGTGGCCTCTACGCATCCATAAATGCACGAGTCTCATTGGGTGTCAGCGGCCGCCGGCTGACTGCGAGTCCCCTACTCAGAAAGAAAGCCCCCCCTCCTCCATCCCATCTATCGCTCCACATCATCTCTCTCTCTCTCTCTCTCTCTCTCTCTCTCAAAGATAAGAGAGTGTTGTGCAAGCTCTCCTGCTGCTGCGCTGAGTATGTGATCTGCATCCGTCTTTCTCCTCTGTGGCCATCAGGAGCAGGAACAGTAATACTCATTTAAATCTCATCAGCGGCTCTATTGAAGCATTTCCATCTGCAGCAAGAGAGTGGTGTCAGAGCCAGAAAGCAACCTAATTCCTTTTTGTCTGCCTCTACTAATGTATTTTTTCTGTCTTTTTTGGGGGTGCTGCTTGCGATCAGGTATTCAGATCTTCTGGATGTTCTTTCATTTATCGACTTTTCCCATAATATATAGCCCTTATCCGCACGGTTAGTGTTTATGCGCCCCTTCTCTGTCATGGGTGGTTTCCTCTTGACACGTATGAACAGAATTTGTCCAACATGGGCAGAAGGAACATCAATCAGAGATATATATATGCACTCTGCACCTGGAGAGCTGTTAGGGGTCACGCTTGGCCCATGGACCCCTAGATGGGCAGCTCTCGGCACGTCTTAATTCACTTGCTTGACTCTGCTCTTACTGTACCTATAAGATGTCCAGTATTATCGACAGTGACGGTTTGTTTTGTCTGTGTTTGAGTGGCAGAATAACCAGCAGCTACTGTGCTGGTCAATGCATCTTTAAAAAAACTGTAAATATATGTCTTAATATTTATGGTTTTGCTTTGAATCAGAAATGTTTCTTCCAAAAACCAGAGGAAATATTAGAGACCGAACAGGCATGTTTGCCAAGCTGCTTTAACAGATGTCTTTCACATTACTCTGATTACATTGAGATATATATATATGAGCAATATATTTACAATACATAATTATAACTGCTGAATAAGTATTGTGCACTGTATTTTAAGGCTCACCAAGGATACAGTAAATCAGTGATATTTTCAAATCTTTTTCTTGTTTCAAAGCTGGATTTTCAGCATCATTACTCCAGTCTTCATTGGCACATGATCCTTCAGAAATTATTTTAATTGGCTGGTTTGCTGCTCAAAACACATTTATGATTATCAAGGTTGAAAACAGTTGTGCAGATTAATATTTTTGTGGAACGTGTGATGGGTGTGAACAGAAAAGAACAGCATTTATTTGAAATATAAATCTTTTATTTGTATAATATTATAAGCTAAATGTCTTTGATCAATCTAATACATCCTTGTTGAATATAAATATTAATTTATTTAAAAATCACAAAAAAAAATTAAAACAGTCTTACTTTTTTAATGATTATTTTTTAAATAAATGTTTTAAAAAGAAGAAATGAATCCATGAACACGATGATGATGATGCAAATGAATTGCTCACTTACTGTTTTCAACTGAAACCAACAAGAAAGAACTGAATCGAACTTCCTAAATCTGGGTATGAAATAATCCCCAAACTTTCATAAATATTCAGTATAGCGCCCAGCCGCAGCTGATGTCATTGCCAGGCTTGATCTGGACTGAATACATCATTACAGAACATCGTATGTCATTAACAGCTCGTTACATGCCAAGGACTTCTCGCTCATGCAGCGTCAGCGAGGACTCTTCAGCGCTGTTTAAATTAGTCTTCAGCCACGCTGTTTTTCTGTCTCTTCTCGTGCTGTCATTCTGCGGCGCTGCTCTTCTGTCTCTTTACTTATCTGCTTTTTCACACTCAGCTGCCTCCTCCTCCGCTCAGATCCCGCCGTTTCTTCAGTCTTGTCTCATGCACATGAGCAGCGATGTCGGAGAGGTTGTGCACTGCACAGGGCAGATGTGTCAGATTATGACGCAGAGTTTTGAGCCGTGCCCTCTGAACTCTGTGTCAGCCTGTTTCTCTCTGTATCTCGTGACAGCCCCCCAGACCCACACTTCTGTATCCCTCAGGCAAATAATGCCAAGCAAAACAATGTAAGCCGAGAGGCGTGATGAATATTTCATGAAAACAGACCCGCATGCATATCTCAGACATCACTCTGTATTCTAACGCACGCTGTTGTATACCGGGACAGGAAGTTACCAACATACTTAGTTACTTTTAAGGATGTGTTTTGTAAGATGGACACAGAAAAAGTTACAATTATTATCATAAGTACTTTTGAAGTAACTTTTATACAATACTATGTGCCAAAACTTTTTTTTCCAAGTTGAATTTTATAAAATGTTAGTTTTTTTATTATATTGTATTTATGATATTGTTGAATGTATCTGCCATGTAATAGCCAGTGAAGCTGATGTGGCAATCAATTTAAACATAGCCAAAACCTGACATATTAGTGTTATTGCTAAAGCTTTCTCTGAAATTCATTATCTTTAGGACCTTTGCGATCTCGTCGTTTTTATTATTGAATCCATCTTTCGTTGGATGGTTTTGTTGTCTTTCTCGTCTCCTTGTGCATGTCTAGAATGGAAATGGAGGGAGTCCTTAGGTATTGATTGCTGTCTCAAGAACGTTTCCTAATTTAGCATCGGAACCTGCATTCAATTTCTGTAATGGAATTCAAAGAGGGGTTAATAAAGAATGAGACGTGTGTGTGTGTGTGTGTGTGTGTGTGTGTGTGTGTGTGTGTGTGTGTGTGTGTGTGTGTGTGTGTGTGTGTGTGTGTGTGTGTGTGTGTGTGTGTGTGTGTGTGTGTGTGTGTGTGTGTGTGTGTGTGTGTGCTGCGTGCGTGTGCGTGCGTGTGTGCGTGTGTGTGTGTGTGTGTGTGTGTGTGTGTGTGTGTGTGTGTAGTCCTGTCTTTGTGCTGTTCAGAGCAGAAATATGCCATCATTGAAATGAAGCTGCACCATTAAATTAGTTTTAAAGGGCCATTTCTGTTCTCTCTTCATGAATCATTCTCTAGCAGGCCAGACAGAAACATAGGACACTTTTAATCAGTTCTCCCTAGCTTTGGTTCGTTTAGTCACAGCTTCGGCCCGCTTGCCCACTGACTGTTCCTTGACCGTACACAGCTGATGCATAGTGCACATTAAAACGGCAGGAGCACTCATAAAAAAGGGTTCTCAGGAAATTTCTCTGCTGCTGTAATGAGAAAAGGTAGCATTAGTGCAATTTTATGAGATCTGTAAGATATGCAAGAGGTTTTGTGTAGAATGCATAAGGTTTTATATCAAGTAAACTTCTAGATGACCTATTTTCCCGATGTTTTTTTAATGCCAAGGCCCTAAAATATGTGAAGGACCTTCTTCCTTAAATGCAATGACAGCCACATGATTAATGTATAAAGACTCATTTATACACAACACATTAAATACATGTACACTACCATCTAAACATTTGTAAGATTATTTTTGTTATTTATGATAATTGATTTTTTTGGTATATAGTGTACTTTTAAAGTAGAATGATTTTTTTTAAATATATTACTGTTGCCACAAAAATAGCACAACTAAACATTGATGATAATAAATAATAAAAAAAAGTTTCAAACCTGAAATCAGCAAGCTTTTATTTTGGTGGGTTGCCACCGCCGGTTTTGAAGCACAAGATCTTATACAGTATTACAGTTGATCGATCTGAAACGGTGATTGTGCATTAACAGCTGTCAATGTCGGTACACAAATGAGTGGTCTGAACTTATTTACCCAGCGCACTTCTTATTCCGGTCGCACCTGCGCACCATTTATGTGCATCCCTGGTTACTGCGCATGCAGACTTACCAAGCTTATCCGTTCTTTCCCTCTATAGGTCTGAATCCGCTGCCCTTTGACCCTGCCACGAACAACGAACCCCTGCAATTCAGCAGCTCCAATGGTCCGCTGCTCTCCGAGTGTCCTCTGGAAAACGGAACAGAAAACAGCAAAAAGAGGAAAAGACCCAACCTTCCTCCGGGTACGCTTAATGATTTCCTCTCTCCTCAGACCACGCTCACTCACACTCGTCAGGCCCTACAGTCGTTAACAGCATTCACATCGTTATTTCTGCCCCTGTGAATGTGGGAGGTGAACGCCTGGGGGTCCTGCATTCTCTTCAAATTATCTCCTTCATTAAAACATCAGAACACAAACCTCAGGTTATTTCCACTTTTATAGTAGCTTGGATCTCATAATTTGACATGCACATTGAAGTTAATAGAATAAAAATCTAATTAAAATATGCCTGAAATACAACACTAAAAATAAGTGACCGAAGCACACATTTCTCGAGGAGTGGCTCAAGCATTTCTGCGTGTATCTTCTCACAATTATGACTAACACCTTGCAATCTGGGTCTTCAAAATGTAAAAGTGAATCTGGATATATGCCAGTCATGAACAGAGACTCTGTCTGACGCTGATAACCTTCACAATTACACTTGAGAAGTAACGCCCAGGGAGTTTTACAAACCTTTCTGATGCAGTTTGGCTCAAATGAAGAACAGCCTATTCATATTCATGCTAATGTTAATGGCGTACTAATTAATTGAATTATGATTAGCTGAAAGAAATGGATTGAGGAAAGGCTACTAAATGTTTCTGGTTGTCAAGGCGACTTAATTGGATCAGATTAATTGTTAATGTTAATTAGGCAGTCTTTTTCCTGTTTAGCATTTTAAAATATTGATTTATGGCTACATGGTGAAATTAATTTACAGTATGTGACCATTAATGGCAAGGACAATCCACCTGGATAATGATGGATCAACTGTTTGTTTTTTTATGTGGGTTTAAAAGGCTTAGTACACTAAAAATGAACATTAGCCTGTGTTTTACTCACCCTCGAGGCATCCTAGGTGTATATGACTTTCTTCTTTCAGACGAATCCAATCGGAGTTATATTAAAGATCGTCCTGGATTGTCCTTGTCCTGTTACAATGGTGTAAGCAGGGTTTTTTTTTTTCAACAGTTCAGAAGACGTGAAATAAAGTGCGTGCATCTGTAATAAAATGTGCCTCACACGGCTTCAGGGGGTGAATAAAGGCCTCCTGTAGGGAATCCATGCACTTTTGTAAGATAAATATCCATATTTCAAACGTAATAAACACTTTTTTATCACTTCCACTGACTGTGGTACGTGGAAGCCATTCGGCGGATGGCGTTGCGTTCAGTGCAGTGAAGGAGAGAGAGAAAAAACAAAACGCCGGTCACGAATTAGAAGCACAAAAGAGGATTTGTAAAGAAAAATGCCAGAGGATTTGTATATACGCCTGAGAGGAGACTGGTTTTCCTTTACTGAAGTAAGGAAACGACGCCTACGTCATCCGCCATAACGGCCTTTATTCACCTCCTGAAGCCGTGTGAGGCACGTTTGATTACAGATGCGTGCTCTTTATTTCACGTCTTCTGTTGACAGCAAACACCCGCTTGCACCATTGTAAGGCTTGAAGGGGCCAGGACGATCTTTAATATAACTCGTCTGAAAGAAGAAAGTCATATACACCTAGGATGCTTTGAGGCTAATGTTCATTTTTAGGTGAACTAACCCTTTAATAATTGTACATTTCAGCCATCATGTGTTTCCTCACATGCTGTTCTATGTAAATAAGCTCTCCATTTGAAGTCTGCCGCTCGGATCTCCAGGCCCTTAATGGTCATCTCCCTCAGGAACACTGCCGCCATTCATGACTTGAAGTGACTCTGATTAGGGATAAATGGCAGCAAGTGACGGTGAGCAGAGCTTCTCATCGTCGTATATGCTCATTGAATTGATACAAATGGAAGGGAAATGGGCTCATATTGTGTTCTGGTCGTGGTGAAGAGCTGCGTGTGCAGATCAAAGCTAGCCAGCGAGCTTTAGATCAAAGCTTCCTAGCACTAATCTAATCTGCTCATTTCAGAACACTTTTTTCTTTAGTGCAAGGACGTCTTTTGAGAAAGGCTTAGATGAGCTGTATTCACCATACACTGAATATTTAGACACTCCGCAGTCCGGCTGCTGAAATCAGTGAGGTAATGGGGTTCAGACTAAATGTGTTATTGTTCTGCTGAGGTTGAAGAAGAGCTTTTAAGATATCGTCAGTGTGGTGCTGCTCATTAAGAAGACGTGGGTTTGAATCTAACATCCTATAAGACTTCGTCATGGCTTGGTGATGAGCTCTGTTGCTCATGCAGACAATGTGCTCGCAACACTCCCTAATGTTACTCGTATTACTTTCTTAGCTCTTCTTTAATTGAAAGAGACAAATACTAAAACAGGACGCTGTATTGTCAGATTAGGATCATTCAGACATTCTCCTTTGAGCTATGGCTTAACATGAAGCTGGGGTGCTTATGCAAACAATTTGAGTTCAAATCTTGCTTGCAACATTCTCTAATATTGCTCCTCTTGTTACTTTCTGTACTCTCCTTTAATCGAAAGAAGCAAAAGACTAAAATAGGACACTGTAGTATATCAGTGCTGTGGCTTAACACAAAGCTGAGATGTTCATGCTGACAATTTGAGTTTAAATCTGGCTCGCAACATTCCCTAATTTTTGCTCCGCTTATAATTCTCCTTTAAATGAAAATGACAAAAGACTAAAAATAGGACATTGTAGTATGTTGGAGCCATGGCCTAACAGAAAGCGGAGGTGCTAATGCAGACAATTTGAGTTCAAATCTGGCTTGCAACGTTCCCTAATCTTGCTCCTTTTATTACTTTGTCTTCTCTAGTGTAAGTAGAAACACTAAAAACAGGTCGCATGTCATAGCTGTGAGTTTATAGAAAGGTGCTCATGCAGACAATTTGACTTCTAATCTGGCTCGAAAACATCTCTTTGCTCTTGTTTTTCTTGTTACTTTCTCTACTCAACATTTAATGAAAGAGACAGAAGACTAAAAAAGTACACTGTAGCTTAACTGAAAACTGAGGTGCTTATGCATATAATTTGAGTTCAGATCTGGCATGCAGCACTCCCTAATCTTGCCCTTTTACTCTCTCTACTATCCTCTACATAAAAAATTGACAAAAGACAGGACACTCAAAGCCGGTCACACTAGACTTTGAGCATGTAAAATTTCTCCAGGCACTGTAACATTCATATAACATCACACTCTTAGCGTTGTTGCGTATGCAGACAATTTGAGTTCTAATTTGACTCGCACCATTTCCCGATCTTGCTTTTATTATCACTCTCCTTTAAATAAAAGTGGCACACGTCTAAAAACAGGTCATGTAGTATGTCAGAGCTGTGGCTTAACAGAAAGCTGAGGTGCTCACGCAGACAATGAGTAGCACTGTTTGCTAATCTTGTTGTTTTAATACTCATTCTAATCTCCTTTAAATAAAAGCACTAAAAGACACAACACTAATATTGGCAGAATCAGTGGGAAGTGTGCAGTTACTTCTCACTTACTGATTTATTAAGCCTTTGATTACGCTGGCTGAATCACACGACTGTTGTCTCGAATCTTACAATGCCTGGGCTCCTGTAAAGCCACTAGTGCTTCGCAGCCGCTCTAAATAGTTGTGCCGTACATGTCTGCTTAGCAACCGGGAGCTGCTTAATGGGGTTTCTTTTTGAACAACGCCAGCAGTTTTCCTTCCTGGCCTGTCATTATGCCGTGCTCTCATCCGCCGTGACCGTGCCTGATCAATCCGCTCCCTGATGGAAACACATCTAAATGATGAAAATGCGCAGCATCTGGAGCATAATGCATTCAGCCGCTCAGATGTCCTCTGGCAACACAAGACAGAGCCGCTCCTCAGAGGAGTGGAGCTAATGCAGGGGCGTGGACTAATTACCAGCCATGCAGATTTACTCTCGTTAAAGCATTATAATGGATAGATTCATCTCATTAGTGCTGGCACTCCATTAGACGTCCCCCCGCCCCGCTGCTGTTGATGTTACTGGATAACGGATGCGCTGTGGAGAACGAGTGGGTGAGAATCGGACCGTTTGCAGGTTGTTTACAGCCCGGCCTGAACTCGTCATCGCTCTAATCTGGAGATACTTAATTGGTATCTCCAGGAATGTAGCTAATTCAAATGTTTAATGAACTAAATAGTTTCAATTGCAATGATACTGTCAACCCATCATGGAACACATATCTGACATGTTTTCTGCCGTTATATATTGCAATGTGAAAAATAACATCAGGGATTGATTACTTAAATAGCTGTATTTGGAAATAACTAATTATTGTAGAGTTAGTAGAGTGGTTTTGTTGGGGAGAGCATCTGCATAGAAAATAAAAATATCCTTTTTTAATATTAATGCTTACTCTGAAGATTGATTGATCAGCACTTTGTTTGCTGCAATTGAATTAAAATGATTGAATTATGAATTAAATTGCAGCTGCATGATTTGACAATGGCGCTATGCCATATTGTGGCACAGATTGTATTTCGATATATTGCGCAGACCCTTTTTCCAGCTTAAAAACAGAAAAGTGTGCTGACAGTACACTCAACAGTACCAGTTTGTAAGCGAGCACAATATAATGCAACTGTTAAGTGACCCACTTAAACAAGAAATAGAGAAAAGAAGGAACGCAGCTTGAATTCCAAATCATACAAATCATCAGTGGTGAAAACGAACTCTCTGATTATTTCAGAACTTGTTTCCGTGTTACAATACACACCCAGGTTTATTTTAAACCATCTCTGACTTTCTCGCTTTTGCTTTCTTCATTTCTTTGTCTTTGTTTTAGCCTTGAAGCTTTTTCGCTTCATGAATGGCGCACGCTTTAACTTCGTAATTGATGAGTTACTATAGCAATTTTAAAAGCCTTGGGGTTGTAGTTTTTCTCTTGAATTGCACAGCAAAAGACTGCATACATTACGCAAGAGGGTCTAAATAATAACCCAGCGCTACCTCTGTTCTGCCATACAACTATTGAACTACTTACCTGTGATATATATCAGCGGGTAATAAGCCATTGCCGTGTAGCAATTGATTCTCTTTTCAGTATTGCTAATGGCGTGCCACAATGATTCTGTGTCTTAATGAATCATGGGAAGACATTTCCTTCATATTTCAGTGGAATTATATGCAGCAGTAGGCCTGTGCGGTGCAGGTCGAGCCTGTTAATTGCCGCTGGTTTATACAGTGGCTGAGAACAATCAGATACAGAGGTTTAGATGTGTTTCTGTTACTGGAGACACTATTGTCACGCTGTTGTCAGGTGCTGTGTGGTTCTCTCTCTCTCTCTTTCTCTCTCACACACACACACACACACACACACACACACACACACACACACACACACACACACACACACACACACACACACACACACACACACACACACACACACTATATTAAAATGTAAAGCCCAAGTAAAAATGCTCAAGTTCCACGGTTTATACAGTATAAAAACATTACACTATGGAATGCCCCATAACACAAAAACAAAGTGTGTGTGTGCGTGTGTGTGTGTGTGTGCGTGTGTGCGCGTGTGTGTGCGTGTGTGTGGTCTTTTTGCAGCTTCAATCACTTCAATAAATAACCATGGGCAGGTAATTGTGAGTAGAAGAACTATGAATGGGATCTGTAACTGTCATTTTAGCATTATTTATATTGTATTGTAAAGTATAGTAGTGTGTGTGTGTGTGTGTGATTCCTGCTACCTTTTTAGTTTTTCTTTTAGTGTAAAGTTGTCATTTTATTAGTTTTTTTCATATTTTATATAACTTTATAGATTTAGTAAAATTTTTGTTTAAGTTAGCTGCCAAGGCAACATTTATATTTTTGTTTTGTTGTTAGTGCATGAAATCTTAACCGATGTGTTTGCTGCTGACCTTTGATGATCAGTTCAACCATACTAATAAGCAAAAAATTTAGATAATCTAACAATTGTGCTTCATTGTTTTTTTATTGCTGAAGATTGTTGAATCTTCTTCTCCTGTACAGACGTGAATTTACTCGTCCTTCAGCCTAAATAATTTCTTGAATATTCCTAAATAGAACTTCTTGTATTAAAAACAAACAATCAAGCCCTGCTCATGTTTAAAAAAACGAAAGTAAAATTTATGTTCCATGTCCCCATAAAAAGTAAGCCCAAGTAACGTAATTAGTTTACTTTTTTAGGGAGTAACGCAATATTGTAATGCATTACTTTTAAAAGTAACTTTCCCCAACACTGGTTGCCAAGGCAACATTATATATTGTACATGTATAAAAACCATAATTTGCATCAATTGTGATACAACTGTTTGCTTATATCGCCCACGCCAACATCAGAGCATGTGCACTAACTGCTTGGCCGCGGCTCTGATAAACTGTTAAAATGTTTTTAACTGTAAAAGATTTGCATGTTGGCCTGAGAGATCATTTTAGGAAAATGACAAAAAATATATATTTGTTTTCACCTTGCAGTATTTTCTTCAGGCCAGCAGCTGTGGAGACATAAATCAGGGGTTATATCAGCCAGCAAATGTTATTATTTTTATGTTTGAGGATGTAGCAAGTGGCATGATATATACAGTGAGTCACGCTGATTTGCTGTAACCCTTCGGCACCATTAGCCCGCAGTAAGTGGTGCTTGAGAAGTGCAGCGTGAAACTCTATTGATTGGCGTTGAGGAGGGGAGGTGCAGATGAGCTGCTGCCTCTCACCCCAACACGATTGAGACAAAAGACAAGGGAAGCAGCACTACAGTAAGCAACGTGTGTGGGAGTAGCGCTCGGCAAAGGTTGGCAGCCCCGTCTGGCTCATTGCTTCAGTTTGTGTGTGTGTGTGTGTGTGTGTGTGTGTGTGTGTGTGTGTGTGTGTGTGTGTGTGTGTGTGTGTGTGTGTGTGTGTGTGTGTGTGTGTGTGTGTGTGTGTGTGTGTGTGTGTGTGTGTGTGTGTGTGTGTGTGTGTGTGTGTGTGTGTGTGTGTGTGTGTGTGTGTGTGTGTGTGTGTGTGTGTGTGTGTGTGTGTGTGTGTGTGTGTGTGTGTGTGTGTGTGTGTGTGTGTGTGTGTGTGTGTGTGTGTGTTGTGGATGAGGACAGATCTCTCTCTGTCTGCTGTTTTACTGATAAATGAGTTGGCGTGGAGAGGCTGGGCTGTGAGTGTGTGTGTGTGTGTGTGTGTGTGTGTGTGTGTGTGTGTGTGGATGCTGGTGTTGTAGGTTTATGAGAGAGGTGTTCACAGCACCACTGATGACCCCCGTTGTCTCCCATTATTTCTGTTCTGTAAGAGAGCTTCACCTGTTAATGATGTCCAAGTCTTCCCAAAAATCACTTTCCTAATCAGCATTTTTGTCTTGTGTTAGCAAAAGTAATTATACATGCTTAAATCCAAGATCTGTTTACTTAAAGGGGTGCCCATTTTCCACAGGTTGTTATGATTCTTTAGGGTCTTAATGAAAAGTCTATAACATATAAAATCATATTCTAGTCCATGTTGCTTTAAAAAAGCTCTGTGATTCTCTTCCGTGAAGTGATGGTACTCGCTGACTGTAGGAAAATTACAAAGCCCCTTCTTCTGTAATGAAGCTGAATTCAAAATCAGCTGTTAGGTTTTTAGCTTCAGCCATGTCTATGACTGCTATATTCCATGTTGCTTTAACCGACACAATGATACTGATGACAGAGCTCTGTCTTGACCCCGCTGACAGGAATCTCTCTCTGTGAGCGAGCGGAGTGGACTCTAAAAGTCGGACTTTCACTCGCTCCAAGAGCACTCCCACCATCACAAGTTATTCATACCAACGACTGTAATAAACTACATATTTAACAAGAATTCACATATTTAGCTAGCTTGATAGAGGATCACTTCAGAAAGAATGTGCTATGTGATGACGGTAATGGACATGAGCGGGAAGTTATAAAGGAATTTGTTGTTGCCTTAGATACTGAATATTTTCAGATAAAGCATGATTTAAACAAGTTCTGTCACACGCAAGATGCATTCAAACAAATGTAATCTTACATGCTAATTCATCTGTAGGCTAACCAATTTCGAATGAGCAGAAATCTGTAAGAAATATATTAATCCTTAGGTAAAATAACTGATGAAAAGGTAGTTATTTTCATCATAAACAAAATTTGCACCGCAAAACACAGCTATTATAATGCTGACAACCATGTTATTAGCTTGTCATGTGAATGTGGTAGGAAAAAAAAGTTTGCACACCAGCTTTCCAATAAGTCACTTATTATCCTTTGACTATGTTCTGGCCCACCATCTAGTGGCACATTTATTTTGGCCCGATGTCAAACTTACTTGCCGACCCCTGCTTTACAGTATAGCTGTTCAAACAGAACATTAACATCAGTTTTCTACATCGAGACATAAGCATACAGTATTACTGCTGATTATGATATTTTGGCCATGTAGGTCATAATTGGGTATTTAGCAGAGGAGACCATGTCTGTGACTCCTCCAGGACCTCGTGACAGTTCTGGCTCGAGCAGTGCGCTGATGAACGATCTAAACGTTCAGGGCTGCCGTGCTGCGCCGCTCGCTGACGGCAGTTCAATCAATCTGTCTCGTTCCTGAAGCTCACACCCTGCCTCTCAAGCCGTTCTCCCGGCAGGGAGCGTCCGTATTGATCTCAAACGCTTCTGTCATTTCTTTTCTGGGTGTTTATGTGATTGGGACGTGATGAAAGGCTGTGTGTCTGAAGGAATCCCACCCTGTGGTGACGTGGACTCGGCTCTCAGCTGTCTCTGTTCAGCGTGCCACATGAAAGAAGTCAATGATTCAATCTACATAACAAGCTCTGTAAAGTTTTCTGTCTGGGACATTAATCACCGCTGCCCTTTCCATCTCATTTCATCTGTGTTTGGATGTTTACACATTACCTATACGTCCGATTCGGGATGTCTTTCCAGTAGTAGTAGCTGCAAGATAAATCTTTAATGAGCCGAAAAGAACGCACGTCACACCTCTGTTCATCAATTTGCACTGGCATAAAATTCAAGGCATTAATGTTTGCCTTCAAAACCACCTTTACCTAAATTCAGTACTTCAGACTTATGTGCCCTCTAGAAGCTTGCGTTCTGCAAGTGAACGACGCATTACTGTACCATCCCAAAGAGGCACAAAATCACTTTCACAGACTTTTTCATTAACTGTTCCCATCTGGTGGAATGACCTCCCTAACTCAATCCGAGCAGCTGAATCCTTACCCATCTTCAAGAAACGGCTAAAAACACATCTCTTCCATCTTTATTTGACCCTCTAACTCTAGCACTCTCTATTCTAATTCTATTTTATCTATCTGTCTTCTTTTTTTATTTAAACACACACACACACACACTTGACCCTCTATCAATTGCATATTTATTCTCTAACTGCTAGCTTTTCTTGAAAAACTAACACTAGCTTTATTTTTTCTATATTCTATCTACTTGTTTAAAAAAATAAAAAACTTGCTACATGTACTGCGTTAGGCTAACCGAGACTCGTCATAGCACTTGCATGTTGTTGCTCTTTTGTTGATATTGATTGCTTCTATTGTCCTCATTTGTAAGTCGCTTTGGATAAAAGTTTTTGCTAAATGTAGTGTAATGTATATGTAGTTAACACAGTGTTTGTGCCGGTTTATGTAAATCTAATAAAGGTTATGGCAATAAGAGAAAGTAACAAACAAATGCTTCTATTGGGACATGTCAAGATGCTCCAAATGTGAACTTTAGCTCCATAATGTCCACTTTTCATGAGCCAATCAGTTCCCAAAGGATTCAATTGTGTCCCACCCTGTTTAGTCACATGTTTAGGGCCCTTTAAAATCCTATTTATTTTTCCCCAAATTCCATTTGACTTTTTTCCCGAAACCAAGTATTCTGTTTAAATTGTGGATTCCAGTGTGGTACACTACAATACATCTTTAACAATTAAATCATTTATTAACATTTTAAACATAATATTGCCCAATTATTTTTTTATTTATTTTTTATTCTGTGTTGCCTGTTTGTTTTTTTTCTGTGTTTTGTATTTTATGATTTAATACAGATTTATTATTAAAAAAGTGGTAATCAAATTGCACGAAACAATTTAAATTAACCTTTTAAAATGTTATCAAATTAAAATCGAACAACAACCATTTTGGGGGGAAACAAAGTGCTGCACAACAGAGGTTTACTGTTTAAATTGTGTAAATTATTTGTCTGATATTTTTTTCCTGTATAATTATTATTATTATTATTTACCTGCAGGGTTTGAAATTAACACCCGCCAACCCACCAAATGCGGGTAAAAATCAGCTGTGGTGGAACATCGTCAAATCCCTTTCCAATTTAGCGGGTTACTTTTCATAAGTTATGTTCACTCATTAATTTCTTGGGGAAGTTCATGCAAGCCAAATCTGCGCATGTTTAGCGCAAAAACTGAACTCGTGAGACATCATGACATTATCGAGTATATTGCAAAAACCAAACAAAACACAGAATGCATGCATACACGACTACGATGAAGTCTGGTTAGACTAACATAGTGCACATACTTTAGAGTGCGTTGTTTTATGTAACGTCTGTGTATATGTAACGTTAGTAAACAAAACCTCGCGTCTGCTCCATACATACAGAGACATGCAAAACATGCAGGATTCATATTTAAATCGACTTTTACGGCGTAATATTTACAAATACTAGTCCATATCGCGATTTAAGTGTAATGACCTACTTTTGATGAATTCATCCAAACTTTGACACGTTCCGTGACATTCCACGTTAAACTGTAAATTCTGTTTTTATGACTGGATTCCGCGATTCTGTCTGTTTTCTGCATCACGGAAATCATAGGGCCCTACTACAGGATAAAACATCCCATGTCCCTCTAAGCTGCATTAACATGTGAAAATACTAAATTCCATAAACTTCTGCAAAGATTGATTTTCTTGATACTGATTTCATTTGTTTAGTAATAGCCTAAATGCATTATTATTTTAATTGATTGATTAAATGTAAGAATTTGACTCAAAAGATGATGCACACATTTAGAAAAAATGGCGTTGTAAAGGTAAAAATGCCCTTAAAAGATTAAAATCAATTTAAACTTATTGCAAAAGATTAATTTCCATCACTGCTGTGAACTGACCACCACACAGAATATGAAGAATATCAAAAACTATAGGAGTCAGCTGTCCACGGTAGTACTTAAGATATCAGCACAATAACACACTCAGCAAAATATCCTCTAATTATCTTTATCGATAAAATCCCAGAAAATATTGAGATATATATATTTTTTGTCAATATCACACACCCTTATTACTGCCACAAAAGTCGCTTTGTCACGTCCAGTGTAGACTGCCTCAAGCTGTTGGTTTATTTCTGTTTTTTTGTTTGTTTTTGGCTAGTAGAAGTTATGAATGGCCGGTAACTTAAAACTTTAGCAGCCAAATTGGCTGGTGAGTGAAAAAGTTCATTTCAATCCCTGTTTACCTGTATTAGTATTGTTACTTTGAGAAGTACATTATTCTGTACAATAGTAATATATTTCAAATTAAACTGTTATTTGAACAGGTTGTAGTGAAGATGTTGATGTGGAGATTGTGTGTATGTGAGGATCGTTTTTCTCTAATGAAGAGTTTAGGTCCTCATATAGTGAGACAGAAACACCAGGAGCATCACACGTTCTTCTGTATGTGTGAAGTAGATGAAACTGCTCCATGCAGAACATCCAGACTTTATATTTACATAGTCTTTCTGTGGTATTCACAGACACTAGTCCGTGTCATGATTTAAGTGATTTACAGCACTGCTTTTGATTGATTCATTCACATTTTGCTACATTCTGTGACATTCCGCGTTCTTTTTTCTCCGTCCTCGTTTTCCGCATTGCAGAACTCGTAGGACCCTACATGTTCGGTTTCATGTCGACGTTAAATCTTCATTCAAGGCCAGGAGTCAAGTAGTTACGACAGCTCTTCAGGAGTGTGAAGTCTTTATGAAAATACTTTGCGTGGGTGTTGTGGATGGACGGCGTTCCATCGCCACCTCTTCCTGTAACTATTCCAGCTGAAGTACTTTTAGCACAGTCATGCTGATAGCGTTAATGTCTCGCTTCCATTGCAATATAGTAGTTGTCTAACACTAGTCAGATCACTTTTTCTTGCATGTAAATCAGTTATGTGTGATGTTTTCCAGCACTCAGCGGTATCAGAGGAACAGAATAAACGTCATCAGCACCGACTGTCTTCCATAAGTTACGCCGCCTGATGTCTAGATCATATGGGATTTCCTTTTATCCTCATCCACCTTTTCTGCTGCGCTATACTTGCATTTCAGACGCTTTCATCGATGGTACTTTAATGAGACTCGCTCTATCTCTTTCTGGCTCCCACTCTGGAGCTCTTTGATTCTCAGGTTTTCATCCTCTCGCAGGGTAAGATAACTCCTCTAGATCTTCCTGAATGTGTGCATGTGTGATCTGAGAGAGCTATGGCTGACTGAACTACATGCTTTTATCTGTCTTTCTCTTTCTCTGTCCAGTGCACACGTTTAAAAACACACTTTCTGTTTTCTGTTGTGTTGTGACTTCAAATTGTTTGTCCTGTTGAACGCTTCTGTGGTACAGTCTGGACAAACTGAAATATGTTCTGCAGAAGAAAGTAAGTAAATACCATTTTAGAGCAACATAAATAATTGCAGAAGTCAAACTCCTTAAAAACAAATGCACCTCTTTTCTTTTCCTTGCTGATGGATCATTTAAGCTTGAGAACCGCCAAGTCTTAGTATACGAGAATATTCAATGGTTTTTGTCACAGTTTTGATCTTTGGTGAGAACCAGCCCTTTGGTTTGCTGCTTGGTGAAAATGAGCTGCAAAAATGCCTGTGGTGTTTTTAGAGATGTTCAAACCTTTTGCAAACACCCACTTGAGTCCACCACAACTGGACAGACTTGAAACACATTCTTCTGGTCCACAGTGACTCAGTGTTCTTCCAAGCCCTTCATGCATTAACATAGCAAATACTATGTTGTTTGCAAACTCATCCTGCATTGTTTTTCTGAGTGAAATAGGATATCCAATAAGAGAAAGTGTAGGAAAATAATTGTATCCAATAGGAATTGATTGGGTCTGGAAAATTGGTTGTTACATGCCAAAATGCCATGTGCGTGATGAAGTGACACCCACAATTAAATAAATAAATATATTACGTAAAGAAAAGAAAACTACATGAAAAGGGTGGTTTCACCAGATGTTGATTTTATTTAGTTCTGTGTTGAGCACTGGCTGTTTTCAGACTCATTGAGCATACTACCATTTCCTACTGACACACTACAGCAAAAGATAGACTTAAAAAAAAATGCCAATAGCCTAAGAATTTTGCACAGTGATATATATATGGGTAGTTGACAAATAAAAATTGGACTGTGTCCTAGTGTGACATGTAGAAAAAAAACCTAACATACAAATAACATGAGAAAAAATGCATCTTCATTCTTAGAGTTACAAACAGCATGAGAGAGGTTTATCTTCAATGTTAGACATTTACATTTTTCCGTCACACCATAGGACACATTGATACGTCAACTACCCATATCTAGATGAATAATATTTTTCTTCTTATAAACTCTTCTTCAGCTTCATAACTATTTGAAAAGCCTGAGCTTGAGAAAAAGAAGAGAGATTGAGCTGCCAGACCGTGACCACAAGGCTTTGGCTATTGTAGGTCTTTTATAGATTGAAATGGTGGCGATCAGATTTGACTGGCGGTTCCCTATTGAAGTTGTTAAGCTGCAGTTTTGTCCTAATACTATTCATTAAGTGTGCAGGGACGGCGGCAGCTCTTCCACTTCTCTGTGATGCTATCAGAAGTCCATTAGAACGCCTCTCTCTGATCCTCTGGGTTTCAATGGCCTTAGTCAGTGTACAATGAGGATTTCCTACTAAAGTGCTGGCAATTGCAGATCAGTTGATTCCCAAAAGCAAGAATAACCACATGCTTTCCCCACAGCCAGCCCCACCACTGATAAAGCATCTGATGAAGTCTAGTTGGAGATGACATTTCTAAAAGTTAGTTTTATTGATGCATGCCGTGATCTGAGCAGGTTTCTCTTCCGTAGTGAGCCTCTCAGGATGTGAACCCTCAACTCCTCAATATGTGTGTGAGTGGAGCAGACATCAGGTGGGCTTTAACCTGAGTTGATTAACAAGCCTGCTGGGTTTACTATAGATCTGATGCGTGTTCTTATGCTGACTGTGAGGAATGAGTGTCAAGGCTGGATCTATTGATGTGGACGTCCAGTGACGCTGCTGTCGATTACTCCTGCATCCAGATTTTCAGTAGATTGCTCCATTCGAACTCGGTGTTGACATTTTGTTGACCGTAAAAGTACAGAGGCCAGGAAATGAAAGCGTGAAGAGGGTTTGAATGGGATCGGCACATTTCAAAATATGCATTCAAACCTATTTTTCCCAAATGTGCACCAATGCTCAATGTGTTTTAACTGCTAGGCCATGGGTCCAATGTGTATAGCAACTGTGTTTGTAATATATTATGTACACTCTCTTGAAACGTAATGTCAGTTACTCCCTCATCCAGGTTTTCTCTAGATTTCTCCATTTGAATTGGAAGGGTTGACATTTTATTGAAAAAAGTATAAAGGACTGGATATGATGAATAGAAGAGGGCAGAATGGTACTTGCGCACAGCAAAGGCTGTATTCAAACACATTTCCCCAAAACGAGCACCGATTCTCAATATTTTAACTGCCAGGTCACGACTCCAATATGCACATCAACCTTAATGTGACTAACTTCGTTTTACACTCTCTAGAAATGTGGTAACCCTTCTGCAGTAACCAAAGTTTAGAAAAGATCTCTCTCATAACAAAGCAATACAAATGTTCATTTTCAGATCGCTCACCTTCGATGCGGCAGAGGCGATGGCTTTTCTCGCACACTCTTTTTCTTTAACAGACGCAATGATCTGTGGGAGTGAATTGTACAGCTGAGCAAATGGTAAATGTCATCCTCATCTGTATTATTTGTGCCTAGCGAGGGATTATTCCATTTGCATCAGTCATCATTGCGCATCCAGACGCGAGTCGTCGTCTCATCAGCACGCAGCTTGAGGCCTCCGCATGCATATGAAATAATCGCTCCGTACAGCTGGCGAACAGACTCTCATCTAGAACCGTGATTGTCACCGGCTAGGAGTTAGAACGCTTGTGCTAACATGTAGCATTATCACTCTGTGTCTGGCAGAATCTGCTTACATTTGGAGTGTGATTTTTCATTACCGTGAGGTTGCTGTTTTCCCCGTGTATTTATTTTTTATGCATGCGTACTGAGATACACAGGGGTCTTGGCTCCACGTAAGCTCCTTTATAGACTCTGCTGTGAAACCGCATGTCTGCTAGGTGTCCTGGACCAGAGCCAACTCATTAGCCCATTTTCCAGATGCCCTCCTTCTCTGAGAATTTCTCAGGAGTGAGTCTCAGACTGATGGGCCTGGATGCAGGGGTTCAACTGTTTGGTCACTTTCTCAATAGCTGCCGTCACATGTGGCCCCTGATTTGGACAGGTGAATTGCAAGCTAGGATTGCTTTCCTCTTTCTGTCAGAGCTGTGCCGAGCGTCGCCGCTGACCCACACGGGGCAGACACCTTGTGCAGGCTGTCATGACAGCTACTAGACTCTCACCTTGCGAGGAATCATCCGTTTCCCAGTCAGACACATGGAGAAGGAAACGACGAATCTCCCGCTCATTATTGTGTGTATTCCTGTCCGCTTGCAGCTGCGCTCAGCGTGTCGCACCAGCCTGTGTCCCCATCACATTACTCACTAGCAGTGCATTCAGTAGTACATACTGCGTTGCTGTATTCCCCTGCATTGGTGCAGTATATATTACAAAAAAATGTCAGTCAAATACTGAAATGTGTGAAGTCTGATCTATTTTTCAGCATAGTGCATACAGTTTTGACAAAGGCTTTGCTACCCTTGTGTGCAGTATGCTTCAGGAATACTATAATTTTTGATTTAGTCTATTCATTTACATTTATGCATTTAGCAGACGCTTTTATCCAAAGCGACTTACAGTGCATTCAGGTTATACATTTGTATTGTCAGTACATGTGTTCCCTGGGAATCGAACCCACAACCTTTGCGCTGCTAACGCAATGCTCTAACCACTGAGCCACAGGAACACTAAATGAACACTATTCATTTAGGTTTTATTAGTTTATGCCCTATTATGTATGTGTGTATTTCTTTATTTGTCGTTTTTGTGTTTTTGGGCTGTTGAAGATGATGTGCTACCTGGTTTTGGTTAAAAATGTTGATGTAATGGTGAAAATGTCCCAGCACAGTCTATTGTCATTACAATGAAATATCATTTTCATTCAAAGCAGGTGGTTTGTAAGGTTTTATAATGAAAAAATGAAATTATTTCAAAAGTAATTTTATTTTAGTTAAATCGATTTTAGAGTCATGAAAATGTTTATTTTAGTTTAGAAATTTTCTCAGATATATTAGTTTTTAGGTGTTAAAGCATGAAGTTGAAACCCGTTTATGCAGACTAGTCCTTGGCTATTTACTCAATCAGAAGCATTGATCTGACTGACTCGAAAGCTGTAATATAGTGTTTTTCTCCAAGGTGCCATCATTGAGTATGAAGACATTTGTGTATCTTGAAAACATGGCCACCATCTTCCTTTTTACGTCTGCATTTAAAGGTCTTAAAGCACTTGAACCCAAGCCGATCACTGCTTGCGGCTGTATTTACTGTAATTTTAGTAAATGAGGCTAAGACTATTCAAAGTCGTTGTTCATCTCTTCCAGGTGACTGTTGGATAATGCACATTGCAGATTCCTACCTGTAGCGAAACTAGTTAAAATACCTAGTTACAGCACCCCAGGCACATCAACATTTAATTAGCGTCTGTAAAAATGCTTATTGATCCACTATGGTGGGAAACACTGAGGCAGAACATTGAAGTGTTATCACAAAACTCTTCATTTGGTTTCTAAATCATGTTTCCAGAGCAGAGAAGAAGAGGGGTGAGGAATACCTCTGAGACCACATAGAAACAAATCTGAGGATCAGGCTGGATTGTGCAGTTTTGGGCCAGGATCGGTGGTGTGTAGTGTGGGATAAGACATGTGGAAGCAGGAGGCCTGGATCAGTTGAATACAGTTGTGTCTGTGCACTAAGGAAGATTTGCTGTTTATTTCCCAAGAGAATGGTTTACATAGCTCTTGCTCATTCTTTCTGATGATCATGACAAATGTGTCACACACCAGCTCTCGTTAGATTTAATTGGCAAATGCACCGCGGTTCACCTTCAGCCAGATGTAGTGTCTTTGTTGATGATTGTGTGTGATCTCTAGGAGGGGCCGCGGACCCCACCGGCGGGGAGCTGTTTGTGAATGTAAGACAGACACTCTGTCTGACCTTCCTAACTTCAGATGCTATTTCCAGGCCTCCCGTTAATGATTCATGTCACTGGAGGTGTTGTTTGTGTCCACACAGGATATCTATCCATTTTTTCTCTGTTGTGTTTGTCTCCTCCTTCCCATCATCCATCAGCTTGGAAGCTTCAGCCTCTTTGCGTTTGTCTGGAAGTTTCCTCTAAGGCCACACCTCCGCGTCTCTCTCACTGTCCCGTATAGTGCTCTCTTTTTCGTCTGTCTGAGTCATTCTGCAGATAAATAAAACCGAACGAGGGGCTTTAATGGAACGTGTGTGTTATTATGCTCCGTGTTGTGTGTCGGGCAGAGCTCATGGTTGCTGAGAGTATTGTAATGTAAATTGCTGCCCATTGTAAACACTGTGTGCTTGCTTCTGTCTGGGATATCAGTAATATACTGCCTCCCAAAGGAAATATCCCTCATATTTAGACTGAATTTATCATGGGCTTTCAATGAATAGTTATGGGTACTACAGTGATGCTCACAATGAGCTGGATGGATGGATGGATGGATGGATGGATGATAATTTGCTCATAAGATTGTATTCGAGCAATGACATTGCTTGAGGGATGAATGAACTAATGAGAGGACGGACAGACAGATATAAATAGTCAGACAGATAGATAGACAGACAGACAGACAGACAGACAGACAGACAGACAGACAATTAGGCAGCAGCAGATAGAGGCAGACAGACAGACAGACAGACAGACAGACAGACAGACAGACAGACAGACAGACAGACAGACAGACAGACAGACAGACAGATGGATAGTAATAGTCAGATAGATAGACAGACAGACAGACAGACAGACAGATAGTAAAAGACATGGACAGACAGACAGACAGACAGACAGACAGACAGACAGACAGACAGACAGACATGGATAGAGTCAGATGATAGATAGACAGACAGACAGACAGACAGAGACAGACAGACAGACAGACAGACAGACAGACAGACAGACAGATGATAGACAGACAGACAGACAGACAGACAGACAGACAGAGGATAGATAATAGTCAGATGATAGACAGACAGACAGACAGACAGACAGAAATATAAATACAGATGATAGATAGATAGAAATAGATAGATAGATAGATAGATAGATAGATAGATAGACGATAGATGATAGATAGAAATATAAATAGTCAGATAGATGATAGATAGATAGATGATAGATAGATAGATAGATAGATAGATAGATAGATAGATAGATAGATAGATTATGATTATGATTATTTATTTAGTTGGTAACATAGTAACAGTCTTTCTGCACCCTGTGTGTGTGTCAGTGAATATATATTTCTCTATGTGTGAGTGTGAGGATTTCATATTTTATAAGAGTCTATTTTCTTTTGGGGATATTGATATATATCTCCTGAATGATGCCATGATGTGAATCACCACGAAACAGGTTATTGTTCACTGGCTGATTTTATAGGCTGTAAAGTCATGAAAGCACATACCTTCGAGGAGATCAAAGACGCGGAGCGGTGTATCTAACAGCATTAAAGAGCACAGCGCTCCTCTTTCAGCAGGATGTTGTCATAGCAGTGGCATGACTGCATCTCTGTTAGCAGTCCAACCTTTGTGCCCGTTCAGTCCCTCAGGCATTCAAGTATTACAATTTCCTTTTCTTCCAGCCTTTCAGAGGTCTGCGATTCAACCTTCAGCGTGTCCCAGGAGGGATGTGTGTGCCACAAAAGGGACACGAGTCTCTGAAAAGACATGTAAACATGCTGGTCAAGTGCTACTCAAAACAGATGTCTCTCACTCAAGGGAAAGTTCTCCACTGTAGAAATGCGGTGGCAATTCAAAACCTTATAATCATAATATGTGCTGGAATCTTAAAATGTCTATTCAGCAAGCAAGGCCTAAGTTTATGCATATATTTTTGTATTATACAACAGTTTGTTCCGGTCCTCAAATTTGATTGGCTGAGTGGAATTCCCATATTTATTCTCTTCTCTGTTTGCCTCACTGTGTTTGCTCGTTCCAGACAGACTGTCATTCTGTTCATTAGTTGTGGGGATCTTTTAGCTTTCCTGCAGGTTGCATCATTACAGCAGTATGTGTACACTGTCTGAATGACTGTGAGTCATTCACTCATTCCAAACATATATATACACAAAATGAAGAGTTCAGATGCAAAAGCTTCAAAGTGCCGTATGAGATTTTCTTCTAAATTGAGCAGTTTTCTCAGGCTCCTATGTTTATGTTCAGTTATGTCACTTTAATGGTAATGAAAAGAACCTTGCCATTAAAGTGAAATTACTGAGCCTACACATAGGAGCCTGAGAAAACTGCTCAATTTAGATGAACATTTCAAACGGCACTTAGAGGCGTTTGCATCTTAACTCTTCATATATATATATATTATTATTGTGCAAATTATGCAAAAAAAGGTAGTACTGATTAATCACACCAGTATTGGTATCAGTGCATCCCTAATACATATTTTTCACACTGAATCTCCAAATTAGTGTAGAAACAACATAAAGACAGCTTATTTGAAATGTTTGTTAATGGCATCTTTTTACCAGGTACTATGAATAAATATTCACCGATACAAACAGTCATACCTCTGTTCAGTTGTGTTTTTCTGGAGATAAAAAATTAAATATACCACAATTATGAGGGTCTTTTTTTCTCATAATTGCGAGGTTACATCTCACAATTCTGAGAAAAGACATCAGTATTGTGAGAAAAAGTAGCAATTACCTTTTATTTTATTTTTTATTCAGCGGCAGAAGCAGACTTCCATAGTTAGTTTATCTTAACTAATGTAGTTAACTAATGTTAACAAATGAAACCTTATTGTGAAGCGTTACCGAAATACGTATGAAGTAGGAAGCTTCCAAATTCACTTCTGTCTTTATACACTTTGTTCTGAGATTTGAGCTTCCCATTAGATATCAGTCACAGCGCTGGACCTGAGAGCCTGTCATGCCCGAGGGAGATGGGCGACCGTAGACGTGTCCATCATCCAGCTCTCTTTCTGCATTTAAGAATCGCTCTCTCAGGCTCTCTGCCAGTCTCATCACGTGGCTCGACGAACGGAAAAGGCTGGGCTATTCTGTTTCTGCTGGAAACGCTGCATGCGTTTATCTCTGCAGGCCGTTGAGTGGCTGGAGAGGGTGGAATGTCAGTCAGGTTTCGTCGCGTCTCAGTCACGCTTAATGTGAAGTGATGTGGCAGAACTAGGTCTGAGCCCATTGCCTCTGACAGCCACTTGACCGATCTCTGCATCAAACGCCCATCATTGCATGCTCAATAGCTCTCGCAAGAACGGCTTGTCATTCACAGGGAGAGGCTCTGCGATCTGCATCTCTGCTTTTATGCCTTCCCTCGTGTGCAGATATCCTCCATCTCAGCTGGGCAGACCATTAACACACGCTAATGAGTGTTTGTCACCGTGTCCTCGGGCTCTCTGTCCACGGTGAGGAATCGGATCATTGATTCTGGTGCTGATGGATGGATAGCGTGCTGAGACGTCCCTCATCTCTGCTGCTTGATGAGGATTGAGAGAACTAAAGCGATCTTCCTCTCTGCTTTCCCTGTAAACGGCCGTGCATCTTTTAGGGCCCTCGGAAATCTGTTTTATTATTTACCAAATACACTCAAATTTACTCAATTTTAATGGTTAAATTACATTGTACTACTCAAAACACCACATTAAATCATGGAACTTATACAATTTAACAACTGTTTATTAAAAGGTTAACAAAGATGTAATTTTAGGCCCAATAAAATACCTGTTATTATTAAACAGAAGACACAGAATTTGGGAAAAATAAATATTTCATAGAATCTTAAAAATGCATGTCAGAATTTGAACGTTTAAAACTTGTACAACTTAATTATATATTTTTTATAATAACATTGCCCTATATTTGATTTAAAAAAAAATTTTTATTCTGTTGTTTTTTTTCTGGCTTTAGATAAATGAAATGGAGGCAAACATCATTAAATATTTGCTTAAAACTATTTAAACAGACACAAATGCAGATTATGCAGACTACACATTTTGAGGTTTAATATTTACAGACACTAGTCAATATCATGATTAGTTTATTTGTTATTGGCCAAACTCTCTGACGTTCATTGTGATGCAATGCACTCAGTTTCATTGACTGGATTCCTCAGTTCTGTCTGTCTGAGTTTTCCTCGTGGTGTAAATCAGAAGACCCTGAGCTTTGGGCCAAACAGCAGCCGGAGGCACCACTGTATCATTTATTAAACATCTTCCTTTTAAATAATAATAATAATAATAAATCAGCGTCGTGTACTGTGGTTTTGTCACTAATTGCACTAGTTTGTCTTTGATTCAAAGGGACGTGTACTTCCCTCTGTGTGGTGAATGAGACGGAGGACACACGTGATTCTTGAGGACAGATAAGATGAGCTGGAGGTTACAGAGTTGCTGACATTTCCTTGACTCGGCTCACCTCCGTTCCTTTATAATTGGCTGCCCTTGATAAGATCCTGGCGGCAGACGGTGATAATGCCAGCTTCAGAACATCAGTCGATAGAACAAGCTGCTGGAAACTGGAAGTGGACACGTTTCCTGACATCACGAGATCCTCGAGCACTCGTGCGCTTGGGCTTCACAATACGGTGCGAGACTGGAAACAGATATTTTGGTACGGGGCAGCCTTTAGAACTGCCTGATATCTTGATATTGATAACAAGCATGGAGCTTGTGCTCGACTAAAGGCTAAAGACTCTTCAAATACCAGCATAGATTTTCTGTCATGACTCACTGCTGCTTTCAGCTCAGCACACAAACCTTACATTTCTGCCCACCGCAGTTTACTCTAGAACCACAGAGATGAAAATACGTTCTTTATTATTCTATCAATCTTATTTATTTATTTATTTATTTTTTGCAATGTACACTACTGTTCAAAAGCTTGGGGTTGGTCATATTTATTAATGTGTTTTATTTTAATTTATTTGAACAAAAATACAGTACAAACAGAAATATGGTGAAATATTATTGCTACTTAGAATAACTCTTTTATATTTGAATTTATTGTCAAATTTCATTTATTGCTGTGATCAAAGCTGAATGTTTATTTTCATCATTACTTTAGTCTTCGGTGTCACGAAATCATTCTAGTATGCTGATTTGTTGCTCAATAAATATTTCTTATTATTATCAAGATTGAAAACTTTTGAGATTTTTTATATTTTTTTGAAACCGTGATTTAGGATTATTTGATGAATCAAAAGTTCAGAAGAACAGCATTTATTTCAAATAATTTATTTGTGGCCTTAATGTCTTTAATGTCAATTAAATGCATTCTTGATTGCTTAAACGCATGTCTGATGCAATTAAATGCATGTGCGACGCATACTTTTGAAGAGTAGTACATTTTGATATATGTTAGAAATAAAATTACTTTAGTATTCATTTTCAGTAACAGGAGTCAATTATGCAGTTATAGTTTACCTCAGTTAAAACTATTGTAAAGAAGTGCATATAATGATTTTATTTTGAAAATCCTTTCTAACAGATGCTTCTAAGAGTGTTACCTATCTCTGCATATTTTAAGCCACCTGGTAACACATTTAAGTGAAAATTCACTACATACAGAACCGTTAATCACAACAAGGTCTAAAAACTCAAAGATAAGCTTCATTGACCGTTCCATCATCTCACATTCATATTGATCACCTCTCACATTTTCTTCTGAAAATGTAAACACTAGTTTGTTTTCTTCGGGTTACTTCCAGATATCTGCATTGTCCAATCAGCAGCCGGAACCAAAGTGGCTCTGTGAAATGAGCTGTAATGGGTGTGTAACAGATAGCTGTTGTTTTCATGTAACAAGATGATAAGCTTTCAGCGCTGACCTTTACTCGTCGTTTATCATCATTAAAAAGATGAAAGAATAGGACTTATTCTGCTGCTTTTCAGTAGCTGCAGTGTTTTCCTCTTGTCTTCTTTTCAAGCCAAGCCTTTCCATTTTTCACAATAATAGAGGCTGTTATGTCTCTCTCTCTCTCTCTCTCTCTCTCTCTCTCTCTCTCTCTCTCTCTCTCTCTCTCTCTCTCTCTCTCTCTCTCTTCTCTCCCTCTCTCTCTCTCTCTCTCTCTCTCTCTCTCTCTCTCTCTCACTCTCTCTCTCTCTCTCCTCCCTCTCTCTCTCTCTCTCTCTCTCCTCTCTCTCTCTCTCTACTCTCTCTCTCTCTCTCTCTCTCTCTCTCTCTCTCTCTCTCTCTCTCTCTCTCTCTCTCTCTCTCTCTCTCTCTCTCTCTCTCTCTCTCTCTTCAACCCTCTCTCTCTCTCTCCTCTCTCTCTCTCTCTCCTCTCTCTCTCTCTCTCTCTCTCTCTCTCTCTCTCTCTCTCTCTCTCTCTCTCTGATGCTTTTCAGGCAGCACTCTCAGTTAAGAGGTATTTTTGAATCCAATTTCTTTTGTCTGAGTGTTTTTTCTGTTTCATTTCCTTCCGATGTTTCACAGGCTTATTTATTTTTTTAAATAGATCCACCTCAATTTATCATCACTTTCCATCTTTCCCTATAGCTGACTCCTGCACCTGCCAGTGTGGGTTTGTTTCCTTCTCAAGCGGAGTCGTTGTCTTCTGTCAGGATAGCATTACTCAAGTGAGCGTGCGTTGTTGTGGAGAATGTGTACATTTGTCTGCAGCAAACAGTTGCTGTGGTGTAATGGTGCAAGGAGCAGCCATTCGCTCCGACACGATGCGTTTCCATCAAAACACATTAAACCAACCCAGCTAATGGATCTAGCGTTTCATCTCGCGATTCTCTCTGTGAATGAGAGTTATTAAACTATGACCGCTCTCCTGCTTCCCGACTGAGACTGTCGCTCGTTCTTTATCATGGCGTGACCGTACAGCCACATGTGTTCTTCTCTGATTCTCAAGTGGTTTTTCAGGTTGTAGCAGAACGTTCTGGGATTTGGCTGAGATGTTTCGAGGCTGGGGTTGTGACCATGTGAGAGTGATGACCGAGACTGTGTGAACAGAAAGATGAACAGCACGGGAATGGTCTAAATTGAGCTGCTCTGCTGTGGAGGTCTTGAGATGTGCATCAGTGGGCATCAGGAAGTCTATTGTCCCAGAAGAGCTTGTGATGTTATATAGTGCTTCGTCTCAAATGACATCAGCTCTGTGGTGATTTAATGTGTGGCGTTTGTGGTTTTGTTCTCCATGGCTCCGTATTTCACCTTTCTGATGAAATGTAGAGCCATGTTTTTCTGGTTCCTCAAAGAACCTTTCGGTGACCAGTTCTCAAAGAACACTCTTAAAAATGAAGGTTCTTTAACAACAGCGATGATTCCAAGAAGAACCTTCGACGTCTGTGGAATCTGTGTATCTTTCCATTACACAAAACGGTCTATATAGTGGAAAAAAAATTCTTTAAAATATTCATGTAAGAAAAATGTTTTCCTGAACTCTGAAATGTTCTGAATGGAACCCAAAATGGTTCTTCTATGGCATCACTGCAAAAACCCTCTTTTGAAAGGTTTATTTTCAGAAGTGAAAATACATTTGTCCAATGGAAAGTGTACATGGACGTTAAAGGTTCCTCTTTTTTTTTAAACCTTTATTTAACCAGGAATTAAAACTCTTGAGATTTAAAATCTCATTTACAAGAGGGTCCTGGCCAAGATAGCACATTTAGTTACACGTAAAACAAAATACATTAGTTTACATACACAATTCACTGATTTACATTTACAATCAGCTGACTCTACAACTAGATCCTTTAAAATACATCTAAAATCATTTAGTGATGCATAACTTATCCTGTAATTGATTCCAATCAAATAGAGCGGCATAACTGAATGCCCGTTTACCCATATTAGTACGAACGTTAGGGATGCTTCTTGGAACCATAGATGCCAATAAAGAAGCTTTATTTTTAGAAGCGTATGCTATTTTGTATTACACTTATGTTATAGCTGTACAAAAGCATTTGTATGTGTTGTCTGGAAGCACCTGATGCTGTCTGCCAAGGATAAAGGCGTTATGCTGTGTTCATGCCATATCATAATTACTGTAATTCTGAGATGACAACACGTGACGTTCAACTCGGACTGGGGATTATCTAGTTATATAGCGAACCCGCGTGAAAGACAACAAAATAATAACAGTATGATCACTTACATCATGTTTTTTTATTATAGTTAGGGATGCACCGAATATTCGGCCACCGACACTTTTTTGCAAAAGTGCATTTTCGGTTTTCGGCCGAAAGACTTTTATCACCGAAACAATACGGCCGAAATGTTGTGATGACGCAAACAGAAACCGCGACCTGCACGTGCTTGTCTGAAGCAACATGTCTGCGGTGTGGACGTATTTCAGTATATCTGAGAGAGACCCACGGACAGCGATCTGCAAAACATGTAATGCAGAAATTTCAAGAGGGGGTGCATCTGCAAAGACTTTCTCCACGTCGGGTTTAATTTATCACCTGCAATCCAAACATTGCGATCGCTACGCTGAATATGAGAGGAACGCGGCACAGAAAAGGAAAACGCCTCCGAGCACGCCACTCCGTCTGTGGCGGACGCTTTTGAAAAGGCAAGGAAGTTTCCCAGTGACATATGGGCTATGGCAGTCTTTGTTTTGATACACTATTATGTTGAAGGCCTACAGAGAAAATATTGTTGTATCTTTAAGCAGTTGCACTTGTTCTGAATGCACTTTCTTGCAGTAGTCCTACAGAGAAAATGTTTTAATGCACTTGACCTAAATGCACTTTGTTTTTATGAGAGAACATTTAATTTTACAACCTTTCAGCAGGCCAGTAGGCCTGTACATTATTATTTAATGTACACATGAGTGGGGTCAAGTTAAACATTTTAGTTTGAATTTTATTTTATACTGTGCATTGTTGCAATGTGCTAAATAAATATTTGCATAATTTGTAATTGATTTATTCTTTGAACTTTAATATTAATTTATGCAATAGCAAAGCCTTGATTTTAGTCAAGTTAGTACACAGTCATAGCCATAAATGCAATGGTACTAATAATTGGCATAATTTATTTCGGTGTTTCGGTTTTCGGCCTTGGTTTCCTCTTTTTTGGTTTTCGGTTTCGGCCAAGAATTTTCATTTCAGTGCATCCCTAATTATAGTACATTATAGTATCTATATATATGCATATATGTTCCTTGTTTTTAGAGCAGTAATATAGCTAATATTCTTTGAAAGTGCCGGCCTTTTTCTCTGTTTCCGCGTGAAGTGCAGCGGTCGCGTGGTACAAAGCCGTAGCTTTCAGAAAGCTCACAGTTCACAATTACGAGTTCTACGAGGACGTGAACACTTTTTACAAGTCGGTATTTTGTAATTACGGTTATTACGATATGGCGTGAACGCACCTTTACTCTTCTTCCTTCTGTTTTAAGTGATATGTCTTTAAAAAGCTTGATGGGAGGGCACGTCCTCTGAGGGGATTTATACCAAGGCCAATTCTAAATTAAACCGGAAAGTTAATTGAACATGCAATGACCTAATTTCCATATTAACACTTGCTGTCAACCCAAATTGCTGCTCTATACATTTTAAACGGTGGCATAATTTAGCACGTCTGAGATTTGACGGTTTACGGCATGATGGTGTTTGTTTTATTAAATTCCTGTCATCGAGTGCGTAATATATGGGCTGTGAAATGAGCAGAAGAAATCTTGTGTCAAGACAGGAAGCAGGTGCTCTAATTAGACGCTTCAGATATGTGTTGACTTTTGTCACGAGTGCAAAGTTTGAAGGAGCATCCTGTACTTCCTGACAGGTGCAACTTCAAAATGAGAAAAACTAATTAAGCAGTGCGTTTTTCTCCAAGGAACATGCCAACGTACTGCCAAAAAACAATAATGCCTTTTTCCTCCTGGTTCCTGTTTTGCATACAATGCTGCCTTATGTTGACTACGCTCACTTGTGCCTGTGTCACTGTTTCACATTCATTCACCTTGGTATGCTTTGCCACTTTTCTCTTTGATTGCTCCCAGTGACTTAAATAATTAGAATGTGTTTACCAAAAAAGAGTCACTTAGTGATTTGTTCAGTGACCCTTGCTGGTTACCTAAAATGACTAATTAACTGCAAGTAAACACCCTTTGTTTTTACCCAGGTATAGGCTCTTATGTGGAACTAGACAGACATGCCCCTCATTGGAATCCATTGGGTCCAGCTGTTATTGCAAAGTAAAAACTCATTGGCACTTATTTATGTATTTATCTGGAGACTTAAACAAACGCCTGTAATACTGAAGAATAAATATTTTTGAACACTGCTTACATTCAGTACATTGATTTCTCCTGTTTGTTATCTGCTCTTTTTGTCGATGACAGAAGCAGGATTATTTTAGTGCTTACATAACACAGTGTCTTTTTATTGTATTATTTTTTTATTAGTCAAAAATCAATGTTTACTGATAGTTAGAGATCAGCAAATAGAGGACAGATGTATGACATACATATTTCATTTTGTTATGAAGGTAAGACTATTTGATAACCACACAATTAGGCATGGTTATTGATTGATGAAATAATGTCATAATAGCCAAATATTGTCAGACATGCTTATATATCGGTCTGTCACTAGTCTATTAATCAGACATATTCAGTAGAGAGTGAGTGTGTGAACCACTGCGCCAGAACAGATCTTTGGCATTCTCTTGTAAAGAACGAACTTCCTTGAAGCAAACCAGACTCGTAATTCATATGGTATACATTAAGTCATATATTCCAGCTGCTGCTTTCTATTATTCCTCTCATCACTCTCCCTGTCCGTCTCTTCTTCATTTCATGGCCCTTTACTTTGACACTCGAGAGAATGTGAATAAGATTTTGTTCTATCTGCTCGGAGATTCTTATACATATGAGGTTTCACGGCGCCTGCACCGACTCTAACATTTAAACTAATTGAGGCTTTATTTGAGAAGATCTTTCTGTGTACAGAGCAAAGGCATTTAAAACGTATGCAAACAGTGTAACCAAATACCGTCTTCCTACTTTAGAGACAATTAAAAATCTGTTTGTTCAGAAAGATGGTAAGAGCTTGTTAAAACAGCACAGAAATAAATGTGCAAACAGTAAAATGCATGATACAAATAAAATGCATGATCATCAGCACGTGCTCCACTAACATGCAGCAATATGTTGTCGCTGGTGTAAATTGCTGTGGTAATCCGTCAAGCACAGAAGAAAGGAAATGAAGCGCGGTTGGCTGACATGGAAGCAGTCTGTGTCCTCTAGTGCTAAACAATTGGAGCTGCCAGCATCTTATTAATTCTCTCATTTCTAAGCGTTTCTATGAGAGTATTTACTCTTTAGAGGGATTCATTGACTACGCTTGATGGGAGTACTTTTCTGGAGTCTTCTTGAAATTACTGACAGTTATTTTTTTGGAAATACATTATGGAAGGTTTTGCTGCCAGATATGAAAACTTTCTAAGGTGTTATCAATGCACAAATTGCACTCCATACTAGCCATAATATTGTAGTTGCATAAACTATAATGCAAGGCAGTTTGTTTCTGAATATTGCATTGCATTTTATTTTTATCTAAATTAATTAAAATGAAAATAACACTGAAATGAAAGTGAAATGTGTGATATATATTCTATCATTCTCAATGTATTGATAGCTTCAAATGCAGGATATTGTCAGGTATCATTTTGTTTGTTCTATGTCTTGCATACTGAACTTGTTTTTGTGTCTCTGCACATGTGAGAAATAAAAACATGCCGCAGACCACGACTTCACATTATTTAAGGCTATTCTGACTATTAGGACATTAAAATAGGAACTGTTATTATCAAGTACGTTTCATTCGTGATATAGTGTCCCTAATAATTTATATAACTAGTATACCGTCGTAAGACTACTAGTTACACATACACATCATTTATTATATAGGATCTTTACAAAATGACTAAGCATCATCATCATCATCATCATCACCACCAGCATCCGTTTTCAGTGCAAGTCATGCATTTGAGAATTCAGGTTTCTCAAACCAAGGCACTCCGTTTCAAGCTCAGCCTACTCCTCTGTAATAATTAAGCTCCGTTAATTAAGTTGTTGTGATTAATTAAAGTTAACAGGGGAAAGACTGCAGAAAGATGAGCACCTCTGGTGGGTAAGCAAACAGCATGACAGTTTATCAGTAAACTCTTAACTCATTACCCGCCCCACTCATTTGTTCATTAACGAAGCGTTAACATCGTCATCTGCCAGTTCTGATTCAACACAGAAAAGGGAAAAAACCGTGTTTTATTCTCCATTTAGGATCTGCATTCATGTGCCTGTGACATATGTCTTTGGTTTTGAATGCAGACATATATATAGTGTAGGATAAATACAATGTGCCTGCTGCATTCAGATTCAGAGGCTTTCCTGCATTCTTCGATGCTCCAACCCACTTCCATTGAATACTCTGGTTTGCTCTGAAACACATCCCATCACAAAAGTAAAATGGGATGCAAAAAGCATTTCATGTCAGGGCAATGGCCCTTCTCTGTGTGCATATGTCAGACATCTCTGAAGAGGAACAAAGGCACATCCCCTGGGCAAGCTGGAGGGAAAAAACAGTACACCCCAGCACCTCTAACACAGCCCCCCCCCCCCCACCACCACCCCCGATTCAACTCCGAGCGAAGCCTGACAGCCGGATGCAAGTGTTCAAAAAGTCCAGAGAGACGCAGCACAGGGACAAGCTGAGAAATCAGACGGACTAGAGCTTTTAAATCTCTGCCTCCACCGACTGAGTTTCTGTTCAATAAATAAATAGTGAAATGTGTGGTAAAAACCAGCAGCTGTGGTTGCCAGAACTTTAACAGTGCAGTAGAAATAGTTTAACTTTGCGGTATTTAAAAGGTTTAGTTCAACCTAAAATTTAAATTTTCATATTTCAGAATCTTTTTTAGGACCACAAAGGTTTTTTTTTGTATGCTCATCCATCCATAATATCAGTGGATAGCAACCAGCGTCAAGCTTTAAAAAAAAAATACATGCAATACATGCGGTACATTCAAACTGATCTGGGGTTATATGACCGAAAATGTAATGATGTTGATTCCTTGTTTTGAGAAATCAAGATTAATAAATGATACTTTATTCACTGAGTTGAATATCTCCGGTTGTCAGATGACAGTCATAATGACAGCTGTGAATACGATAACTTGTTGCTGCTATGAGCATGACAGATAAATTCATCTCAGAGACGAAGGTGCATGGATTGTGTTTTGTGTGGCATTTTTATTCATATTGATTTCTCGCAGCTTTTCCTGAGCGAGTTGGAGTGAAGTATGGCACTAATAGTCTCATCAATATGCAGTCGTGTATTTTCATTAAACAGTGCATGGATAAACATATACAATATGCATGTGTCACATGACATGGAACCATTCTGCGATACTTTTGTCTTAAAAAAAAGTTAACAGTAGTTTTTTACAGTCTTTTACCATTAAAATTGCTTTTTTTTTACAGTGTAGCCTTTCCATTTCACTCTTGTAACAGTGTCTGTGGACCTTGCTGAACCTGTAGCCTAACTCTTAATATGCAGTCATTTTCTGTACAGCACTTTTAACATTGAGTCAATAAGTAGCTCTCTTTTTTTCTTTATAACAAACTTCACAAAGAAATGAAAGTCACTTTTTAATTAGCTCTTGTCCTAGAACTCTGTTCAGGTTGAAAGAACGTATCTCTTTTTTGAACCCTTTGTGTGAGCGTTGGGACGAGTAAAGAGGTTGTTTCAGTCCGTAACAATTCCAGATCAAACACCAGCCAGTTAAAGCAACGACACACTGTTAATGTAGTCAAACGAGCTTCAATCTCACACGGATATGGTCTTTAAGCAGCGATGAGCTCTGCTGTACCTGTAATTACATAATTCATGCAGAAGTATTTGAAGACATTAAAAATCAAGCAATCGTTCTGCCCTCCAGCAGCGCTGAGCTCTGATTGGCTCATTAACCGCTGTCCAGCCATGCAGAGCCAGACCCACTGTTAAACCATTTCTATGGCTTTAAATGTGGTTTTAAGGCGGTTTGAATATATATGAGCATTTACTGAGCTTAGAGATTTCCATGAAGTCAGACCGTTCTTACGGTGAGAACGATGCACAATGGGAATCGATGACGGGACCTGACTTCCAGAGTGAGCGCGAGACAATGACGAGCCTGTGTTTGAGCTGCTGATATGAATTCAGAGCAGCTTATCGTGATGGCTGGCCCTTGTGTTTGAGCATTAGCTGAAGTGCTGCTGCTTTCATGTCAGTCTCGCAGTGTCTCCGGCACATCGCAGTCTCTCAGGATCCCTGCGGTTCATGGATATTCATGTAAAACACGTCAGTGTGTGCACGAGTTCATCAAGTTTCTAGGATTTCATGTGTAAAGCCAAGTAGGGATGATGTTGTTGAGCGCACTAAAATAACAGCATCAGCAAGATAAGTGTTTGGTTTGTTTTTTGAAGAAATTAATTATTTGATTCAGCAAGGACACATTAGATGTATCCAAAGTGACAGTAAAGACATTTATAATGTCATAAAAGATTTGCATTTAAATAAAAATGTCTCATGGTTTCAACAAAAATGTGAAGCGGCACAAACAAATCACAGGAATAAATTATATGTTAAAATATATTCTCATAGAATACATTTTAAACGGGTCATTTACATTGTATAATATTTCAACTATTATTATTACCATTCAATCTATTTTGAACTGTAGTTTAATTGCATGTCTCTCACTTGCTAATAATTCCATTCAGTATTATTTATTTCTCTGTCTTGTTTTCTAATAGTCTGAAACCGTTACTCTCTGTTTCTCTGTTCAGCTGCTAATTATTTATCTGCGTCTGTCAAACATATTTATATCCATGCAGACGTCTCCGTCTTCTGTATTAGTCACTGTAGTCTCTTCTACAGTCCAGCTGTACAGACGTACAGTAGAGCTGTTTCAACTTCACTGAATCCCTGATCAACCGTGATGCAGCTGGCTTTTGTTACCTCCAGACCAAAAGAAAACCGCTTTTATTTTGTCGAGATCACATGACAATGCACGTCTTTTATAGGCTTCCGTGTCTCATAGCTTGCCTTTCCTGGCATGAGTAATCGATTTCTCAGCAGTGGTGACTGTAGATGTAACACGGCGTCTCTCGTGAGCGAGGTGAAGGCTGGTAATGAGGTGTCTTTATCGATGGCGGCTCTCTATAAAGCTCCTCAGGTCTTGGAGCTCAGAGGTGCTGCTCCAGCAGTGCTGTCAGACCCCGTGTCCTTCTCAAACGGCTCACAACATCCCTTCCGGAGCCCAAAGCCCTGACACGCACATCCTCAATCGTACATTCAGGGGAAATGTCACCGCCACTGAGCTGGAACCCAAAACTAATTATTCCCTTAATCCAGCCAGAAGAGAGAGACGGAGAAAATAAATAATTTGTGTAAACACACAGACGTGGGATCACAGCATTGTTAGAAAGACCTTGTTGCTGTCATGTTTGCGAGCGTCTGGCTGGAACGGGTCCGGGGCGTTTGACCCGAGACAGGAGGAGTTCATTTGAATCCACCTCTCCAGTAACGCCGGCCACATTATAACAAGCCTCTCTTAACGGCAGAAACGGCCAAAGCGGCTTCCACAGGAGCCAGAGAAAGCTCAACAATGTCTGTTTCAACTTAACACACTCATCCGGTGTAAAACGATAGAAAAACATCCTCACCGTGCGATGTTGCTCTCGTTCCTGGTTTGCTCTTAAACTCCATTCAAGGCCTGAAACTGTAAACGGGAATTCAATTATATCTGATTTACTAAGTTAAGACAGCCGTCAGTATGTGTGTGTTTGAAGCTGAGGCTGTGCTGGTTTGTGAATATAGTCACGGCTGAAGGGCACAGTTGAGTTTGCCTGCTGACTTTATTTTAACAGAATAGTACGGCCTTGAGTGCCTTTTAGAGTTGATCAAACGGTTACTGCATAATAAAAAAAAATTACATATTAAGGACACATTGTTCAATAAAACATTATTTTACTACTTTGTTATTAATTCATTAGGTGCTATCTCTTTGTTAGAAGATTCGGTCTGGGACATGTTAACCTATTAACCTGCTAAGATTAATAGGTTTTCTCCATATAATGTATATTAAGTCTCTTGTGCTTACCAGAACTGCATTCATTTGATCAAAGACAAATTAAAAACAGTAATTTTGTCAAATATTACAATTTAAAATAGCTGTTTTCTGTGTGAATATATGTGAAAGTCATTTATTCCTGTGATCAAAGCTGAAATTTTAGCATAATTTCCCCAGTCTTCAGAGTCACATGATCCTTCAGAAATCATAATAATATGCTGATTTGCTTCTCACGTTTTTTTCAATTATTATTCTGTTATTATCAATGTAAAAAAAACTGTTGTGCTGCTTAGTATTTTTGTGGAAACCATGATGCATTTTTTCGGGATTCTTTGATGAATAAAAAGTTCAAAAGAAAAGCTTTTATTTGAAATAGATTTTATGTAATAATTTAAAAGCCTTTACTATGACTTTTCATTAATGTCATGTATCCTTGCTGAATAAAAGTATTAATTTTCTGTTCAAATAAAATGAAAATCTTCTGAATATCAGTGAGTTTATAGTATAGAGTGATAAACACAGCAGAAGTGTTTTGTGTATTTAACTCAACTGGACTCTGACCGATTGACTGATTATTATATCGATACTGATTTGTGACCATAAACACAACACAAGAGCTGTATCACAGATCACTTAAATCAGATGAAAACCTCTGACATTTCACGTTCAATAGCTAAATCAAAAGTGTTGAAAGTGTAATTACTCAAGTGATCGTACTTCCTCCTAACTTCATTAAGACATGGCCAATCCATAGATGGATGAATGAAGATTGCATTCAATAAGGCTCTCATACAAGTGTTTACTCTGTGAAAAAATAACGCTCACCGCTTGATGGCCGTCGTGTCGTCTCAGCAGGAGGGCTCTCAGCAGTGTGATATCTCTCAGCACCTGATGTCTAGTGTTTCAGAGAGATCTCCTCACGGACCTGAACCCTGTAGAAGTGATCTGTGGGATCAGATGGAGGTGTTTTCTGCTTGCCGTTTGACACTTGAGTTTAAAGCAACAATCTTTTGTTGTTAGCTGGCTTAACTTGTCTTTTCAAGGTGATCCGAACGGCTGATTGAAATCGTGATGGTTTGACATAATGAGGTTTGCCTTCATTCTAACGCTTGCCTGCCGTCTCCGGCTCGAACGGTCTTCCAGAGAGGGTTCAGTCTTGCTTATGAAGTGAGAAAGTAATCTACACGTGGCTTTTGAATGAGAAAGATGTACTTTAGATCATATGTATTTGATTGTGTTTGGTAAACACAATACTTGGCAGTTTAACTATTGCTTTGTGCTAAATTATGCAGTGCAGAACAAATCAAAATATCATGCTAAATGTCAAAATAAGAGCTGTTTAGACAGTCCGTGTCTTGTGCTGATACACAGGGACTTGACAGTGTCAGATATTGCACTGCGCATATCTTCACATTCACAAGAGAAATAAACATGCACGGGTGTGCTATTATAATAATCTTGTCAAATTGAACTACATTATTTTCATTCTGTGAATTTTTTTATAGTGAATTTATTTATGTATTTATTTATTAATTTTTCACAATGATACTTTAAAGGAAAGTTTGTTAAAATTAACAATTCTGTCATCATTTACTCACCATCATGTCATTCCAAAACATTTTGCGTAACATAAAATATATTTTGAAGAATTTTCAACTGTATTTGCACATGCTTTATTGTATGCAAATGCACAGTTTTTTTTCATTACAACTTGAGGGTGAGTAAATGATGAAAGAATTTTCATTTACAGGTGAACTATCTAAGAAAGCTAAATTATCAGGGTTAGTAATGTGTGTGTGTGTGTGTGTGTGTGTGTGTGTGTGTGTGTGTTGTGTGTGTGTGTGTGTGTGTGTGTGTGTGTGCGTGTGTGTGTGTGTGTGTGTGTGTGTGTGTGTGTGTGTGTGTGTGTGTCGTGTGTGTGTGTGTGTGTGTGCGTGCGTGCGTGTGTGTGTGTGAATCTTCCATGCGACTCTTCATGGCCCTCAACTTCCTGCTAAAATTGTCCCAGATGCTGAAGAGCAAGTAATTGTCTGTCTAGCTGTTAAGACCTTGTAGATCATAAAATACATTTCTCTGAGTTTGTCTTGGCCTTCTGAGGGAGCTTTGGGCAGTGAGCCATGGACAGCTTTATTGAGAAAGTTTTGTGAGCACACAGTGGCAGAGGTGTGTGTGCGTGACAGAAAGAGAGCCGTAGATGAAGAAAAACAGGCCTGTGGGGGACACTTTCCCATCCATCCCGGTGACTTTCAAACAGCCTTTTTTTCTAATTGCTCTCTCGCTCTCTGAAGTTTTAGAAAGGTGACTTAGAGTCCCAAAGGACGTTTAAACCTAAAGAGATGAACCTGTCCCCTGGGAAGTCCCTTCCTCCCAAAGTGGGTTTGTTAGGTCAGCACAATCTACTACAGCGAGTACATGCTGTAAGCCCCTCTTGGAATGGACTGGAATAAAATACTGTAGTAATACAATTAAAGTCCGTATTTTCAGGAAGTAAAATCGAATTCATGATATTAATGACACCATCTCAATCATTCTAAAGTGCAACAGCAGTATTTTCATATCAGTGAGAGATTATATTTTGTAACATTTTAAATTAGATTTTAATTATAAAAAATATTGAAATTAATTTTAGTAATGTTTTAGTAATTTTGCTGTGGGTTTTTCTTATTTGTATTAGTCTTTGTTGTTTTTAAATATTTTTTCTAGTATTAGTTTTGAGATATTTTAGTACATTAAGTTAAAATTTAAATAAATGAACATGTGAAATGTTGCCTTGGTAAACTAGCTGAAATAAAATTTTTTTTTCATTTTTTTATATTTTATTTTATTTCACTTAACATTTATTTCAAGTAACAACATTTTTATATGGATTTGGTTTGATTTACCTTTAATAGCATTGTTTGCATTTAGGCGTAGAATTTTGGCATGTTCATAACTACATATTTTCAAAATCAACTAGTTTGTTGTCTAAACAACAAGTAGATTTAAAAAATCTAGATGAACTAGTCAGTATCAATAATTGTCATCAACCAATCCTCAACCATTCCTATTAGATACAGTATGGCCAAATAAAAGATTTCTCTATTTCATGTATGTATAGATATGTATATACACACATAGACTTTGTACGAAGTCATGAGTTTGTTCTGGTGGTTTTACTCTTTGACTTCGCTCCGTCATCAGTTTGGTTCTCCTCTCTTTCCTGGCAAGACACATGGCCTCTTCAGGCTTGGCAGAGGCCGCGGTTGGTCCAGCAAACATCCTGTGCTGTTATTAAGTCATCTTAAAAAATGCATTTTTTGCCTGCCAATGAAAGAGCTTTTAATGAGTTCCAGTTCCTGACCAAACAAACTTCATATCTTCCGCTTGTATACGAGATTTACGTCCTTTCATCAGAAAGTGAAGTATGGGCTTCAGTTTCACTCTTCTGCAGTGCTGCATTATCTGTAGTACTCTTAAACACTTACACGGCGCGATGCTTTGATGGCAGTGTGTTTATACTGGGTACGGCTTTTGTAATGTTCCCATAGCCTGCTGATCCGAGTGTGTGAGCGCTGAGGACTGCAAATGGAGCAGTTGTGTGATTTTTTTTTTGCCTTGAGCAGAAGAATGAGAATCAATAAGAATGAGCTTTATTGCCAGGTATGTTTACACATACGAGGAATTTGTTATAGTGACAGAAGCTCCACAGTGCAACAGAATGACTGATATGTGCAAATTAGAAATGAAAAAATAAGTGTGTGTGGTGAATAAATAATGTATAATAGTGCTGTGTGTTCCACGTTTAGTGTCAGGTGTTCATGAGATGGATTGCCTGAGGGAAGAAACTGTTCCTGTGTCTGGTCGTTCTGGTGCTCAGAGCTCTGTAGCGTCGACCAGACGGTAACAGTTCAAAGAGGAGTGTGCTGATGTGAGGGTCCAGAGTGATTTTACCAGCTCTTTTGCTCTCTCTGGATGAGTACAGTTCTTGGAGAGCGGGGAGGTTGTACCAATGATTCGTTCAAGAGAATTTCTGAAAGTCTCACAATGTTCTCTCTCTGCATCGTGAACATTACATGCATGTTAACGGGCCAAAATACAATTCCATGTCAGCATGATTTCACCATGTATTAAAGCATGTTAATGAACTGTTAGCCATCAGAATGAAAGAGAGATGGAAGTGTGATGATTAAAACTCACTCATATAAATGTATAAATCAAAAGTCAGTAGGATTTTTTTTCTCATTAATATGTATTCAGCACGGATGGATTTTATTTGTTCAAGAAGTGACAGTAAAGACACTTGTTACAAAATACTTTTATTTTAATTACAGTAAATGCTTTTGAACTTATTTCAACTTAGTCTTAAAAAAATTAAATAAAAATCTCTTTGCAGTGACACAGCACGGGTTTAGATTAATTCATTTAAAGAAAAGTTTATGGAGTATCAAATTTATTAGAATATTTAAAATGATCAAAAATATATTATTTAAAATTATTATTAAAATTGTAATAATATTTCACAATATTATTGTTTTTATTGTATATTAGATTTTTGATCAAATAAATGCAGCCTTGGTGAACACAAGTCTTCTGTAACACTTTAGATTAGGGAAAACTAGTTGTTTATTAGCATGCATATTACTAGCATGCTGGCTGTTTATTAATTCTTATGAAGCACATAATGCATGACCATATTCTAGAACCTTAATACCTACATTTTTAATTACCACAAAAACTAACTAACTTACTATGAATAAACAGTAAAGTATGAGTTTATTGTGGTAAAACCCTTAATAATAAATATGTTTTCCCTAATCTAAAGTGTTAAGGACACGTCTTTCAAAAACATAAAGACCCCAAACTTTTGAAAGGTATTTAGTTTTGGAGTAAAGTTTCTTTAACCAATGAAAATGGAAAATCCGGCGAGGATCTGGAAGAGCGTGATTACAGACGGCTTTCAGCGGGAGGGAAATCCAATATCTGCTGATACAGATGATTAAACAACTGCTTCACTTGAGTCCTCGGACCTCCGCCGTCTGTTTGGAAGACATCTGAGAGACGTCCTCTGAGAACCTGCAGAAGATCAACCAGACACCTCCGTCCTCCGCTATCTGTTCGATCCAAAACCAGGATGTACTGGTGAAATATGACTTTATAAGGCAAATAAGTTCAAACATCAATTAAATATCTACTATTTCTTGAATATTATGAAAATCAAGAGGGCCGCCCCCTGGTGACGTCATAATATGCTAATTATATGAGTATATTTACACCCTACATAAACTTTTGGTCATGCCCAACATTTTTCTAATTTACAGTAGATCTCTATCTTTAACCCCTTTCAAGTCACAAGCTTTTGAAATCTTGATGTCAAAATCCAGCATTTTTTCCAAAAAAACCTGGCGCCTAAAAGGTTAATAGTAGCTCTGTACGTCGTTCTGGTTCCTGCTTCATATTTCTGTTTGAAATGTCATTCTATTGTAGCCAGTGTTACCTGGTTGGCTTTCTTTATTTGTCAGTGTTATAAGTATAGAGGTGAATAAATAGAAACTAATTATCAACAACAAAGCCGCACATGGATCCATGTTGGCACTATGAGTGTTGCCATAGAGACTAATCATTTCAGAGTGCGAGTACGTGAACATCTGAGAGCAGAATCCGAGTCGATGACGTATAATCGTGCTAATTACAGACACAACGTGGCGTTATTTAAATGTTAAAAGCTCCCGTAAACCCTCGATGGGTGATTTATCTTTAAATAAGGAAACGAAGCATGAAGTCACATGTCGAGAAGGTCATTATTTTGTGTTCTGTTCTAAATAAATGTGCTTTTTTTGTAGATGTTTTGCCGAAAACCACCTTTGATATTCCCTCTGGAGCTCTAATTAGCATGCTGTTTCTCATTAACTCTGTATAATACTTCCCTGACCAGCCTCGAAACACAATGGTATTTTCTCAACAGAAACGACCTCCTCCGGCTCAGGAAGCATATGTTCTCTCGCACACCAGCGGTCACACCTCAGATATGGGAACGTTCTGAGCTCGGTTTCTTTCGGTGGGTGATTGTGAAGTTTATCAGACCTCTGGCAGCAGTCTGTTTCCTCTGATGGTGTGCTAAAGCACATTGGCACCTCTGCTGTCTTAATAGTACATACATTAGTTCTCAAAGAAGCTCCAATGCATCATAATACAATATGTGTTAAGCTGATGAAGACTTTACATCTCATTCCTCTCTCAACTCACTAACACTTCATTAAGTTCCAGTCCTCAGCTCAGACTTTTATAACACGTTTAAATATAAACGATCAGTAAATGAATGTGCTTAGATTGCACAATGAATCAAACTACTTCTAAACTAGTCTTGTTTCAGTACTTATTGCAGTACCGTTCAAAGGTTTGGGGTCAGCAGGAAATTAATACATGTATTCAGCAAGGACACATTAATCAGAAGTAAAGATTGTTACAAAAGATGTTCTTTTTGAACATTCTACTCATCAAAGAATCCTGAAAACAGTTCTACATTTCTGCATAATTATCCGGCAGCTCAACTGTTTTCAGCATTGATCATCAGAAATGTTTCTTGAGCAGTAAATCAGTATATTAGTATGATTTCTGAAGATCATGTGACACTGAGACTGGAGTAATGATGCTGAAAATGCATCATAGAAATAAACAGCCTTGCACATCAGACAATGTCACTGTTCCCAAACTATTGAACAGTAGTATATATGAACAACTTCTATGTCAAACTGTGGTCATACATGTAGGCTAAATGGGTTTATTGAGTAACATATTCATCACTGAGAGCTCGGGGTCACACAAATTCCAGACAGGAATCATAATTTCACTCTGGTTTGATTGTTCAAACGTATTCTGTCTTTAAGAAGAGGCGAACACTTTTAGATATAAACCCAGATGATGTTTTTCTCTGTTTCAGAGGGGCTCCGGAATATCACCATGGACTCCAGCTCTTTAGCGATGCCCATGTCAGACCCTAACGCTTGGGCGACTGCCATGAACAACCTCGGGATGCCCCCCATGAGCATGACTGGACAGCCTATCATGCCAGGTAACTCACCATACTGGACAATGGCATCTCAAGAGTTTCATTTCATTGATTTAATGATGTTTAATCACATACTGCTCCCAAAACAAATGTAATAATCTTCAGTGCAAATATAGCTTCTGGATATATTTCATAGATGCTTGCTTCAAATCCAGCAGCTAGTTCTTCCTCTGAAGTGAAGCCTGGTACTTCTGTCTACTGAAATGTTGGATATCGTGAAAACACTTGCTAGTAACATACTCTTTCCACTCTTTTGCTGAGATATATCTGTGGGAAAGTCTGTTCTTATTAGTTTTAGATGGATGGGAATTCAGAACATTTTCCCAGTCATTTTCTGCTTAGTATTATTTTTTATACTATAATATTTATATTACCTTTTATTTTTAAATGTTCAGTTTTAATTTTAATTTTAATGTCAGAAATGTAGTCTAGTGCTTTTGCCATTATTCTTATTGTTATTAGCTTTAATATTTCTACTTAGCTTTATTAATTTTTTTTTTAAAGTTTAGTTAAACATATTTTATTTAGTTGCAGCACGTTTCTAATTTTCCTTTCAAGTGCAATCTGTTTTATTTTTTGATCTTATATTTATATTTTATCTGATTTCGTAATGTCAGTTAATATATGTTTTTAATAGTTTTAGTTTTTGTTAACAACACTGGCCTGTGCTGCCATGTCATTACTTGAATCAGCTAACACTTTGTTTCACACCGCGCTGTTGTTTTGCTGTCAGATTTCAGCTGTATTCGCCCTATAATCATCATATAAAGATAGAACGATGGACTGTTGTGTTGCGTGCTAAATGACCTGTTTTTGGATCAAATAAGCTGCAGTGTGGACCGGACTGCAACAGATCTATGTGTTTGCTCTCTGCCTCCCCGTGCTGCAGTATTAGCCCGAGACTGAGGCTGATTCATGCTGTGGGCCAGAAGCAGAGCGCTCCACTGAGTCAGCAAGAGTGTGAAAACTTCAAACACATTCCCACAGTGCCGTCAGAGTGGCCAATTAGTTTCAGGGCTTTTTCTTCTCATTGGTTAGTCGGCAGCACAATGCGAAGGAGCGTCTGTGTGACGCTGGGAGCAGAGGCTGGATGGAGACGCAGAGCATCTCAGCTTCTGTGCATGAGTCACTTAAACCTACACATCCACAGCGCTCATTTCAGAACCCATTTCTCTTTCGCCCCGCACCGTTTATTAGCGCGCGCGAAAGGTGAGCGCTCCAAAAATGCCATTGAAGCGTCGATTTAATTCCAGGGAGATTAGAATGAAATGCAACTGCAAGACGGATGGATTTTCATTACGCTGAAATAAAAACACTTGTTCTTTCTTCAGTATCATTCAAAATGATGGGCTGCGTTTATCAGTATAACCACAGTTTATACGGGCATGTGTCTTTTTTCCCTCGGCTTTTGGAATCGATTCTCTGTGGAGTTTCTCAAATCACCTCCTTCGTCTCGTTTAAAGTCGCAGTCGCAGATATATATGCGCGTGTGTAGCCCGCTATAGGCGCATGTTTCAAATGAACGGGGCCGTGGGGATGCTCTAGCCACCTACGCTATTATCCTATCAAATTTAATTTGGGCTGTTTACGTGGCCACCACGCGAACGTCTCGAGCTCCCATTTTGCGAGATCACCGCCCGAGAGCAAATTATGGAGTTTGCCTAGCGGTTTATAGACTGGCATTGGGAGGAGAGAAATGCTGATGGCAGTTTTATGTCAGAAAGACTATGGAGCCTTGATCTGTGAGCCATGCAATGAGCTGGAATGAAACGGCTCTTAGTGTTGTTAATGTGTCCTGGCTCCCAGGAGCTCATTCCGCCAGTACTGTGGGTCTTTTATTCTAATCAGTCCCGCCGCGGGGAATTCTGGGAGCCTTTTTGCCTCCTCTTGCTTCCTGCCTGGCAGAGACTGGAAGAATACAGATGAAGGCCTCGAATCAGGGCGTCACAGCGGGTCACTTCGGCCTCGTCCCGTTCTCTTTCCTTGATTGTCATTGATTCCTTAGACTGCTTAGCAGGAAATTATATAAAGTATGCAGCTTTCTGCTGACCCGTCCTCTCCACCGTGCTGCGGGGAGAACTGGGCCTGCATGATGTTGTCATGACCCGCTCTGTTCAGTCGGCATTGGCTCGGGCTGTGTTTTCGATTGGAGGCGCAGGGAAGAGGCAGTACTGTCCGCCTCGAGTCGTACCTCATTAATCACACAGAGGGAGCAGCTGTTGCCTCCAACATCCTAACACTCTCCCAAACTAAAACTCGCCACAAACTCCATTCCGTTCCTGTACTTTGCTGCCTCAGCAAGTTCTGTGGATCATACGGTTATGAATATGACACCGAGTAGTCCATTCAGCCGGCCGGCTAATCAGTCCCGCCTCCTTTACGCACATCTGATGCTATAATCGACAGAGAGATGAACTGTGTCTCTTTCAAAATACAGACTGCAAACTGCAAGGATTGTTTAATTATAGCTAAAGAAATTTTACCTTCAGTATTTATCTTTCTAATTATTTTTCCGGGAAATAAAAAATAATAATTTTAACAATAATTTCATCCAAACAGTAATTGACACCAGTTAGCCTTTTTATTATGTGAATATGTTTAAATAGTAAACAAACATGATGATACAATTCAGGAATATTTACCTACATTATTATTCTTATTTTTTTTCATAAAATAATCTATTAGAAAACAAAAGCCACACACATATTTCTGTGAACAGAAATGTTGTTATTATGCACATTATTGTTCAGTCTCAGTCTTCAAGATTTATAATAAAAGTGAATATTATGTATTTTCTACAGAATCGTAACTGTTGTTGTAACAGTGTGAGTTGGCATTATTGATTATGTTAATCACTTTGGTTCCAATATTTCCAAACAAAGCTGGAGCAGAACTGTGTTTTTGAGTAAATCATCTGAGTGAGTCTTTCAATAACTCTTTTATAAAGATAAGTCACTTGCTTCCTTAATTAATTAATCAAATGTTTTCCAAAAAAAAAAAAATGAGTGAATGATTCAATGACTTGCCGGCAGTTTGTTTCATTAAGTGACCAAAGAATTTCCTATTTAATTATTCAAAATGTTATTTTTAAATAAATGCATTTATACGTACTCTAATCTGCATAAATCGGTTATAAATCTAAAGGCCGCTTCAGATGCCACGTTTGTGCCACATCTGCAGTACAAAAATGGCTTTTGTTTCATTTGACTGATAACAAGCCTATAATGTCTATAATGTGTGAACTAACCAACCACAGAGAATAAAGGAGCGTTGTGCGTCAGCTGTCCACAACGGGCCTAAACTAGCCGAGGAACCAGCACAAAAAACACTCCGAAAAATCAACATATTCCCCTGAAAAAAAAACATTGAGATATCATTTTTGTCAGAATCTTCAGTACATCACTCAGCCCTTGTATCCACACTGTACTGTGTGTTTTTACTTGGCTTCGGTCTGGCCTGCACTTCACTGTGATTAATTATTCAGAATCTCTGCCCTGCTGTTCTCGAGCAGCTTCAGTCCACTCATGCTGTGGACAGAGTCGGGACATTTTGAGCTACATGGTTTTGGATTGCGGCATTGGAGATGATGATGGTATTCTGAGATGACTGGGCTCTTGTAAGTCGTAAGAAGGTGTTTCACCAATCCTGACGATGTCGTCGGATTGTGTTACAGTAGATTTAAGAATTCACAGCAATGCAGAATGCACACAGCTCGCTTTAGCTCACTTCCCTAGTATAAAAGAGACTCCTGTGTCTTTGTAAACAGCTTCCTCCACGTCCACTGTTATTCTAGAGTTTATTATTTATCATTGTTCCCCTCTTTCTGCTCTCCAGAGCAGGTTTCTCAGCTTCTGCTGTTGAGCAGATCTTACCTCACGGGGACCTGTGGGCTGAGTCAAGTGTAGCAGCTCTTGACTCTTCATTCTTCTGTAGAAATAAGACTTCTGCTATGAATGCATCAAAGAGATATGTGTTATTGCTCTTTGGGGGGGTCCACAGGCCTTAACCACAGCATATTTTTATGCCGCTCTATATTTCCAGTCTCCTTAGGCAGGGAATGTGGGTCTGTGTGTGATACATTATACTTGTGCAGCTCCGCAGGATTCACGGGGAGCTCATATTATGATCAATATCATCAGGAAAGACAGCTAATTGGAACAGACTCCACGCCAGCTCAGACATCATCCAGTGAGTTTTTATTTTACAGAGCATCCAGTCCATTTCTATTTATTTTCTTTGTCTGTGTCTCTGTCATGTCTCAAGCAAATGCATCTCTAGTATCTGTCTGTCTGTCTGTCTGTCTGTCTGTCTGTCATCTGTCAAATGTGAATACCTCCATAACTTTGTAGATTATAATAGATTGTAATAGTTTTTCAGCTTTGTGTTGTGTTGCAGAGCCCTTGTTGAGAATCGACTGCTTGCTTCTGGTGAAGTAAATATGTTATTTGCAACATGCTTGAGCTGTATGAATCTGAAGCCTGGCAAACCATGCTTTAGACATTGCTCACTGATCTTGACCTGTTCAATTTATGAGCTGTTTGATGTGCCACCTACATCTCCTGTTTCAGATTTGTCAGTCAATAACCAGTCATCAGGGAATCAATGTCCTTTGCTGCTGGTATGAGAGGACTGCTTTTCAATGTCTGAACAGAAGGCATCTGAAATGATTTGCCGTCAGAGTATTTAAATAACTGTAATTCAGGCTCTAATGCAGTGATAACCAAAATTACTTGATATAGAAGAACATTTACAGTCAATCCTGCAGCCTATTTAGCTTTTGTCTTGAAGCTGATTCTCACTCCTTCTGATACTAATATTCACACCTCTTTCCAGCGTTTTAATGTAACATCTGTTGTAACTTTTATTAGGCATTCAGTTTAACACGGTTCTTGACACTGGGCATTGTTTGACGCTGAGTTTATCAAATTTCACCGTTATACTAGTGAACTTGTGGTACACATATAATGAGTGCATTGTGTTTGAACGTGTGGAGCTGCTATATTCACATCTGGTGTTGTTTGGAAACAGCTGTGTGGCTGTCCCAATCTCAGTGAAATGAGGAAAAATGATGGGTATACAGGCCAAAATATACTCGGCTCAGGCTCTATACTCTGGTTTAGTGGGGTAAAGTGATTTCCGGCCCCCAGAATCCCTGCCGTGTCAAGGGTGAATTGCAGGGTAAAACTGCAGATCTTCGGTTGCAGATTTCCCACAAAGACACGCTGACTTATTCCGCTGTGAGATGGTTTACATGCCTCATTTGAGAATAGTCAACATGCCTCACGGCCGGGGTCTAACGGTGTCATTCTTCAGTCAGCGGTGCTGCTGGGGGGGACGTTTGTGGAGGAAGGCAGAGAGCACGGCAGCGGTCGCCGGCAGCTCTCTGCTGTTAAATGCCAGGCTGATTTTTCTGACTCTCTTGCTCTTTTGATTGATGGCTGCCTTTTATTGCAGCTGCCCAAAGCGAATTGAGGTTTTAGAAGTATTGCATATTATTAGTGGAATATTCAACATGCATTCCAGCACAGCATCAATATTTAAAGTGAAGTAATCCCACAATAAATAATTAAAAAGCTGTTCTTGTGCTTTTGCCATAAATTGTGTTGGTTGTTTTTTCGGTGTCTCTTGCATAATTTGAGAAGATGGTCACAAATTTAGCAGAATTTCACAACAGTAAACACAGCTACACAAGTTGTTCCAAACCTGCATGACTTTCTTTCTTCTGTGGAATACAAAAGAATATATAGAAAATCCTCGAAACTTCTGAGATGTGACCGTATTCTATAATATGGTACATTGAGGTAATGAACATGCACGGTTTGGTTATTGTGTGGTCACTTCAAAATGATGTGAATAATAGGTGATTAATTATCTGAATTGTTTAGATTTTTAGAATACACATTAGCTTATTTTCCATGAAGAGGTAAAAGCATTTTGAATATCGCACTGTGTAATGGGCTGAGAAAGCAAACTGACAGTAATTAACAGTAGATGGCGCTTATAGAAAATCAAAAATCGCCCGGTTCCCAAAGTGCTGTGCAGATTTGTGTTTCTGAAACCTGCTTGTTGTGGAAAAGAATGAAAATCAAACAGCATTTACATGTTTTCAGATTTTTGTATTTACTAATTCTTTTATCAAACAGTAAATACTTAAATAATGATTAATATTTTTATACGTTAGACTTTTTTATGCGTTTTTACATTTTAATTTGGATTAGAACATGCCTTCTTAGAAAATATCTCTTTAAATTGGTTAAAGTTTTTCTATTTATTTATTTTTAATTCTTCATAGTAGTGCTCTTTATCACTATGAAACATTTGTTTTGACATTGTTGCTACTTTTATGTGTTTTTACTGTTTTATTCTAATTAAATGTGAAAGGTTCTTTAAAAAAAGTTATTCAAATTGTTAATAAAATGGCACTGAAGTTAGCTTATCTTGTAATTGAATAGCACTGTAAAACATGTTCCTTGTGTTCTCTCATCTGGACTTTTATATTGAAGCTTGTAGTCTTGTACTGAATAGTTGTTGATTCATCCCAGCTGTGTCTTGTTAGCCCTTGTCCTCTGTGTATTTAAAGCCTGGTATTTCTTGTGTTCGTTGTTGGTTGTAGCGTGCGGATGTTTTCCGCTTTTCCCCCCCCCCCCCCCCCTTGTAGGTATATTGCTTTGTTTGGTGTTGATTAATAAAGGTACAACATTGCTCTTACACCCTGCTCACCCCAGAACATCTTTTCTTACTTTGTATAAGCATGAAAGGTGGTCATATGTTCTTGGTTGTGACATCAGTAGTGTAACGATTTCTGAATGAAACATTTTTGATGCCTGTTTTTAATAAACAATATGGGTGGACAGAAGAGGAAGCTAGTGTCGTGAATGAGGGTATGTTGACACAGAACACCAAACTCTTTTATTGGTCCCCCTTTAGTCGAGCTTATCTGTTTAAAGGCTACGGTGTATCTTCTCGTTTAAGAGACTGCCCCCTAGAGTCTCTAAAGTTGTTCGTTTTCTTCTGGAGTAGTTGTTAACAGAGCTGAGACAAGAAAACATGGGTGTACTTTCCACGTCTATTATTCCTCAGGCTTGAGAAATCCTTCCTGGGCTTTGCTCTGAGAACAAATGTAAATAATCTCTGTTAAGCTTTACTGCCCTGAGATATTCCCTTGCCTTTCCTCAATCTAAACACGATCCAGAGGATCCAGCGGTGGGAAACGGTGTGGATTTGATCAATCCACGTTTGATTAAACCAGGTCAGATTCTAAACAAACGTATGGCTTTATTTATCTGGAGAGACCGTTTGTTTGTGAGGATCATCGGTCTTATGGGTGCCATGAATAAATATCTTTCCAGGCTATAATTTTTTAAGCGGCTGCTTCTCTGGGAGAGCAGGCCTGTAATTTCTCAGCCTGCTTAATGTGCTGCACGCCAGCCGAGAGCAGGTTCCATAATTCATCAGTCCAGCGCCTATTACCTCAGTGCCAGAGCACAAGCAGACCCGCACCTGCTGCCGTGGGCACATTAAAGGCCTCAACAGAAGGCCACGTCCATCCCGCCCAGCACAGAATCCGTCACACATTACTCTTAAACTGCTGAGAGAGATGGGCTAGCGGCCTGATTCCAGTTTCTCACACACCAGACCTAAAGGTGAAGATTTTTAATGTCAAAAACATTTCTTAACCCAGTTTATTGTTCATTGGCTATTAGTGTTAGGCTTGCTGCGTTAGACGGTGTTGGCGGTGATACCGGTGTTAAGACGCAACACCGGTTACGTCACTTGCCCACCGCGGCACCGTCCCTCAACGCCATTTAGATTTATTTCATAGTAGTAAAATTATTTAGTTCAGTTTAGAGAACAGACACAACAATTAAAACTGAACGCGGCTGCTCAATGCAGCACATGGAACGAACGACAGTCGCGCATCACAGACCAGATTTCAGAGTCTAGCTGACTGACAAGAAGAGTGAGGTGAGACAGACAAGACGATGGCAGAAGAGTAAAAGCACCTGATTTTGAAAAGCCTGTTGACCTGCCATTTAGCCTATCTAAGAATATGATATTGGAAGTTTTTTTAACATTCGTTTCATTTATTTAGTTCCACAGTATCTGATTTTTATTTTATTTAAACTGTAATTTTTTTTCCCATTATTTTACGTCAAGGTGTATGCCTTCAATCTTTCTTAATCATTTCGCTAATAAACTTTCTACGTTTCATAATTGTTTGTTCCTCATTCTTTACTTATTTTCAGTTTTGTATAGCCTATATTTAAACTTGTGTAAGTTATTTGTTATTTTATATTAGGCATATAGCATGGTGTATTTTTATTCATTTTGTTAATAAAAGTTACATTCTACGTTGTATTTTGTTGTTGTTTGAATTGAATTCAAGCAATTGATGTCGAATTGCCGCTAATTTAAAAGTGAAAATAAAATATGCACTTAGTTTTTACAAGCTATTTAATACCGAAGGAAAGCGAGGAAAAGAGGCGAAACTCAAACAACCCCCACCACGGTGATACCGGTATTAACGGTGTTGTCACACGTCGATTAACCGGTGGGGAGATTTCCTCACCATCACAACCCTAATTAGTATGAGTGTATATCTCCCCTAAAGTGTAAAGATTGAGCCTCTCAGGCAACATTAGCGTGGTCCGCTCAGATCGGTCAAACTCTTTCCAGCTCAACCAATAGTGTTACATGGAAAAATTAATTCAGATTCAGTTACAGAAGCGCAGGCCTAAATTTGAAGACTTCACAGACAAAACAAAGGTGAACATTGGTGGTGTTTTTACTAGATGGAGGAATTCATTGTGGAGTTAATTCTCAGTAGGTAAGCAAAACTAAAGACTTTAGATATTCAAAGATGGTGCACCCCCCTAAACCTCACTCCCATCCGGGTCACGGCACCAATGTAACCCCCCCGGGTCCGCACCATCACACCGAGCGGGTCTCGAACCCGGGACCCCCCCGGTCCACACAATCACACCGGCGCGGGAGGCGGGCGCTCTACCAAGGATGCTAAAGGCTACAGCCTCTAGCGTCAGTCACTAGAGCGCCTCTTTTTGAGGTCAGGGGAGTGAGGTTTACACACAGCCCTTACTGGCATACATCCGTTACACTCGCACATTACTTTTGAATGAGAGAAAGCTCAACACACAATATGGTGGAATATTTGCCACCTTTTAAAAAAAACGAGCCAATCACCAATTGCTAAAATCGTTGCATCACTGCAGCTGGCATTAGTAGCTCCAGCTGCCTAAAATTCAGTTCTGAGATGCACACAAATGTGCTTTTTTAATGCTATCTGCGCATAAGATGGACAGTTCATGTCAGATTTTTGCTGATTTAAAATTTGAAATTATTTTTTTTATTTAAAAGTGGGCGTGATAAGCAGTTTTGAGAATTCAGTATTTTCCCATTTAAATAGATTGAAATGGTCTCGGATGCCTGAAATAATGTTCTGGCAACATTGAAAATATGGCAGCCAAGTGAACAGACTTTGCTTAAAGAGATTTTGAATAAACTCAAGCTTTTTCCACACAAGTTGGCTCTTTACTGTCATAGCCCTGATAAAACCGTAAGATACTGCGAGGATAAATATAATTGTAGGTGTGTGATGAGTGCAAAGGGCTGGTCACACTACACTTTCTGTTCCATTAACTTCAATTCATACCAATGCGAAGGCGGGAGACAGAAACTTATGTGAATTTCACTGCATTCTAGAGTATAATTTCAGTGAACTCTGCCCTGCCAATTCATACATCGCATGAAGATCAGTGACCAATCGAAGAGCAGCATGGCCTCTTAGCTGAATTAAAGAACACCATTTTAAATGTGTGTGATTGGAGTGTTGCAGTAAAGTAGATTACATATTCTTATAATTTGGATGTTTTGTATGTAGAATTATTTTGAAAAACACACTGGAGAGTGTGACGTCATATCTTGACTTGCGGTATTATGGAAGGCTGATGGGACCAAAAGTCTTTAAATGGAACTGGTGCAGTTTCATTGGCTGTAGAGTTGTCATGTTAATGAGGATAAAGAGTGCACATTTAGTGTGTTTCATATAAAGACTATTGGCCCCATACGCCTTCCATAGTGTCTGTAGAAATTTCTTGTAAGCAAAATCTAGTGTGACTGTCGTTTGCAAAGGTTGTTTGAAAATATGCTTTATTTTTGTAACTCTGCTAGGTGACACTAGTAGCTCAGAAACTTTAACATTGGGTATAGTGGAGATGATGGCACCACAAACCTCTGAAACTGAATTGCTGGGTGGCTGTATGTTGGCAGATTGGCCTTGCGTTGTTTCAGAAATCCAACCCCGGACTCTATAGCTTCCTCCAGCTCTCTTCAGAGATACGTTTGGTCAAAGGCAGGTTTCCACTGCATGTGGCATCTGGCAGTGCGGCCGAGCAGTCTTATTTTTGTCTCTTCCGTAGAGAGCAGATTGCAGCAACAGTCCTGCTCTCACCTTGACATGATCTTCTGCTGCACTCATGGATCTGTACTCTTCTTCTCCTTCCTGACTCTTCATGTAGGGCAGAGTCTCTTTGGATGGGCGGCTTCTGTACTTTAACACTGACTGAGGCAAGACTTACTAGAGGACGTCCTGTCCTAGATAGATTGCCAGCGGTTCGAAATGTTCTGTGTTTGTAGATGGTATTTCAGACTGTGGAGTGATTGACTACAAAAGCCTTTGAAATGGCTGCCTGGACTAGTGGGGTTTTTTGCTCAAGTTTCTCTCTAATAGTGCTCTAATCTGGTTTGGCACCTGATTCTAATTTTGGATACTGCAGAGATGAAAGTAGCGGTGTAGATTTTCCACATGTTGACGTCATATCGCTCTTGATTTGGTTTGAGTTGTTTTTTTAATGCACTTTTCTCTTTATTTGTTAACTTTATGATCCTGTTTTCCTGGAGTATGAGTTCTGGTTCTCACTACTCCTCACATCCTTCCCTTTCTTTCCATATTCTTATTTGGTTAGCATGGCCCATTAGTCCCTAATTATAGATGTCATAAAACATCTTTCTTCAGGGACAATTCAAATATATACATTACCATTTAATGTAATGTTATGCTCTACAATGCTGCATTTATATGATCAAAAAATGTATTTTATATTAGTTCTGTCAAACGATTCATCGCAATTAATCGCATCCAAAATAAAAGTTTTTGTTTACATAATATATGTGTGTGTGTGTGTGTATAGGGTTGCAAAGGGGTGGAACATTTCTGGTAAATTTCCGGAAACTTTTCAAAAATCCCAGAAAGTTTCCAAAATATCGGGAAAGTTTCCCACATTTACTGGAAATTTTCCAACTTTTTGCAACCCTATGTGTGTACTGTGTATATTTATTATGTGTATATAAATACACAAAAAAGCTCCAGTCTTCAGTGTCACATGATCTTCAGAAATCATTCTAATTTGCTGATTTATATGCTTAAGAAACATTTCTTATCAATGATGAAAGGATTATCTGATGAATATTAATATCTTTGTCACTTTTAATCAATGCATCTTTGCTGAATAAAAAAAAAAGATTTCTTATAAACAAATCTTTTATATATAGACCTATATTATTTAGAGCTATTCTAAAGAAGTTATTAGTAATTTGACTTGAAGCGAACTCTAAATGTTTAATTAAAAATATGAGTATAACTATGCTTATTGCTTTTGAAAAAGTGTTATAAAATATGTGCCCTTATTATTGAGCCGGTTTGAGAACTGGTGCGTTGCTTATTATTCCTTCGATTATAATGTTTTCTTCAGCGCTGCAGAAGTAAAGGAATCATAGGCTGTAAATGATGCAAGTCTTTCTCAGTATCCTCGTTTATCTCATCGCTTGGTCAGCTTCACAGGGGGTTGCCTTCTGGTTGTTTTCTATGTGGGATCGAAAGGTGCAACTTTGAGAGTTTTTCACCATCTGCTGTGTTCCTTTATCTTCTCTTTCGAAACCATATGCTTTGAAAAATCATTGTTTTACCCTTTAGATGTTACATTTACATTTAGTCATTTTGCAGATGCTTTTATCCAAAGCGACGTACAATTGGGACTTACAATGTTAATGCCATATGACTATCATTGGTTTTCCTGTTCCATCCACATGCACTAACTTGTTGATTATACTGTATAACTGCAATTAATACATTTGATTGTTAATTATGTTTAACTAAAATATGTGTTATTCATAATTGACGCACATTGAGTCTTTTCATTTCAGCCCAGAAATCGAATTGTTTTAAGTCAAACTAACTCAACATAATTAACACCTGGTTTGTATAGAGCTGGTTATAATATTCTGACTGTGTAGACTTCTGCTGAGACGGGAATGTGTTTCTAATGAGAATGTTTGTTTCCTGCTCTTTCACAGATATTGTTTTCCTTTCATCAGACTCTTAATGATTTAACTCATATCTTTTAATATCTGAAAGCAAACAAGCCTGTTTTTCACAATATCTGAGAACGGCAGTTGTGATTAAATATTAAGTTGACTTTCTTGTTCCTAATAGATTATTGAAAAGAATGGTTCACCCCAAAAAAATTTTTTTGAAAATGTACTCACCCTCAGGCCATCCAAGATTAGGATGAGTTTGTTTCTTCATCAGAACAGATTTGGAGAAATGTAGCATTGCATCACGTTGCTCAGCAATGAATCATCTGCAGTGAATGGGTGCCGTCAGAATGAGAGTCCAAACAGCTGATAAAAACATCATAATAATACACAAATTATTACACATAATAATAAATAAAAACATTTTTTGGACTTATGGATTTTGCTCATTCATTTACACAGCACCAGCATTATGGGATGCTAACTTTTGAAAACTGTTTTCAGAATGCAAGTTCATGAAAACAATCATCGTCTCTGTATAAACTTGTAAAAACGGTGACATCATGCCGTGTTCAGTCTATAGGCATGTGTATGTGTTGCAGGCGTGTAGTGTTTCTGTATAAAGTCATCTACTGATGGATCCCCTGGGGATCGCTTGACAACACTGCTGTCTGTACACAAAACTTCTCAAGAACACAAAGGAAAGAGTTTCCCGTTTTTACTACAGCTGTTGTTGTGTAAACTAAACATACTCTATGACACAAACTCCAAAGTAAATGTGAGTAAATGTTCAGAAAGTTTCATTTTTTGATGTACTATTCCTTTAATTAATCTGTGAATATAACAGTTACACTTAGTGAAATAAATCCATGGTCATATATTAATTTGCTTTGGCCGGCTACAATTTTGCATTGTGGCAGCCAAAAAAATTGGCCATGCAGGAAAAGCCCTAATTATGTGTTACTGATTTAGACTTGAACTAGAGTACACCACAGAAGCCGTGGCATCCACCCCACCGAGGACCATCTTATCTTCTGCCCCCATTAGTGGCTGAGAGACAGAAATATCAATACTAACAGAGTCATTAAGGCAGGCAGGCGATGTCTGTCTCTACATGCTGCACGTTCTGTCCCACTGAGAGACCCGTCTCCTGACACGTCTGAGTTTATCCACATGCTCCAGCCTGACCGCTTCATGTCCAGCAGTTCTCACAGACATCATGTCTTCATGTTTGACTTTCCTACCTCGATTAGTGTGTTGCTATCCTCTAATCGGATACGCTGTCTGCTGTAATAAGAGTTGACCTCAAGTGTTTGGTCATATGAGAGCATTTTAAAGATGAGATCAGAGGCTTAGATTTCTAGATGTCTCTGTCCTTTTATCATGTTTCATAATATGGAAGGTTTTCCCCCGTGTTTTCCTTTCAGGCTTTCTTTTTCATTTTTTCTTTCTTTACTGAATGGCTAGTCAATATGCAAGCTTATAAAAAAAAATATTTTTAAACTTTGTTTATATAACGCTGGCTAATATTCAAACTAAATTTAAAAAAGTTGTTTTCGGGAAACGTTAGGTTGGCTTGAGAAAGCCTAGTCTGAAGTTGTAAAGTAGCTTGAAATGTGAAAGCTTTGTCTTTACTGCCATTATTTTATTTTATTATTTTTATATGGAAATTTTAGGCTTAAAAATGAACCCTGAAATGTGTTATTGCATGATTTACTTACAGTGTGGTACATTTATTTACAGTGCGATTCACATTTCATAGATCTTTACCCTCAGAAGTTATTTTTCCCTCCATGCTAAAGCTTGTATATCGTATGTGGCTGTAAATAAGGGAAATGTTTGAAGTGTGTGAGTTGAGTGCTCTTAGTATGGTTAGACAGACGTATAAACTCTCCACAGGTGCAGGAGAGACCGCGGAGAGCGAGGGCTTCGTCATTTCCATTTCAAAGAGTCCACGCTGTCATGCAGCTGTAGTCTAAACCAATACCTGTAAATGAAAGCCAGTGTTCACTTTTTGCCCACATATGGACCGCTTGCGCATAATAACAAGCCAAGGCAAACAGCTGGGGAATGAGTCAGTAAAAACCTATTCATTCGGAAAGCCTTTTAAACATGTATTAGACTTATGTGTTTATTGATCTAGGAAGGAGAGTGTTTAGCTCTCATAGCTTTAATTTGTGCCACAACTGAATGGTAGCAGCGTGCAGACTGAAGCGGCTTTTATACACCTTTGTGATGTCCTCCCTTCTGTTCCTGCAGACTTTGACCCCAGCCTCGGCATGATGACTGGCATTGCTCCGATGAACCCCATGATGCCCGGCCTTGGGATTGTGCCCCCGCCGATTTCACAAGACATGCTCATCATGAAGGAAATCATCCACTGCAAGAGCTGCACGCTTTTCCCACCCAACCCCAGTGAGCGTCTCTCTTTCTCTCTCGCGCGGCTGCGTTCCAAAACATAATGAGCTGACTCCACAGGCAGCAGTTTAAGGCAACTTAAGATTTGTTTTTAGCCAAATACAAAGACAGAGTTGCATGAAACCTTCACCGAGAAGACAATCTCAGAATCAGAGTAGACTGTTAGGATGAGGGTTAGTAGAATAAGTTAAGTACTTTCAAAGTTACTTATAGTCAGTAGTATGTCTGTTGATGGAGCATCAAAATAAAGTGTTAACAGATATTAAGTAGACCGTCTACTAATGCTCTAATGGGTAGATTAGTATAGTTAGTACACTGTCTAAAGTGGACTATCAAAGTAAAGGGTTACCAAATATGGCATAATGCATGCTTTCTCTGTAAGCTTGTGAAAGAAGTGTGCTTAATTGTATTGAATTTGCACTTGTTGATGATATTTTAAAAAAGTCTTCTGTTATGTTTTTACACACAAATTGTGTTGCTCCATCAGTATTCAATAAAAAAAAATTTATCTGTGTAAACCCTTGTGAAATAGAAGAGCACTTATTTGTTTAAATGTGCACTTGTAGTGTACTTCAAATCTTTAAAGTATTTTTTTAATGTACTTAAGATAATATAATGTTAATAAAGTAAAATGTCACTCAAGTGCCCTTAAAGAACGTACACTTTCATGAATATGTTTCTTAACACAATTAAGCGCACTTTGTAATAATGTCAAACTAAGTTTTAATTTAAAGTACATTTTAAATCATTATGTTTTAATAATAGGTACAGTTGTTTTATAAACATTGTAAAGCACATGTCAAATATGTAACTTTTTGTATTATTATGCTTGTGTAATTGCAAATATATTGTAGCGGGGGGGAATGAGAGCACAGACACAGTTGTAGCTGAATGAAGCCTGGAGGGTGATTTATTCAAAAGTCAAAGTCAGCTTTATTGTCAATTCTGCCATATTTACTGTACATACATACAGAGAATTGAAATTGCGTTACTCTCAGACACTTGGTAGCGTAAATACAGATAATACAAATCAAATATATATACACCTACACTAACGGTAGAACGTATTGAACAGAAATAATAAAATAGTGTAAAAGGGATGAAGTGTACAAACCAGTGAAAAAAACAAACAGTGCAGATATAATTGTGTGTCGTCGTGCTGCACGGGTTGTGAAGGAGCAGTGTTCTGGAAGGAAGGGTCCATGCTGTACAAGGTGCTGAGTGCGTGTCGTGGTGCGTGAGGTGCGTGCGTGCGTGCGTGCTTCGTATGCGTACGTGCGTGTGTGTGTGGTGCGTGCGTGTGTGAGTGCGTGCGTGTGAAGAGACCGGTCCAGAGGAGAGGCGTCAAAGTGCATGATAACAGCGTGCGGTGATGGCCCAATGTGGTGTGAAGTGAAGCTCACCTGGTTTCAGTCTGTCTCTGTTTAGATAGAAAACACGCATTAGTTCTGTCTCTCACGGAGCCTCGGTCCAACTGTCCAGTGTGTCTTCTCTCCCCACTTTAAAGAGCGGCATTAACCTCAGGTGCAGGTGCTTGGTGGTGATTGTGAGAGCGGCGTTTTCAGGGCGACAATGATCCACTCCCTGGCGGCTCGCCACAATATGTAAAAGTACATTTGGCAGTAAACTTTAACCATATTTCAAAGACAATGGAAGTAATTATGAAACTACATATAAAGATGTACATAAGTCCTACTTAAGTGGGTCAAAAACGTTCTCTCAACTAGAGTTAATTTCATTGTAATTACATTCAAGTGTCTGAAAACATTAAAGTCTGTTTTTCCTGAAGTATGTTATTTTCTGTAGTAGATGGTCTTTTTAAAAGTATGCTAAAGAGTACTTCTTTGTCACAAGGGTTTTTCAGAAATCGGTCAGGACGCCGCGTTAGAAGTCAACTGACGCTGTAGGCCGTAGGCAGCAAGGCAGCTCACTAGGTTTGAGGACAGATCTCACATCTCACTCCATTTAACATGCATGCAATGATAAGCAGTATTTGTAACCCTCATGCATTTTAAATGATATTATTGACTCGAGCGATATGATCTGAAATGCTGACCCGATGAAAAGACTGATATAGCCACGAGCAACTATGCACCCCGAATATGATTTAATATTATGATTCTATAAAGATTTCGGTCTCCATAGCAGTGCATGTCACCTTGATGAGATGCAGATATGATTTTAAAAGCCAGCTGCCAATCAAATCCTCAGACTGGTGCTGGATAGAAAGGCTATGTTTTTATTTGAGAGAGGCGCTGTCATCTGATCTCCCGTATTTACCCGTATATCCCCTCATCCCAGCAGCTGAATAAGCTCATCTGAATTCATCTCCTGTCATAGAGAGAGAGAGGTCAGGCAGACGAATGAAACCGGAGGGGGCCGTCCGGGGGGACGGGGTGAAACTCTGACTGTAATTGGACAGTTGACCTCTAAGGAGACTGAGGTATTCTGGCATGTAAAATACGCCACACAGCAAGAGGAGGGTCAGAGGAGACGTGATTACCTGAGAGAGTCCGTGTCCTTCAAACAGCTGAGCGTTCTGCCTGCCGATCACGCGCCGAGTGCACATCTGTAATCACAGGCTAGGCGCTCTCATGACGCTACGGTCAGCCTCACCCGCAAAGTGTCCTAACCCCCCCCCCATCCTGAGAGAGAGTGACGGACTGACACGTCTGCACCGCGCGCGCTAATACACAAACAAACGATGATTGATGCCAAAGCACGACGTACGAGAAGAGCATTCAACGCCAACAAAACAATCCTCGCCTGGCCTTCTTTTCAGCAAAGAACAATTACCAGTGAAAGTATCTTTTAGAAACGTTAAGAACAAAGACTTGAATGATAAACAGAGGCTCTGTTACAAAACCAAGGGAGGGAGTGTTTAAGATGTGTGCTCAGGGAGCATCGCGTGATTCCTTTGTGTTTGTGGTAAAGGCAACCCTAATGCATTGTGATAAGCTCAGATAGTATTTGACCTTATGTGCTGTGCTTTTCCTGCTTGATATAATATTGTGCTGTTAGCAACGTGTCAGCGCCAGAATCGAGTCGAGTCTCACATGTGGATAATAATTGAGCACTTATGACGGGGGAACCCAAAATATGATGATTTCCTTGCAGAACCTCCTAAAATATATAAGCATAAATTCACTATAAAATCATATATTTTATAAATTAATTAATTGAATTATACATGAATTTGTTTGTATAAAAATCAATTTGCAATGTTAAAAAAAATATTATCTGGAATATATTTACTGTCTATCAAGTTTCTAAAAAAAATTATATTACTCAACCATTAAAATTATTATAATTATACATATTATTATTATTATTTGAATACATTTACAAAAGATTATTTATTTCTGTGATCAAATCTGATCACATGATCTTCAGAAATCATTCTAATATGCTGATTTGCTACTCAAGAAATATTTATCTTTTAAATATATATTTTTATATATATATATATATATATATAAATCTTACTGACCCCAGTAGCATTACTGCTAAGCAGAAAAAGTCTTTAAAAGCAGAATTAAACTAATAATATCATGGTTGGTAAACTTTAACTGTAATTTTTATTGTTTAATTTTTTTATTATAATTGTTTCATTTTTTACATTTTTGACACCATTTTTCTAAAATATTTCAGCATCCCTTGAGACCTCAAGGGGCAATGATAGAATGTGTGCCATAATATGAACCAAAACAGAATAAAATTACAGAGAAAACATAATAAAATACTAAACCAATGACAACTAGTCAACGTTATATTAACCCCAGCTCGTGATGTTCATGCAGAAGCTAGTCTTTATCGTATTAGGAGTTTGCAAGAGTTGATGTTGTGTAGTTTGTTATCAGTACTAACTCTGCTAAACTGGGAAGAGTTGTCTGTTCTTCAGGAGAAGTCCATTGTGTGAAGAATGTCGGGAAGACTCGGTTCAGTTTTCACTTTAAAGCTTTCTCTCTAGCTGGAGAAATGTTTTGAAAGAATGTTTTATCGTCTCTAAAGGAATCTGATTTTCTTTGGCAATGCGGCCTTGTCATCATTCACCACGATCGATTCTTAAATTGACAACAGAAGCAGCTCACTGTATATCGATCCTAGAATCGCAGAACAACAACATGAAAAGCCCGGCTCGTATTCCCTCCCCGTCTTTCAGCTGCAGATTAGAAATGAACAAAACCTGGTCACTCCTGCCTTCCCTCCTGGGCTCGGTGATCAAGCAGCGCACGGGTAATTATGCCAAAGAAAGACGCAGAACAAAGGCCCTCGTGATTCTGGGATGGTAGTTTTTAATGATGAGAAACTTGAAAGAGACGGCCATCGCGATGTACGCAGCGAACACTGTCTGATGAGATCTGAGCATATCCATAAACACGAGTGTCTCCTCTCATCTCGTTCAGACAGAACAGGCTATCATGCGCATATCTGGCATTGTAACGAGTCTCCTTTTTTCCACATCAGTCCGTGCAGAAGTGGATTTAATAGCTGGTGACAGCTGTGCTCTCCTGACTACGCCATACAGTAATGCGGAGCAATCATTCATGGTTATTCTCACCTCAGTTGCCAGAAAAAATTACCCAAGTCCTTTTCCCAAGGGCTCATGCTATTTAACATGAACTTTTACAAACTCCAGCCTCTCTACATCACCTGCTCTCTTATTTGTTGCAGGAATCTCTTCTGGTTCTCTTCAGCATAACACGTTTTAATCTTCGCCAAAGTCATCCACCCTTTTCTCTCGGCCTGCCCTTCAAGGCAAAATATGATGGGAGACATCAGCGTTTATACCATATGTCATTCATCAGTGCTTTTTAAAGGGCAGCGGCGTTGGCTTTGATTGGAGCTGTATTAAAAACACACAGGCTTATTGCGGTCAGCTTCACCTCTTGTTATTTATTAGATCTGACCGATGGGGATATTTGAAACCTCCGTGTTTTATTCACCTCGTGGCGTCTCAGTGGATCAGCACAGAGCTAAGCTTAAATCTTTCCTCGCCTGACTTTCTAATAAGGATACAGGCAGCTCCTCTGGCATGTTTGCTTTGTTTCTGTCATGGCCACACATTGTGTGACTTGTAATATTCAGAGGCCCTAAAAATGTATTTGGATACTTGAGTCCCACTTCAAATATAAAATATGTGAATGTCACTGCAGTAGATAACAGAATATCAAACGAATGATGCTAGAGCCTTTCTAACTTACATGTTCTTTTAAATAACTGTTTTTGGTGATTTTAGTGGATGTATGAAGTCAGTTGTCAGGTAAACTTCATCATAATCTTTATGAACATGATCCCTTAATGTTTGACCAAAACGTCAGGCGTTATATCTGTGTTTTGAATGTTATTTTAATTTTTTATATATATATTTTTGATATATATATAACATTTACATAAATATAATAACATTAATACTTTCTAAATTCTAAAATGAATATACTAAATAATTCTAAAATTAATACTATTTATAATTTTAAGGTTATTTCAAGTAAATAAATGATTAAACGATCAGTGATAGTCGTTCTTTTTTTTTTCATAAAGAATGCTGAAAAAAAATGCAATTTCCACCAAGATATTAAGCAGTGCAACTAATAACAGTAAATAATAAGAAGAAATGTGTCTTGAGCAACAAAATCAACATATTATAATGATTTCTGAAGGATCATGTGACACTGAAAGACCGGAGTAATGGATGCTGAAAATTAAAAATCTTTTTTTGTATGTGTGTTAAAATTAATTGACACTTGGGATGATATTTTATTGTATGGACTTTTATGATGTTGTTTTTTGGGCAGCTGCTGAATGGCTAAACAGAGTCTGTCTGAATGATATATTAGTCCATCAATAGTTACTTTCAACCAAACCTCCATAATTACAATAAACAGATGCATTATGTTAGCATTATTATTTGAGCAGGTAAGCCAACTAAGCGTGTCTGTTATTAATGGTGGCTGATAATGGAATAAGATCTGCTCCACAGTCTAGCTCCGGCTCTGATGGACCGACTGAATCTCCTCTGTCCCGCAGCTCCAGCACAGCTTCACCCCTTCCCGACCCATCGGTCTTATTCTGCAGCTCCAGCACAGCTTCACCCCTTCCCGACCCATCAGTCTTATTCTGCAGCTCCAGCACAGCTTCACCCCTTCCCGACCCATAAGTCTTATTCTGCAGCTCCGCACAGCTTCACCCCTTCCCGACCCATCAGTCTTATTCTGCAGCTCAGCACAGCTTCACCCCTTCCCGACCCATCAGTCTTATTCTGCAGCTCCAGCACAGCTTCACCCCTTCCCGACCCATCAGTCTTATTCTGCAGCTCCAGCACAGCTTCACCCCTTCCCGACCCATCGGTCTTATTCTGCAGCTCCAGCACAGCTTCACCCCTTCCCGACCCATCAGTCTTATTCTGCAGCTCCAACACAGCTTCACCCCTTCCCGAGAGCACAGCTTCACCCCTTCCCATCAGTCTTATTCTGCAGCACAGCTTCACCCCTTCCCGACCCATCAGTCCAGCTCCAGCACAGCTTCACCCCCATTCCCACAAATTCTGCAGCACACAGCTTCACCCCTTCCCGACCCATCAGTCTTATTCTGCAGCTCCGCACAGCTTCACCCCTTCCCGACCCATCAGTCTTATTCTGCAGCTCCAGCACAGCTTCACCCCTTCCCGACCCATCAGTCTTATTCTGCAGCTCCGCACAGCTTCACCCCTTCCCGACCCATCAGTCTTATTCTGCAGCTCCGCACAGCTTCACCCCTTCCCGACCCATCAGTCTTATTCTGCAGCTCCAGCACAGCTTCACCCCTTCCCGACCCATCAGCTGCAGCTCCGCCAGCTCTGCAGCTCCGCACAGCTTCACCCCTTCCCGACCCATCAGTCTTATTCTTCCGCACAGCTTCACCCCTTCCCGACCCATCAGTCTTATTCTGCAGCTCCGCACAGCTTCACCCCTTCTTATTCTGCAGCTCCAGCACAGCTTCACCCCTTCCCACCCATCTCACCCATCAGTCTTATTCTGCAGCTCCAGCATAGCTTCACCCCTTCCCGACCCATCGGTCTTATTCTGCAGCTCCGCACAGCCCCAGCTTGACCCACTCAACTCCATTCCAGCTCATTCTCTAAATGGCCATCGACCGCCTTTCACTCACCTTCAGAGACCAAGCAGTCTTATCATCGTTTTCTCTGCAGCCCCAGCCCATCCAGTGCTTCAGTGCCCGCCACCGCCACCTCATTGTGGTCCACTCACTCACTGGCTTCAGACCAAGCATGGCAAATATCCACTTCTTCAGAGCCCATCATGCTGCCTTTCACCTTCTCTGCTCTTATATCCTCTGTTTCCTCACTTCAGCCCATTCATGACACTGTGCCTGCAGAGGCCTTTAACCTCACTTATACACGCTGCTGCCTAAAATAACTACTGGCTCTGTCTCAAAGCCACGGGATGTTAGAGCTGCTTTTATACATTAGAAACAGTGTAATGTTAGTATCATTTATTGAATAATACTTAGAATTTTCTTTTATTTAGATATTTCAGGTTTTAGTAAATTTGTGCTTTTGTCTTTTATTGGTTTATTTTAGGGGTGACCCCGAGTAGTCGACGATTCGATGCTTCGATAGGAGGAGCCTGATTCGACTCCCGATCTCACAGTCGAATATTTGCGGGGTGTTATGATCATGCCATTTTGGCTATATGGGGGTGTTCAAATGTCTGATTTAGTTTCATAGAACTACCGGTTTTCTCCCAATAAGTTAATATACAGCCTATTAAGATAATGCTGCATAAAAGAATCTGAAAAGAAAGAAGCTTCAAATAAATATTTTAATAAATCCAGCCACCCCTATAGATTTAATTTCCCTTTCCATAATCCGTGACCGACAGAGGAGCATCTTGGAGGCAGGGATATAAATCTTTAACAAGACTCAAACTGACACAGGCATGTGGAAGACTGCTTTTTTCGATCAGGTAGGGTACGAGTGATTTCAAAACATTTCAGCTGGTTTATATGTATCATGTTATTTATCTCGTATGCATTTGTTTGCGTTGTGCTGCAGTAAAGCGCTTCATTGTAGTACTACGGTGATGATCTCTTCAGCGCAAACAACAATGCAGAATATTAATAACTGTGACTGGGACTGTCATATACATAACATTATAATGAGAACACTATTATAATAAAACGCTGTGAATGTTTAGAGTTTAAATGTTTCCGTGTTTCTGCACATTGTTGCGTGAAGAACGCGTCCACAAAAGGAGTTCATTCAGAGCCGCGCAGACACGTTCTCTTCTGCATTCGGGGCATTTTGTGCCTATAAGTCGTGATATAACATGTTGTATAAATAACGAAGCATATTCTATATGAGATAAATGATGGGTTAAATCCCATTGATTAAAACCCTGCTATCAAATTCTTCATTCTGCTGGTCATCTTCAGCGCGCGCAGAACATTAATAACTACTGTCATACTATTGTAAGACATGTTGTGAATTCTTAGGGTTTCGCTGACGTTTAATGTTATCTTTTAATCAAAACATGAAACATTATTTTGTATCTGTGAGGCGTCTGTAATACATTTTCCCTGTGTGTTAACGTCAGTAATTATGACTATGACTTGACTCTTTATAATGTATTTTGCCCCTCCCCCGAACATATGATTCGACTATCAGTCGACTATCGGCAAGTTTCCAAAATCCCGATTCGACTATGAAAATCCTTAGTCTGGGACACCCCTAGTTTCTTTTAATATTTCTATTTAGATTTATTTTTCATTTTTGAATTTCAGTTTGAGTTTATACTGTGTAATACTGTTTTCAATTTAGCACTTCAACTTATTTTTCGTTTCAGTTTTTTTTTATAATGGGAATTATTTTCAGTTTCTGAGATATCCTGGATAGAGATCAGTTATATTAGTCAGTTATTAAAATACCTTATTTTCAAGAAATGTCTAATGCTATTAATATTGCATATACAGTGTATGGACCAAGAGAGCATGTTGGGGCAGTATAGATGGCTGATTGAATCTTGTTGTCAGACCTTGATGGCTTTTTGTGGAGTTATTAGCATGTTCAAATCTGTACTCATTTCTGGGCATTTTAGGTATTTATTTATTTAGGTTGTTCAGTGGCCTAGTTAAAAAAAATCACATTATATTTAAAATACATTTATTTCATACAAAATACTTCAAATCCATTAACATATTTTATTGACATATCAGTTAAGACTTACTGATATTAATTATGATTGGTGTTCTTTATTGCACAATGCACATTTCCTAATATAATGCTTAAATGTGTTTTAATATCACTATTATTAAGGATTGTATGATCTCTGTATAGCATCTGTCTTTAAATGCAAGTTCCACTTTAGCACAATCAAATATACTTCAGACATCTTTAGTTGAACTTCAGCACTAAAATAAAAACAGACAAGATTTCTCTGAATACCTCATTAATGTGAATGAATGACTGGCTATTGTTATCCATGAAATGATGTAAACAAAACACGTTTTCCGAGAATGCGGTTGAGAGTCCTGAAACTGTACAGGTGTGAATTCGGTTACAGAATGCGGTCGTCACACCTGTAAATAACCGTACTGTGTGTGAACGTAACCGTATTAATGACTCAAATACAGGACTGGTAACCATATTCTGCTGCTGTGTGAACGTGGCCTGTGATGGGCAAAAATGCGAGCATTGTGATGATTTAAATGTGCCTTTATATTCTACGAATCTGCTTAGGTTCAGTATAATTGCTTGAACCTTGCTGTGATGGGCAAAAATGCTGGAACGTGGCTCAGCAGGTGATCACACACAGTCTTTGTGCAGACACTATCCACAATACAACCACTGCAACATTTAGATTTGTATTCAAAGTCTTGCAATGAATACAAATAAAGAAAAAGGAAAGAAGTGGGGAAAACATAGTGATCACATATAGCTCTCCTGTTTAAGGTGCTTGTGATCGCCACAGGCTTCCTACAGAGACACCGTCCTGCTCTCCTCTTTCTAGAGGGATAATACGCAGCTGTCAAGCTGAGTGAAGACTGGCTGTTGAGAAGTCAGTTCATCTTATCTGCAGTCTCACTCCCGACACCCCACTCGAGCAAACAAAAAGCCCAGGACTTCTTCCTTTACCGCCTCACACGCACAGATCCGAGTCAGGCTTCCCGTGCAGTGGAGTCTTCTGGAGGAGGTCTGTGACTACAACACGTCTGGGGCTTCACAGAGCAACATGCTTGTTAAGATCAACGCTATGCATCTGTGTGGTGCGACTGAGGCGTCTGTCTTCAGTGAGCTGTGCATTTTCATCAGCTCTTCTGCCTCACTCGTTCCATATATATGTGACCCTGGACCACAAAACCAGTCTTACCATTGATGTATGGTTTGTTAGGATCTGACAATATTTGTCCGAGATACAACTATTTGAATATCTGGAATCTGAGGGTGCAAATATATCAAAATATTGAGAAAATCACCTTTACATTTGTCCAAATGAAGTTCTTAGCAATGCATATTATCAAAAAGGAAGTTTTAATATATTTACAGTAATACATTTAATAAATATCGTCATGGAACATGATCTTTACTTAATGTCCTAATGATTTTTTGGCATAAAAGAAAAACGATAATTTTGACCCATGCAGTGTATTTTTGGCTATTGCTACAAATATACCCCAGCGACTTAAGATTGGTTTTGTGCTCCAGGGTCACATATCTTTCCACATCCCACGTTCCTATCACCTTCTGTCTGCGGAGTGGTTGTCATCTCCATCGTCTGTGTGTATTTGAGCATGCGCGAGACAGCGATACACCTGCGGCTGTCTTCATTTTAGCTGATTAGCGTTAAGCTTGTTGACGAGTGTCTCTCGGTCCAGTGCTGGAGGTACACGGTGCCCTCCTGAATTTATGTCCCAGACCCTCCTGTGTCATCTTAACTCACTCTTCAAAGAAGTGCCTTTGACGGCTCAGGATATTTAGCCACGGAGCTGTGGGAAGAGCATTGGTTTGTGAAATAATATGCTTTGATTTCATCGCTGTGCAGTTTCCACTTTGAGACGTCGTAGTTACTGGAGAAACTCTCTAAAGCTATCTCAGACATCTCAGATCCGATGCAGCGTTGTGTGTAATTTAATATCGCCGTCTAGGGTGACAATGGAGAGACATCAGTCACCGGCTGCATGGTGAAACTCGTGAAATGATATACTTTGCTTTGCTTTCTCCCCACAGTGTGAATATGAAAACACAAAGTGGGTGTATTTGATTTAGAAAAGTTCAGAGGTATCAAACTCTTTCTTGTGGAGCTCCTCTGTTCCTCCTAAAGCAAACCTCTACTGTGTTTTTATTGCTTGCTCGAAGTTTCAACTTTCAAGAGACCGCTGATGTCAAAAACATGATGTTTCATGTGCGTTTGACGAAGTAAACATTTGCTCACCTGGGCCTGCAACCAGTATTTAATGGAGCTCAGCGTAAGACGTGACGGAAGATGAAAACAAAACTACTTGCCCCTTTGAGATTCTCAGTGATTGTTCTTAAACTAGCAGCCTCTAGTCTCTCGTTCTATGCTCATAATGAGAAAAATCAACTTTAACGATAGTATTCAGCTTTTAGATTCGTGTGCTGCACATTATGGGCATTTGGTGTGCGCTGGATGCGTTTTTGCTCTGCCAGTGCATGCATTTGTGGTTTTCTTAAATATGCCTATGTACTGATGGAATAATCAACGCTAATCAATGATAATAGTGCACAAAAATATACATAAGAAAGTAGACATAAATAACCATGTTCTTTTCTAGACAATGAGAGGTGAATTCAATAAACAGCTTCACTGTAGTATAATGTATTACAGCAGTGTTGCCAAGTCCACGGTTTTCCAGCAGAATTTGGCTACTTTTATACTGTTGCTGCGGGTTGTGCTTTTGGTTCTTTTGGATTTCGATAAGAGGCGGAACCCCCTGGAAGGAGGTTTTTACCCCCTTAGAAACCAAAATGGGCTAGTTTTGAGTACCAATTGGGGTGGTTTTGTTATGCAGACCTGGCAACCCTGTGTTTCAGCACAAAACCATACATGCAGCTTAAAGCGAGGTCACATTAATGAAAATTCACAGGTGAAACAATGGCATTTTGCCTGCAGAATTTAGCTGTAGAAAGATAAATTTAACCACACTTTATTGACAAAAACTCACAGCCCAACATAAGCAGGCGCTGTATGTCATACCGTGCTGTGCCATGCATATTCAAATTCATGTCATTCCTTTCTGGGCAAATCCTTTCTATGCAAATGAGGCTCATTTGAGGAACATTAACATACATCGGCTAATGCAGTTTACGCTGTGCTTTCAAAGGAAAGACATGACACTATTAAAACAAACTGGATTTTATTTCAAATGAATGTTTATGTATGTTATCTAGTGATCATGGCAACCATAAAGAATCATTTTCGGCTTTGTAAAGAGTTGAGGCTCAGAAGAGTTTATCTAATCATGGTATTCAGTCTTCCAGATCCAACCGAGGTGTGAATTGCTATCAGCACTAATTGTGTTGCCGTATTTGCAGCAGTACCTGATTTACATAATTCCTCCAATGAATCAGGTGCTAAAATAAGGCAAGCAAATAAACAAAATCCCATTCAGGCTTCAGTGATGATCAGACATACAAGTCATTTTATGCTTGGTAAACATGTTTACAGAGTTATTATTTTTTATAATACCACAGCATGTCATCCAAAGCCCACGACTGACATCTGAATCGCTTTGGTCCATATGCATGCTCGTATAGTGTTGTATTGAAGCTGTACACATTTGTCATGTCCTCTAGTCAGTGGAGTATTGTATTCTTTCCACTGACATGAACTGACATAAATATAAAGCTCATCACGAGCCGCCACAATAAACAGGAGTTAGTGTAATGTTGGTAATGATGGATGGCGAGTGTTAGGGGGCAGCTGTGGGGTCCAAAGAGACTCACTTATTTATAGTGGCTGGCTTACAGCCAAACATGCTTGAAGCGCTTTGCGTCCGACTCCGTTTGGACCCCCCATCAGGCCCTTCTGAGTCCCAGCAGGTGCTTCCTTCAGCTTGCATTCCCATAGCTTGTTAAGACAGTCTCTTCAGTCCTGATGGAAAGCACGGATTATCACCCGTTCGGTCTGCACAGCATCGCTGAGGAATCAGCTAACAGCAGAATATAGCAAGCTTTGCACTTGTAATCCAGTCATGTAACAAGTGCAGAGTTGCATTGATTATTCCTTCTCAGTCTGGTTTTCTCAATGCATCTTATTCATGGTTGAATTGGTTTATCAAGAAGAGATTAGCTTTGTGAACCTGGAGGTTCTTGTGCCGTGTTCTGCAAATTAAACCAGTCGAGATCCAGTGACATGTTGAGTTTGAGTCCCGTCGATGCTAAGACTATCAAATAAAAGTGGCAAAAGGCCAAAAATATGTCCGTCTGATCGATGTGATTTGGCATATTACTGTTTTAATGATCTTCCAGATGAACCCTGATCTTTTAGAATTGTATAATAAATCATTTTAATGTCAAGGTTGTAAAAAAACAAAACAATCAGTGATTGATATTGCATGTTTCATCTTTTTCATGCGCGGCATACCAGTCGATAATGAGCTATGGATCAATAACTAGATGAAAGAAAATGTCATGTTTAATATTCTTTTGTGCTTGTCTTCAAAGACCTGCCTCCCCCTGCCATCAGAGAGAGACCGCCCGGCTGTAAGACGGTGTTTGTGGGGGGTTTGCCAGAGAACGCCACAGAGCAGCTCATCGTGGAGGTGTTTGAACAGTGCGGAGGTATCATCGCCATCCGTAAGAGCAAGAAGAACTTCTGTCACATCCGCTTCGCTGAGGAGCACACAGTGGACAAGGCCCTCTTCCTGTCAGGTACATGCAGCACCAACAGTTGCTCTATATGAGAATGGTTTTATTTATTTAAATATGGACATATCTATGAAAATTAAAATCATGGAAAATATTTAGGAATAATTTAAATAACTATAACTGTGCGTTCACACCGGACGAGGCGAGAGCGTCAAAGTGGCCGGAAGTCATTCATTTTCAATGAGAGCCGGCGGCGAGCTCCGGCGAGAGCGGCGCGGCGCGTTTTGGACGATGAGAGCGTCGAGGAGAGTTGAAATCAGGTCAACTTTATGGTAATGAGCTATGACGCGGTTGGGCGGCAACCAATCAGAACGTAGAAGTCCTCCGCTTGAAAGGATTCCAGAGAACGCAGCCCGTAAACTTTGGTTCCGACCGCATTAGTTCCCAAGCAAAATGGAGGAGAAGTTAATAATTGCTGTGGCGGGTTTCCCGGTCATATATGACGTGTCCCTGTTTGCGTACAGCGGGAATTCAATTAATTTGCTCAAAACAATACAGAGGCTAGTAAATGTCTCCTATAATGTTGAAATTAGACTAGCACTTAACCATGAACACAAATCCACACCACACAAATGGCTTTTAATTGGTTTATTTAGTTAGCAAACATGTAACTACAATAAAGTTCTTTACATCGATCAATTTCTCACTTTCACATTTAAAATATTTCATGAGGTTAACTTATACCCTACTTGTGGTCAGTCTGCACAAGATCAACGTGCGTGTTTGCTCTGCGGCTCCTTTAAATACAAGACAAGCATACGATCTACGTCACAGCGTCAGAGCTTCCACAAATCTTTCTGCAGGGCAGGGCGACTTTTGACGCTCTCGCCGCGTCCGGTGTGAACGCACAGTAATGCATATATAATGAATATGCTTATTATTTATTATATATACATACATGCAAACACACAGGGTGTAAAACTCATATTTTACCACACCTGCCAGTGGCCAGTGACTTTACTGGCCATAAATATTTATTACTGCCCATGAAACTTTATTTGCATTATTTCATAAAAAATCCAGGTAGAACAAATTAGGGAAACACAACAGTTGCAATTTACCATTTATATCACATTAGATTACATATTAAATCATTACAATGCAGTCTTTGCGATTTGATAATCACGCTAAAATATATCGCATTGTTAGAATTCATAAAAAAGTTAATGGGCTAAATATACTGTTAATATGAATTTTTATTTACTTTTATCATTGAGATATTTTAATTTACATTAACAGCAGCTATCTTGTAAATTGTGTGCTTAATATTTCACAATGTCATAAGCAAGAATACAAATAAGAGCACTAAATCATGCCTAGCACATATGTGCCACGCCATGTGATGTAGAATAATTTCACTTAACCTTTTATCGCATGGAAATGAGGCCCATGTGTCCACAAGCTCCCTCTTGACTTGATGGATAGATGCAGAATTAATTAGGGGGGCGGGGCTTCCGCACATCACTCACAGAACTGGAGATCTGTAGACGCTGGCCGTGGAGAGTCTCGGACAGAAGAGGTCAACGAGAAGACAAGCGCCGACACCTAGTAATACATTTCTGCCTTTGAACACTGCATATCAATCACCTCCTCGACACCGGTCACATGAGCTGCTTCTCTTATACAGTCACATCCTAAATCAGTCTTTGTATGCAAATATAAGGATGTCCATCTCAGCTTTAGAAAGCACATTTAAAGAGCCGGTCGCTCCAATAAGACCCGTTCCATTATTTATTCTTCTCTGAGTGTGGCTCTCTCAGTGGAGAGGGTGAGATTGAAGCGGCGCTCCATTTATTATCTGGCCTCGTGACGCAGCTCTGCAGGCCTTTCCATAAATAATGCCACTCATTTCTAACGTGAACACATTGCGTAAAATATTTAACAGCGTCTCGGGGCTGTAAAGCAGTGATAGAAGGGTGGGTGGAAGCTCTTTCTCTCATTTCGGTTGACAATATACATTCTCCTTAAAAACACTTCAGCCTCTCTGTAATGTACTCGCAGCATCATACGGTTCATCATTCACCGGAGACTCTTTCGCGCACCGCTTGGCCATTTGTCACGATATTTTTCAGAGCAATTTTCTTTTTTATGTTGAAATATATAAACCTTAATACAAAATCACTTTCTTTTTTCTGCCCTATCACAAGCCACGTTATTCTCATTCATCAGGGCTTGTCTGTGCTGGTCGGGGTTTGGAGTCTATAACTTTTGAGGCTTTTCACATTTTCTCTTTGTCTCGGGTCACTTCATGAATCAGTGTTGCTAATATGTTTTTCTCATTACATTCTTCTGGTTTGTTAAAGCTGATGCTGCTCTCATTTTCTTTTCCTGTTCTTCCTTTTTATCATTTAACTTCTTGCACTCTACTTTTTCCCTTTCCTTCTCCTCTCCATTTTCTATACTTACTTTTTCCTTTTTCACCCCTTTTTCTTTTTCATTTTCTCAATTTCCTGTTTTTTTTCTTCTTCTTTACCTTTTCCTATTTTCTTCCGTTTCCATTCCTCTTTTTCTTTCTGTTTTTTTTTCTTTTATTGTTCTTCTGTCTTTTCTTGTCCTGTCCTTTACTCCCCTTCAACTTCTTTTCTTCACTCCCATTTCCATTATTTTTTTTCTGTTTCCTCTTCCTCTTCCTTTCATTTCCTCTTAATTTTCTTTTCCTTTCCTGTCTTTCATTGTTTTTCCTTTACTCCCCTTCCCATTCTTTTACCTCTTACCCATTTATTTTCCTTTCCTCTTTCTTTTCCTGTCTTTTCTTCTGTCCTTTGCTCCATTTCCCTTTCCCTTCTTATTTTATTTTCCTTTGGCATCCTGTTGTTTTCTTTTGCTTTTCTTTCTTTTCTTCATTTTCCCCATTCCTTTCCTCTTTCTCATTCTTGTTTTTCCTTTATTGCTCTGCTTTACTCTTCTCTTCCCTTTCCCCATTGTCCATGTCCCTGTCCTGTAGGTTATAGGGTCCGGCTGGGATCCAGCACAGATAAGAAGGACACAGGCCGGCTGCATGTAGATTTCGCTCAGGCTCGAGATGACCTGTACGAGTGGGAGTGCAGACAGCGCATGCAAGCCCGGGAAGAGAGGCACCGGCGCAGGATAGAAGAGGACCGTATGCGCCCCCCCTCGCCGCCCCCCATCGTCCATTTCTCTGAGCACGAAAGCAGCCAGTTAGGAGAAAAGCTCAAAGGTGGGACACGTGACGTGTTATGCTTCTGTTGCAGTGATTTTGTTGTTTTTAGTCAGTCACACGTCTGTTGTTTGCTGTTGACTGGATGCATCTAAAAGCTATTTGTCTCTTTGAGTTTGACGTTCCATGCATTATAACAGAACCCATCTGTTTATGGACTGCGTCTCAAATCTCTGTCTGAGAGAGAAAGTGTATTAAAGAGAAGCTTTTGAGATGAAATCAGTTGAATTTAGCCATTTTCCATATGTAGTGGTTAATATCCAGTTCAGCTCAGTGTGCAGTGTTTACAGGTAAAAGATGATGATATTGCATGCTGTTTGCTGGAGAAAATCTCAACAGCATCCTTATATCTGCTATATGTGTCTGTATAATCAATATTGGGCAGGTTTTGACAATTATTTTTGAATCTGTTAGTTCTGACTTATTGAGTCTGAATGAGATAAACGAGCAACTAAATCAGTTTATTGATGGAGAGGGATTTCATATTCATGACACATTGATTCAGTCTTAAAAGGGTTGATGGATTATTCATTTAAATTATTTGACAGCATCTTTTGATTATCTGTAGTTAGGACTTCTGTAAATAAATGAAAGCCTCCTAGAATTCTCAGTAAGACATGTGTTTGTGTGCTTTACAGGATTACATTTACAGGATTTTTTATTTTATTTTTTTACAACACCAGTCATCTTTGATGTACAGCCAGCAATACCTTTGCAACAGTTCTTCATCTGTCACACAGTGAACACCAAACAGCTCAGCAAATCTCTGACAAACTGTTCTTTTAGTTGATTCTTTTTTCACATTCACACACACACACACACACACAGGTTTGCACACACACAACACAACACAACACTACACACACAGACTCACACACACACCACGCACACACATCACTCTGCACTCACACACACACAACACTCACACACACACTCACACACACACCACACACACACACACACACACACACACACACACACACACACACACACACTACACACACACACACACACACACACACACACACACACACACACACACACACACACACACACACACACACACACACACACACACACACACACACACACACACACACACACACACACACACACACACACACACACACACACACACACACACACACACACACACACACACACACACTCACACACACACACACACACACACACACACACACACACACACACTCACACACACACACTCACACACACACACACACACACACACACACACACACACACACACACACTCACACACACACACACACACACACACACACACACACACACACACACACACACACACACACACACACACACACACCTGTGTGTCTCAGGACTTCATGAACAACTAAATCATTTTTTAAGTAATGTTACCCCTTTTAACAGAAAGCACTCAATAATATCTGTGAGTTATGATTGACAAGTTTGATCGTCCAAGCCTATTGCATGCCGTTGATGTCCATCCCTGTTCTCTTGTCCTCTCCTAAATGTCCTCTACTTCGCTGGTGTGCATTTGCTGTCTTTTTTGGCCCAATAAACATGTCCTGCTAATAAGTTTTGACACTAGAAGGTCCCAGATGAGAAGTGTTCCTCTCCAACATTGTACTCTGCTCTCATCCCACCATCTGTTTCTCCCCCACCGTTTTTTCCTTTCTCTACTCAGACGACTCCAAATTTGCCGAGGCGGTGCGTGTCCTGCTGACCTGGGTGGAACGAGGGGAGGTAAACCGCAGAAACGCCAACAACTTCTATTCCATGATCCAGTCCTCCAACAGCCACATTCGCCGGCTGATGAGTGAGAAGGCCGCCCATGAGAAGGAGATGGAGGAGGCCAAGGAGAAGTTCAAAAACGCCCTTGGTGGGATTGTAGTACAATGTGAGTGTTGCTTTACAGATGTTGCTTCTGTTTCAAACCCTAGTAAGCTGCTTACCCAGACAGCATTTTTGGGCATCATGTGCATTTTCAGCTCACTAGGCTTGGAGAGATACTGATGATAAATGTACTGTTTACAACCTAAAAAAGTCACTTTGGGTTCCTCAAGCACTCTGCATGATTTTCAGACTGAACTGGAAATGACCAAACATGCTGTTTGAGGGATTGAAACGTTGATTAAAAATATGGTCTGCTGATTTCCATCATTATTGGTGGTGGACTTCACATGAATTATGATAGCTCACAGATCTGATGTAATAAGACCCAATCGCAGCTGGTGGCTGTAGATTTGCATTTCTCGGAGGCATTGCGCAAACCCTGAAATGATTTCTCTGATTTGACCGTTCAGAGCAAATATAAGGGCAAATACATGACCTCTGACTAATGCAGAGATTTAAGGCCAGATAACACATTTCACACATCTCCGGGTGATTATTTTACTTGTATGCCACACTTCGCTTTTAGATGGGTTGGGCTTTATGTATGAAAATGTGTGGTCAATAACTTGATAATACCATTCAAAAGTTTGGAGTCGTTCTGAATGTTTCTCCAAGGTTGCATTTATTTGCAAAGAAATAGTGTATATTTGATTTGTTGATTTTTCAGGAAGAATCTGTGTATTTCGTATCACTTTATAATAACTTTCATTACACTTAGCGAGCAGTATTACATTGATATTTTTAGCTGATCATAAGAACTGCAGCGCCAGGACTAAAAGCTTCTTGTCTGAAGAAGTGCCGGTTGTGTGACGTCACTCTATTTCATCTATACTATCAGACACAAAAGGAAGCATTCAATAAATGGGTGCTGTCTGCTACCGCATGATTACGCTTCTCTTCCTGCCATCATGATAGTACGCCCAACGCAGCAGTGCTTTGTTCCAGTGCATTGATCCAATGCCCAGAGAAATCACACACGTATAGTTTCCTTGATGCATGGCAGTGTGCATTTGATTCAAGTATATGGGGGCATATAGAGAGCATTTTTCATTAATATGCATCTAGGGTCAAAGAAATAGAACAAAAATAAATACAGACCTATTGAAAGGTCAAGGCAGAGCAAATCTTGCCTTGAAAATTAGAGATTTTTAAAATAAAATAAAATAGTGTATTTGAATATCATACATATGCATCTGTTGATGAAGGTTTAATTAAATGTACCAGCGTGGCGTGTATATACTGAAGTACCAGCAGGAGGTATTCATTAGAAAGCTACACTTCTGAATGTTTTACTGTCTCTTTTGACCTCAAAAGCAGTTTACGCTCTGCCGTCACTGCAGCTTTTCCACCAATGGGTTTTATAGTGTACACGCTTTGATCTGAGATCAGTGTGGACCGAAGGTAAGTTCTCCAGAGGCTTCTAGCACTTTGAGCTGAATGCAGAAGAAGGTAGAGTATGTGGACCGCATTAGTGCACAGCTACAGACCTGTCATCTGTAACTATCGGGCATGTGACGATCCTCAAGACCCAGAGTCTGTGATTTGGTTTAGCTGCTTAGTCTCTGGACAGCACACCTGAGGACCCTTCATAGATTAAAAGTAAGTAACCCTAATCACTAGATTGTCTTGTCTAGCTCGACTGATTGCTCACATAATTGACTCGAGCTTGTAGAGATGCACTTCTGATGACATGCCACTCAACAACACACGTATGCATAGGCTTTTAACTATTCATAACACTTTGTGTGAAGCCTGTATGTATGATGTATTATATATAATGCACAATTCCTCATAATGCACGAGGAGTGTGCAGCGAAGCCGTTTTCTGTATACGCTACCTTTCAAATGTTTGGGGCTTTTCTTTGGAAGCGGTTTATACTTTTATTCAAGGACACACAAACGTTTCAAAAGTGACAAGTAAAGACATTTATAATGTTACAAAACATTTCTACTTATAATAAATGCTGTTCTTTTGAACTTTATTTTCATCAAAAACAGTGCATCACAAAATTTGAAAGAGCATAACTGTTTTCAACATTGATAAAAATGTAATGTTTCTTGAGCAGCAAATTTCTGAAGATCATGTGACACTGAAGACTGGATCAATGATGCTGAAAATTCCTTTGAAATAAATTACATTTTACAATATATTCACATAGAAAACTATTTTAAATATTAATAATATTTCACAAAATTACTGTTTTTACTGTATTTTGATGAAATAAATGCAGCCTTGGTAAGCAGAAGAGAATTGTTTCAGAGACATAGAATCGTATTGGCCCCAGACTTTTGAATGGCAGTGTATGTATCTGTGGAAATAACTAAATCATCTGTATCTGGATATAATGAGGTATGGGCGAACCACAAATGCCTATTATTAGATGTAACAATATTCCATTTATAGTTCCTTGTTAAAGCAAATATATCATGAATTATTCATGATGTTTTATGACTGTGGTATAAAAACAGATAAAAGTGGTGAACAATGGACAAAAAAACATTGTGACTTCTAAGCTGCACAATAATCTGAGCCTTTTCTTTGCAGGTGACTCTGTACCAATTGTTTTTGGAAAGAAATGATGGAGAATAAACCAATGTTAAAGTTCACACCACACTTAGTCATATTGGCTTTGCAGACTTGCCAGAAATATCCTTTATCTGTGTGTTTGTTGAATAATCACTGAAACTTTTCTTAGTAATGTTATTCGATAGAAAACCTCATTTGAGTATTTTCATATAAGGTATTCTGTTTCAGTCACATATAACATTATAATAACTCCTCTAAAGAGTAAATGCACACGAAACACATGATGGCACAAGAAATCTGGTGCTAATCATGGAGTTTAATACTTACTCTTGAAAGTGTTATGTTAAAGTATTTGCAAGAACATGGCATTATGAATTATACTGCATCAATATACAGGCTTCATAGAAAGTCTTCCTCCTCCTAGACTGACTTCGCCGCTCTTGATACGATTGAAATCTCTGATCCGATCATGGTTCACTGTCCTATAGATATGAATAATGCTTGATTTGTCAGTGCTGTCATACAGTAGCTTGATCTCATGTGAATGTCATGGTAAGTTTCTGCATATCCCTTCACAGTCATCACTGCACAACACCACTGATGTCTGTCTATCAGAGCATTATGCCATCCATCCTGATGTCATATAGAGATGGAGTTTCACAAGCATCCGCAGACATAATCATATTCCCCAATATGTCTCTTCTCTAGTGACAGATGGAAATCCAAGAGTGTTTTATTGTTTTGAAGAGACGAAACATCACCTTCCCAGAGATACAGACTTCATCTGCCAGACTGTGTTTGTGTTCTCTCTTATAGATATAGCCTGTCAGGTTATTCTAATCATGGGTTTAGAATGAGGAAACGGTGACGGTACTGATTTGCTACCAAGCCTGTCTGTCAAAGCTATCTTCTATCAGGAAAACTAGCTACAGATGTTTCATCAGAAAGGTCACGTCACCTTAGAAGCACCTGCTAGTAGCTTCCCCTGGTATTTAGCAGCGTCCAGCCTTTTATCTGCAAGCAGCAGACAGCAACCTTTGATACAAACCAAGTATCTGGCACTCTAGTAATGTCTGGTCTGTCGTGATGGCGGACCAGTCGCTCGCGCAGAGGAGAGAAAGCATTGTGGCAGTCGAGCATCTGTCTTATCCGAACGCAGCAAAATAAAGCATGAAGTGCAGCAGACAGCTAAAAGCTTGCTGGGGTTGCAGCCCTGCAGGAGGATAGAGCAGCAGGTTGTCGCGATGACAGGGGGATTCTGGGTAAGACTATTTCAGCTTAAGACACTGGATTCCGGCTGAGGCGGTAGATGGGTGCCGTCCCAAACCAAATCTGTGCTTGCCCCATCTAATGGATGCTTTGTGGGAAAAGTGTTCAAGTTTCTGTAAACTACCTCGCAAAACCAGCTGTCTTATTATTGCACAAATAGAGGAGACGACACGTATATCGTTTTACATAATGGTTGATATTATACATCTGTAGTATTTTATACAAATAAATTAACTATATTTATCACTTTGCTTAATGTCATAGATGTGTATTTGAGCTGAAAAGCCTTATTATATACTGGAGTAAATATTACTAATGGCTAAATTAGTTACATTCACAGCACATCCGGTTCAAAAGCACGAAATCTTTGCTGCATTCTGTCATTATAGTGCTTAATTACTGCTGTTAATAGTGTTTGATTACATGTCATTAACTAACTGCTTGATTTTTACCGTACATTTCTGCCATATGGACATCAACATGAGATAGTCACCACTGATAAGCTGTTACTAAATATAATGTAGAGACTTAAATTATCTGAAAAGCGCTATACGAATAAACTTGAATTGAATTAAATTATATCTTATAATTAACAATTCACCTTGGATAGACAGAAATAAACATTCAGAGACATACAGTATCAACTGATGCTTAATAATCACCATTATCAGATGATATGGAACCAATAATAACAATACTAACTTATTAAACTACCTTCAAACATTTGGGTTCGGTAAGATTTTTTTTTTCAGTCTGCTGCTCAAGAAACATTATTATTATCAGTATTGAAAACAGTTTTGCTGCTTCATATATATTTTTTAAATGAATACGTTTTTTCAGGATTATTTGATGAATAGAAAGTGTATTTAACATATATATTTTTGTAACAGTATTAAAGTCTATAAATCAGGAATTCGGTTTTGCTTTTTACTACAGTATTTGTTTGGAAAACTGAGGCAATATAAACGCAGAGAAAGGCCAGTAACATACTAAATATAAATATGCAAATGCAGAAGTCAAGGCTAGACCATGCGTTGCAAGTACTGTATGTGGTAGATAAGCAGCAGAGAAAGCTGCTAGTAATGCTGAGATCGTGATTTCTTTTCCCAGGGAATGCATGAACATAGACATGGAAATATATACCATGAAAACAACATAAGTTGCTTTAGATAAAAGCATGAATGTAAGTGCACATTACAGTGACATAGCCCAGTACTCTGGGGGGGGGTGGTTGATTTATCTTCAAACGTCTGTGTCATTAAATCAACATGCTGAGCAAGGCTGCTTTCAGACTGGTGCTCTGCCGTGACACTGAGAAGCCCATAACGAGGACTGGCCTTGCGGCAGTGCTGAGAAGCAACACGTACCTGCGTTGCATTATAAACTCGTGAATGCAGTTTGACACAATTCGTAATGATGCATGAAATCGAGCTTGCACAGCTCGAGGCTGTTGTTTTGGCCTAAATCAGACACAAGTTTATCTATTACTACAGCATTTTCATTTGTGAATCGTGAACATGCAAAACCCAAACTAGTGACACTTTTCCATGACAGGGTTGCTGCATATCAAACTAAAAATACTGCACACTTACACACAGAGCCGATCCTCCCTATACGCAGAATACGCAAGCTGCGTAGGGCCCCCGAAACACCAGGGGGCCCCCTTAATCCAAAATATGTTTTAATTTTGGGTTCGTTTTGGAGTTTGGCCAGAGGTTATGAAAACATGAATGCTCGAATGATCATTTCAAGATGATTCAAAACGAAGTGAAACCCAGACAACTGCATTGCATCCATTCGTGCATCTCAAACACCCCCCCCCCCCCCGTTCTGCGTAGGGCCCCCAGAAGTCTAGGATCGGCTCTGCTTACACACACCTACACAATCTCAGCGGTGCAAACACTCAGGCACATGCTCTCCGTCCTGGCTTTGCCATCGATCTCTTCCATCAAATTAAAGGATGCTGAAGTCACTATCGATCGGGTCTCTCTCACTCTTGAGCATGCCGTTGCCGCAGACAGATGTGTTTGGCAGCCTTCCTGACTCCCCAGGGTTTATTATCCCCCTCTCACGGAGAGAGAAATGGGATCTCTGAGTGAATCTGCATAGGGCACGTTATACCATCAGTAATGATGTCATGCATCCATCAAGCTGCTGGCACCATATGTTTTTGCCTGTCAGTCTTGCAGTTACAACACTTAGGCTGATGGATGCTTTGATGTCATTTCCCAGTCACCTTTTTGGATCCATGATGCATTGCACATGCAGAAACTCTTTGAAATATAATATGATAATCTCAAACGATCTAGTCATGACAGTAGCTTAAAGGGCACCTATTATGCCTCTTTTTACAAGATGTAAATTGGTCTTGGGTGTCCCCAGAATGTGTCTGTGAAGTTTCAGCTCAAAATCATTTATTTTAACAGCTGGAAAATGTCATTTTTGGGGCGGGTCTAAAAAAAGAGCTGATTTGTAGTGTATCGCTTTAAATGCAAATGAGCTGCATATTCCCACCCATCTCCAGAAGAGGGCGTCGCGTATACGTCTCTCTGCACTGCATATCTACAGCAATAAACAGCCGGTAGAAGCAACATAACTGAGAGCGAGAGAACCGGTGTTTAGCCGTACATATGGGAATCCACTGAAAGTGGGACGAAACAGCACAATGTTACAGAGCTCGCGCCGCGCTGACCTGTCATCGGCACGGATCAACTGACTGAGCCGCGTTACCGAACGAAGCATGGCGCTGATCAGTTAAAAATACTCAATGTACGTGCACAAAATACGTTTAAAATGCTAAGCACTATAACGGCATGATGACATTCACAACAGAGTCTGGAGTGATACACGTATTTAGGTCGATTTTGAGGCGCATTACCTTGAAAAAATGAAAGTAATCCACAGTGTCCTCAGCAGCTCAGATGTTGGGAGAAAATGAAGACTCTTATGTTCAGTCTTACATCCAAACACAGAGCTCGGGGATTGCTTGCGAGACATTGTTGACGTTACAGATGCTCGAGCGTGGAAAAAATGGAGGACAACGTAACCGCTGACGGCAGAAGCTATAGCAACGCAGGGCTGTCAATTACTCCAGTCTTCAGTGTCACATGATCCTTCAGAAGTCATTCTAATATGCTGATTTACTGCTAAATAAATGTCCATATTTTTAACAATAGTGTATGTTTTCCTTGTCGTTCAGCATCTTGGATGATTTGTTTCCTGTGCATTATTATGCCGCCTACTTTTTGGTTCCACTTTTATGTCATTAGCGCACCGATGTTACCTCAAAACACCGTCTAGGTTGGCAGATTGCTAGTTTTTGGAACAGAGTTTATGTCAGAGATGTCATAGCAGCACATTCTGTCAGCAGCTGTGATTCTCAGCAGCTGTTCCCCTTTCGTCCTGCGCCTTCCTCCTGTCTTACATTCTCACTGGAAATTACTGCCATGTATCTCCAACACCCAAAGCACTCACGCCCCCCAAAACAATTGATTGACTGCCTCGTCTCTTAATTCTGAACAGATGACTATTTCTGGAAGGTTTGCTTTAATGAGTTTACATAAGTGAGACGTCCTCTCTAATCTATACACACTGAAGTAATGCGCCCAGCCTGTCATAGATGAAACATTTATCTCATTAGGCTTCCACTTGATATACTCTTAAAATACAGGAGATGCTTTGACTATCTGGCCAGCAGAGTCGATGAAGGTGAGAGGTGTGTTGTGGTAATTGAGAAAGAAGAAACATGAGACGGAACAGTTGATTTCAGGTAACGCAAGGGAATTCATTATTCTGCTGTTTAATCTTCCCAAGAGAGTCTACATATCTGTCATTATTAACTCACCCACATGTCATTTGAAACCCAAAGGATTTTATTTCTTCCATACACCACAAAATGAGATGTTAGGCAGAATGTTCCAGCTGCTGTTTTACTACATACAACAACAGTCCATAGCTGCCACAGAAGTTAAAGCAATAGTTCATCCAAAAATGAAAATTGTGTCTTCATTTACTCGTTCTCATGTTTCTTGGACCCCAACGTTCTTCACAATATATGTAGTGCTCTACAGATGAAAGTAAGTCATACGGGTTTGGAACGACATGAGGCAAAAATGATGACAAGAGTATTCATTTTTGGGTGAACTCTCCCTTTAAACGTGATTTTTTTCAGAAGAGACAGAAATGTGATCTCATTCAGATCTCACCCATGTAGCCACCCCAGCTCAGTGTTTATGCTGTATAGAGGGGGGTAGGGGAAAACAACATCACTTCCTTCCAACCTGACACAAATTTTTTCACTCCTCTGCACTTCCCAATCGCCCCTCTCTCTCTTTCTTTCTTTGGACGCCCATACTGGCCCTGCATCCCCTGCCACAGTTGAGCAGATTGTGTCTGTATTCCACGCTGCTTCCAAACAAAAGGCATGGGACCATTTCTCCAAAGCCCAACGCAAGAACCTGGACATGTGGCGAAAGCAAGCAGAGGTTGGTGTTTTCATTTCTTTAAGTGAATGTGTTCATGCTTTACATCTTCAGAATTAAGTATGCAGTATGTTACTGTCAGATATTAGTCTTTTCCATTTCCCCTTCCCTGCAAGCTCCCCATGTGTACTTGAACTATCCGGAAGTCCATGTATTTTCTTTTGAGTTGAATGTTAACGGTATGATAGTTTAATTGCTCAGCTCTCTCTGGTAGTGAAATGTGACCCAACACTGACCCTGAGATTTCAGCGGTTCACAACCGGCAGGTAACATTGAGTCTTTTCTGATAGAAACCATAGAAATGCCAGTATCTCAAATCATTGGTACTCCAAAACCCTCGAAGCTGAGTAAAAGAGAGATTTATTCTCTGTTAGTGGAAGCTGGAGGCAGACACCGTAAGCTAATTAATGAATCCACATTGTTGTTGTTGAAGTGTTTTTTCTGTCTCTTTCCTCTGTTTTCTGTGGTCATTAGGTAAGTTTTAAGACATCTCTCTGATTATTAGTGCACAAAGACCCAATCTGGTGTCTAATTAGCTCTTTAATTTCCATTGCTGGCAACATTAAAACACTATTTTACATGGATCAGAGGGTTGATATTGTTTACATCTAATAAAATGATGAGTGTGAAATCAACCGAGGACTGGACTTTACATGTGTCATAAAAACAAGTTCCTAGTAGTTTACAGTAATTAATTCTCATAGCTTTATATTCAAAATTATGTTTTATCTACTTAGCATGAATCATCAAAGAAAAACAATTGTCTTCATAATAGCACATGCTAAATGAAATTAGAAAAGAAGCAAGATGCATCAAGATGTTGTAGTCGGTAAACTTGACCTTCAGCATCCTCCTTAAAGTATGTGTTGGAGAAGGGTAGTAATCTACAATCAACAACAAACCGGCATTCAGGTCTGACTTTGTTCTAGTATGTTACGGACACTTTTAATGATTCAATCAGATCACAAGCTGAAGCCCCGTCCTTCCTTTTTTTCTAGTTGAATTTTGTGTTTCACTATGACTGGGTTGTAATGTTCACTTGAAGCCATTGGAACAGCTTAAAGAAGCAGGTACTGTAAATGCCAAAAGAGACTCCTCACTGTTTAAGGTAGGTGTTTAAAATGAGTTGCACCATGTCCTAAATAATCCTTATCTCATAGTTGTAATTCATCTTATTTCATTAATTCTTAAGAAACTTCATCAAACTTAGAGTCATCAGAAATGGATGTTTTCATCAAAAATATCACACACGTCCATTAATTTCCAGCCCATTAAGACAAATCGCTATTACTGCCAGTTAGTGCTTTTGTTAACTTCATGAACTGAGTCCTTGATTGACCGCCTTATTCTAAATTTTAAATGACATTTTATTCGATTTGTCTCCAAATGAAACAGCTACGTATAGAGTTATTTTAGCACTTACCCTGTTCTTCATCTATGAAAGGAGCTTATTAATGCTGCGGTAATTGCGTCCTTACTGAGCTCCCTCTTTTATTGAGTTCCTTTCATTTCCTCTCTCTCATTTCTCCCATCAGACGACAAGAAAGGGTATGCAACAACCCTAATAACCCTTGATCAGTTCATGAAGCTGATGTAGTCCTCACTTACTGTTTTCATCCTCCAATCCCCCCTTATGCCCTTCGCTCTGACCACTTGACATAAGTCGAATATGTTTGGCCTCAGATATGAGAAGCGTCTCACTCCCAGGTTGGCATTGTGCTTGCAGCTTCACCGTGGCTATGACAGAAAGCTCTCAATGCTGTCACAGCGTGGTGAAGCCTCATTATGTATTGAGAAGAGCCGACCTCAAAACTGTCAGAATCCCTCTAGTATGACAATGCAGGGCTTCAGGGATATGCCACGCTTTCACAAGCCTTTGAACGTCACACTCGAAATGTTTATGTTATAATACAGCCCATTAGTGCCATTTAAACGTCCTCCGCTGTAGGAGGTTACTTCACTCCTGAATCCAGTTAGTTATATCTAGAGCAGGTGACAGTAAGTGATAGGTAATAGATGACACACTATTAAACTATGTTTGCTTTGCTTCTCACCCTTGGATCAGTTTGGACCCTCGCTGCGCTTCTCTCGTAAATGTGACGGTAAGATGGCGGCTTCGGATGAGTTGTTGACCCAGAGCTACATTCAGGCTTAGCTGAATTTAGAGGATTTTCATCCTCATTTCCTTGAGCTCCCTGCAAGTTTTTCCAGCTATCTTGCGTAAACAAAGCTTCAGTAAGTGCTTGTTCTGACACAGAAATGTCCAGTCAGTATTGCGGGTTCTCCTCACTTCAAGCTGATTGTTATTCCAAGCAGATTGCTATTTGCAGTTGCCTAGACGACCTGAATTCAATCACAGCCCATTTATACTGTGGGCAGCTAGACGTCCTGTGTTAAAGATTGGAGAAAAGTGTAAAGCCGGAAAGCTAGTTACCTTCCTGAGGTAGCCCCATATCATCTATCCCTCTCCTGATTGGGCAGATGGGCCTGTTTGCTTTCACGCTACCTGCCCGACCTCTGTAATTCTCAGTGAGATCATGTGTTGCTGTGCTAGACAGATGGTAATGTTTATGCCGGGCCTTTTGTTTGCTGTCAGAGAGTAAGTCTCTCTCTCCCTGTGGTGGTCATGTTGTGTCTTTGCACAGCCTTATCCGTTTGCTGTGCGCATGCCTCATTAGGCGGAGAGCTCCCCCATCAGGAGTACCCAGAGGGCAGCGCCCATGCCTAGACATCTGCTTCATCTGCCCCTGCCAATCTGTGGTGGCTGTGCAATCACTAAGCCCCACTGGCAGCCATTATAACACATTAAGTGTCCCTGTGCAAAGTTTGACTGCGCACATAGACAAGGTCGGCCAACATCAGGCGTCTCTCTGCATCGATACCACTGGAGCAGCTCCGCCTGATTTTACAGCCCTCGACGAGTCCAATCTCTATTTTACAATCTGATCAAATGGCTTATTACATTTCTGGCTCATATATTTCATGTGTTAATCAAAGTGTGAGAGATCATCCAGCAGCAGTTGGGATGATAGACTCTATTCCTCTCATTCACAGGAGATCAGAAACATCCACAACGAAGAGCTGATGGGTATTCGGAGAGAGGAGGAAATGGAGATGTCGGATGATGACATGGAGGACGCCCCGGAAAGCAAGGATTCGGATGATTCAGGTATCCATCGTTCCTCATTGACGGTCTATAAGCAAAAGATACCATTTTTTCTTAAAGCAGTACAAGCGGTACTCCCTCATTGTCTTAAAGAGGCTTCTGTGCACCAACCGCATATATATTGAATCCACTGGTGATTTGTCAGTTTTATGAGGAACCTTTTCCCAGATCACACAGCGCTGATACATTTGCATATAACCATCTAATTTTCACATTATAAATGGAGAGAGAAAAAAGAATTGAGCTTCATGGAAAGCTCTGACTGTTTAATGACCCTTGATATATATCTGGATTCCGACTATGTAACTGCCACTTTTCGGCTACTTTTTTCAATAAACATTCTTTTAGGAACTAATGAAGCTCATATAATTTCCCTTCCCTGTGAGACCTCTAAGTGGTTTTGAATATTTTTGTATCAGAAAACAATTTAGACATAAATATAAATCACTGTATGTGGCTTTTTTTTACTCGCCGTAACCAAACCTGGGAATGGCAAGGAATTTAATCATGCTGGGTCCTTAACGATTCCATTAACAGTTCTATTCATACTTTTAATTTTTGAGGAATTTATCCTGACTGTATTATACAATATTTATTTATCTTGTTGGTTGATTGGTTGGTTGATTTGATTTTGATTGGTTGGTTGGTTGGTTGGTTGGTTGGTTGGTTGGTTGGTTGGTTGGTTGGTTGGTTGGTTGGTTGGTTGGTTGGTTGGTTGGATTGATTGATTGGTTTTGGTTGGTTGATTGATTGATTGATTGATTGATTGATTGATTGATTGATTGATTGGTTGGTTGATTGATTGATTGATTGGTTGATTGATTGGTTGATTGGTTGATTGATTGATTGATTGATTGATTGGTTGGTTGGTTGGTTGGTTGGTTGGTTGGTTGATTGTTGGTTGGTTGGATTGATTGATTGATTGATTGGTTGGTTGATTGATTGATTGATTGATTGATTCAGTCAACCTCTTCGAGTTTAAGACTTATTTATTCATATATATTTATGTAAAACAATGATGTGAGACATTGATCAGAGTAGATGGTCTCTTTTGGCATTTGAGAGATGGACCAAAAGAAAGTAGAATGAAAACAAAGAATATCACAAGCTGGATTTGAACTTGCACCACCCAACTCAGCACTATGGCCATGGTTGCAACGCCAGCATGTTACTTTGATTTTACTTCCTCATGTGAGCAAATTAAATCAAATCTGTCTGTCTGCAGCCAATTCAATCGTGGGGGAAAAGTGTAATTTTTGTATTATTATTCCAATACCCCCCTGTGGTTTCCTGAATGTGGTGCTACGGAGCTGCCAGCTGCTCTTCCAGTTCATTTCAGGTTGCTTGTCACACTAAGAAAACTGCTGTTAGAGAACCTGCACTATAGCTGTTCAGGACAGAGAATCATGGGATAATGTAAAAATGATCGCTGTAGGACGTCATTGTCTTTCTTGGCATCTTGAGACCACTTAGCGCATCCTCTTTACAGTCAATTTGAAGTGAGACCCAACATATGTGCCACTCAACTCATGAAGAACTATTAGAGATTCTCCAGTGTAACAGAGAGTCTGTCATTAGTATGAAAATATATGCAAATATAATCACACGTTTACCAGGTTTAATTCACACGTCTTCTCATCTGCGACCTTAGTTATTAGAAAACAATGATAACAATCACTGTCTGTGGGTTGTCAGATATCTGAAAGGATGTCACGGGATAGAAAGAGCAGGAGATCCACATGGTTAATGAAGGAGGTAATTCAACACCCAGCGCGTTTATGAAAACAAATATTTCAGACCTGCCTGTAAGACGTGCAACCTTCGTAAAGAGTGGGAGTGGCTTACGCTAACCTCGGTGGGAGTTTTAGCTGTATTAACTTGAAACAGATTCACTGCGGCCCAATATGTTTGCTTTTATTTTCCCCCAGAGTTAATCAATGATAACGGGCAAGTGTCCTCTGACAATAGCTATAGTACAGTGTGCAAACGGGAGCTGCTTTCTTTACTGTCAGCACCCCTGGGCAGCAGGTCGATAGAGCTGCCTAACATGTTGTGGAAGGTGAACCTGGACGGCTCTGAGGGCAGCAGCTTGATGAGACGGATCAATAAAAGCCGCTTGCGTTCCTCCCTTTCTGTCTGTGTCTCTATATCTCTCTCGCTCTTGTTCTCCATCTCTCTATTTCTTTCCCCTCTAATTCACACCAAACATGCTTCCAGACAAAACACAGAATTGGTTGCATGGCAGCTACCTTCATAAAGGATGTGTTCTTGCGTCCCGTGTGAATTGCCATTCCATTGTGCTCGGTCTAGCACGACAGAATGGCCATTCAGCAAACTTCAGGGGTCTCAAGAGACATTTTTTCAAAGACGAGCTACCTGTACTGGCACATAGCATTATAAAAATGACGCATTTATGCCATAAGACAGGTTTACATAGACAAATGATTAGAAAATTACGCTCATCGGGCTTAAGAGACTCGACTCTGATTCCAATAAAGCCACATTTTCAAAATTCTGGTGACATTTTGCAGGCCAAAAAAGGTCCATGTCATTCGTCAATAATGTAGCGATGAATAATCACACAGAAGATAGTCAACACAACATGACCAACTTGCTAAGCTGCTAAGCTAACAACCTGACACTCTTAAACATAAAAAATACAAAGCATATACAAAAAATAGTTTTTTTAACTATAATGAGCTGCTTTACCAATACTTCGAATTATTGCATGAAATGCAAGTATATTTATAGTCAATAGGATCGTCCCAATTCACGTACGTATGCACTATTCTATGATAAATGCGTTCACACTGAAAATTCACGCACTTAAAATACCCCAAACCAAGTGTCAAATGTTGAACACTTCATGCACTCAACTGTTGCAGCTTTAATAATGTTGCGGAGGGGGAGGGGCTATCAGACTCTGATGATGAATGACAAAATAACCCTATATAATTCATACACTACACGGTTTAGTGCATAGTGCATAGTGCATCATTTGGGATGCAGCTAATATTTCTCATATCCACCATCTTGTAGTGTTGGTTGAATTCTGGGATGGTCTTCTTCATGAGGGATATATTCATTGTTTCCCTTTGAATTTGGCCAAAAAGATAGCGTAATACCATTGCTGCCTACCTTTTGGGCCACTTAAAATGCAGTCTAGGTAGGTAGCTCACTAGCTTTCAGAGCAGAGCTAAGACAGGTAATGATGCGTTTCCCTGCAGACTTTAGACGGTGTTCATAGCTCAACCTGGCTTTCCTTATCTTCCACCCACGTCACTCAGACGCTCATCCTCTCCCTCTTCAGAGCCGCATAACCAAAGATCCTTCATCAGCCTCGCGATCAGACGCCCAGCTGTTCCCCCCCCCGCTCCCTGCCCAATCTGAGAAGGACACGCTTCTCGGCATAATCCCGTTATCTCCTCCCGCTCGACGCGGAGACGAGGTGGCGTCTCTGATCATCGGGTTGTTAAGAGACGGCTGAATGATGGAATGTCTCGGTGTGAAGAACCCTTTTGCGTCCGTTTTAATTACAGTCGTTTGATAACAATGCCCATGGTACATTAAGTCAAGCATTATGTAACTTTCTCTCCATTTAATCCTCTCTAATTAGCCTCTGAAAGCTAAACGAACGCAGCAGTGGTACTGAGGGTCCTTTCATCTCGGGCCATCAGCAGAATTCTCTAAGCAGCTTTTGAGGAACGCTGTTTTCTTCTTTCATTTCACCCTTTCCAGGCCTCACCGCCACCCCCCGTGAATTATTACTCCGCACACGACTCGTAATGTGCGCCTCTTCTCTTTCTGTTCCGTTATTGGTTTTCACCCCTGCCTCCTTCGCTCGTGTGTCTCTGTCTGCTTACTCTCTCTCTCTCTGCTCGCAATCTGCTCTCTCTCTCTCTCTCTCTCTCTCTCTCTCCTCTCTCTCTCTCTCTCTCTATCTCTCTCTCTCTCTCTCTCTCCTCTCTCCCTCTCTCCCTCCTCTCTCCTCCTCTCTCCTCTCTTCTCTCTCTCTCTCTCTCTCTCCCTCCCTCCCTCTCTCTCTCTCTCTCTCTCTCTCTCTCTCTCTCTCTCTCTCTCTCTCTCTCTCTCTCTCTCTCTCTCTCTCTCTCTCCCTCTCTCTCTCTCTCTCTCTCTCTCTCTCTCTCTCTCTCTCTCTCTCTCTCTCTCTCTCTGTGGTCTCCCAGGGCCGCTGGCTCAGGTGGAGGCTCTGAAAGAAGAGAACGACAGTCTACGGTGTCAGCTGGATGCCTACAGGAATGAGGTGGAGCTTTTGAAACAGGAGCAGGGTAAAGCGCAGCCCCAGCGCAGCGAGGAGGACGCCACCCGCCAGCAGCAGCTCAGCTTCCTGCAGCAGGCTCTGCAGGGCATGCAGAAGGTACCACTCATACAGCACAAAATCACTTTTTCAGTAAAACTCCCGACAAATCATTCAAATAAAGCACATTTATTTGCTTGTATTATTATTATTTGATATTATGAACTATTAATCCATGCATTTCATAATTTGAATATCCTTACAAATTTGACCTTGTACTTTTTAATTAAAAATATAAATTTTCCAGTGAAACTGAAACGGCAGACTTCTCTCTGATGATTGTATGCCAGATTTTTTGTCCCTTTCGTCCAATCAACTGCATTTTTTGATTAAAAATGCAATAAAAACAGTAATTGTGAAATTTTGGTACAATTTTAAAGGGCTGTTTGCTATTTTAATACATTTACAAAAGTAATTTATTGCTGTGATCAAAGCTGTATTTTCAGCATCATTACTTCAGTCTTCGGTGTCACATGATCCTTCGGAAATCATTTTAATATGCTGATTTGGTTTTCATTTATTATAAATTATTATTGGTGCTCAATTATTAATACTTTTCTTATTATTATCATCAATATTTTTCCTGTGATGCCATTTTTTTCAGGATTCTTTGATGTTTAGAAAGTTCAAAAGAACAGCATTTATTTGAAATAAATATTTTGTAACATTAAAATGTTTTTACTGTCACTTTTGGTTAATTTAATGTGGTCCTTGCTAAATAAAAATATTAATTCCTTTTTGTTTAAAAAAAAATCTTACCTCAAACTTTTGAATGGTAGGGTCTTGGTTTCCACAAAATATTTACTAATAATAATAAGAAATGTTTCTTCATTCTAGAATAATTTTTGAAGGATCATGTGACACTTTTAGCCTTTATACTATAAATAATGCATTATAAATGTGGTTTGTATAATGTGTTATAATATATGTATTATATATTATAATATTTATCTATTCATTGTTATGCTCTGGAAGATTTTTATTAATAAAAATATGAATTAATCAATCATAATCAATGTGAATATGACTATATATATTCATTAGTTATTCTACTGTTCATACTAGTCATGTATTTAACTGTGTGTGCTCAAATATGATGAGCTGCCATTAAGAGAAAACATGAGATGAGCAGCCATATCTCCTGCAGCCGAGACGGGTATCCACTGAAGCTAGCAGGGTTGAGTGGTCATACCTGGATGGAGACTCCTGGGAAAACAGGTTTCTGCTGGAAGAGGTGTTAGTGAGGTAGGGGGTGCTCACCCTGTGGTCTGTGTGGGTCCTAACGCCCAGTGTAGTGACGGGACACTATACTGTAAAAAGCACTGTCCTTCGTCCTGACTCTCTGTGTCATTTAAAATCCCATGGCACTTCTCGTAAAGAGTATTGGTGTAATCCCGGCATCCTGGCCAAATTTGCCCATTGGCCTCTGACCATCATGGCCTCCTAATCATCCCCACACACTGATTGCCTTCATCACTATCCTCTCCACCTGTAGCTGGTGTGTGGTGGGTGTTTGTGGATGCTGCACACTGGTGGTGGATGAGGAGATTCCCCCTTCTATGTAAAGCGCTTTGAGTACCCAGAAAAGCGCTATATAAATGTAACTAATTATTATTAAATTATTAATTATTATTAGATGATCTTGTGCTGACATGTGATGAACTGCTGAGACCTCTTTGCGTTCCTATTATGCTGTCATGAGTAGATATAGACTGGGGTCAAATGTTAATAAGCAATAGTGGCCTGAATGATATGTCTTGTTTATGAAACCTATATGAGAGTATCTAAAGACAGATGGGTCTCTCAGCTTCATTATATTGAATAATAAAGTCTATCTTCTGACATCAAAGCCTCGAGACAAGAGGATGATCTCTCGCAGAAGCCACCACAATACCTTTAGAAAGTATAATGCATTCAAATTCATGACAAACAAACATGATAATGCATGCCTTCAAATATTATAATGCATTTTAACTTTGGATACAATTATTTATCAAATGTCATAATGCTTTACAGCATACCTTTATATTCAAGTAAAGTACTGAGACTTCATTTAAAAACAAAAACTCATCACTTAGACGTAGTTTTTGTTTTAAGCCTAAATTTAGGTTGTTTAGATATTCTCACTGTAAAATGACCAAAAATACAGAAAAGGAAAATATGCAGAGCTGCTGGAGGTTTTTGAACACACAGGCGGATGGATGCTTGTTGGTGGTTTGGCACAAAAAGATCTGAGCCGGTAAACAAAAAGTTGTCGTTTCAAACCCAGCATGGGGTGATCCATGAGCCGTCATTCATCTGTGTGTTTACCGTCTCACACACCTGAATACAGCGTTGTTCTGCGTGAGAGTTTAACCGCAGGGAGCCCAAACACCTCTCTTCTACAGATCTTCCAGGTCATCAATCACACAATAATAAACACCAGATGTTGAACATGTGGAATGGAAATTTCATCTGCCCACATGGGCACAAACGGTATACGTCTCCCACCCATCAAGCACTTTTATCAAGCGTTAATTTATCTTCTCTTGAAGTTATTTTTAGCTATCGTCCTCTGTTCTCCATTGTTCTTCGCCGCTCAGAGTGACCTAGAGATCTGAGGGTGATTTTCAGCTAGGTTTATTTTCCCAAACCGTGCATTCACACAATACAAACTCACAAGGGCAGGGTTAAATCGGTCCCATGTTCTGTCTATTTTTGTACCTCGCTTTACTGTACCTATCAATGGAGCACAAAGAGTCCTGGTCACCCTCGGCGTGCTCCTGTAAGCCCAGCACATGCAGATGTTCCACACGGCTTTGACCTTGTCATGTGAGCGTTATTAGGCCATGAAGGAGACCCGTTCCGAGAGGGGCGTTTGTCTCACTTTGAAGGTGCGCGCTTTCCACTAATGAGCCTAATGGGATTCTGCATATTGAACATTGCTGTGGCATGAGATGCACTCGCTGCCCGGTCACACGAGCCGCACGATTTGTTCGAGTTAGTGTTCCCTGATCTCAGGCATAATTCTGTCACATGAAGTGAACAGCGCAGGCCATTTCTCCGAGTTAAATCACTCTCAAATGGCATGCGAGGCTGCGGAGACGTTCTCGCTCCTGCACTCAGAGCGTGTTAAACTCAGCCTCGGTCTGATTTATTCATGAGGAGCAGGCCATGAAGGCAAACAAAAAGGTTACATCACCACAGTTTATGTAGCTCCGATCGCTCCTGGCTTCTGAATGCTGAGCAGGATCGTAATGAGAAAGCGGAGCAGTGGCTTCTGATTTATTAGACTTGTCAACAAATTAGCATGCTTGGAAACGTGGTATGAGAAATGTGTTGCATAACGTGTTACCTGAGTAAATTGTGTTATGTCTGTTTATTTATTTTTTCTTTTCAAAAATGTCTATTTCTCTCATTTGAAAAAGAAATTAAAAAATCATTACACTCAAGAATATTACAGTTTGTTACATAAACTACTGTTGCTCACTAACACTAGATTTATTGGGTTAAAAAAATACAATAAAAACAGTAATATAGTGATATTTTATTACCATTTAAAATTACTGTTTTCAATTTTAATATATAATTTATTCCTTTGATGCAAAGCTGTATTTTCAGCATCATTACTCCAGTCTTCAGTGTCACATGATCCTTCAGAAATCATTTTAATATGCTGATTTACTGATTTGCTGCTCAAAACACATTTCTGATTATCAGTGTTGAATACAGTGAAATCTATTACTTTACCATATCTTATATTATATTTGTATAACATTTATAGATGCATAAAAAATATGGTGTATAATATTATAGTTTTTGTTCGTCGGCCGACGAAGTTTTCTCATTTAGTTGGTCTCGTCGGCTTGTTTTGATATAGAGCTCGTCGGTCAATCTATTACTTTACCATGCGCGAGAAAAAAGAGTATCTTTATATTATATTGACAACACCAGTGTATAACATAAAATGTAGTAGATTATCCCTTTAGCTCTTCTTTCCAGCTTTTAACAAACACAGACTTTATTGTACGCAGGCGCAGCTTTTTTCTTTTTTTTTCATCTACCAGGCAAAAACTAGTTCGTCGGCGTCGGCTTGGTGTGTAAGGCAGGCCAAAAGTAATAGCACACTTATTCTCAATATGCTGAACAGTTTGAGTTATTATTCCCATGTGTAGCTGTTTATAGTATGTGTGAGCAATAATAATACATAACACAAAACATAAACATATATATGAAGCATTCTCTGTGTGTGTGTGTGTGTGTGTGTGTGTGTGTTGCGTGTGTGTGTGTGTGTGTGGTGTGTGTGTGCGTGCGTGCGTGCGTGCGTGCGTGTGTGTGCGCGCTTTGGATTTAATCCAAAGCCGCTACAGACATACAAACATCCTCAAGGCACAAAATCTATTTACTCGTCTCTGACTGAAACGAACACCATCCAAATATTTTCCCTCCCGTTTCTGAATGTCACGGGCACAGCACCTCTGGAGGTCGGGGAACAGCTGTCATATCAGCCGCACACTGTTGAAATGTCTTTATGAGCTAGAGGTAATCAAATAAAGCCATATTCAACACCGTCATAACACCTGAGATTGAATTATCTGATAGCAAGTCGTCTCAAACCCTGGTGAGAAGTCCAAAAACGGCATATTTGGGTATCGAAGTCTTTCTAGGTCAAGGACATCTCCATAATACCTGCCGCTATCTTATCCATTAGCATTCCCATTCATCTCAATAGCAGTTAGCACAGGACCTCTGGAAGTGCTTACAATCATATTAATCGCATATTAAGTCGGACAAACTGCATCTTTTTCTCAGTTTTGGCTTTTCATCCACACCAGTGATCCTCAAATCTGGCTCGCGAGATCCACTTTCCTGCAGAGTTTAGCTCCAACCCTGATCAAACTCACTAGCTGTGATTTACTAATGATCCTGAAGACATTGATTAATGCTCAGGTGTGTTTGATTAGGGTTACAGCTAAACTCTGCAGGAAAGTGGATCTCGTGGGCCAGCTCTGAGGATCCCTGATCCACACGGAGATGGGGTTTTTGTCTTAAGTGGATAAATGCATGCTGTAATGATGATTGTGAGAACAGAGGTTCATGAAAACAATGACATGTTCAGTCATGTGATGCATATTGTTTCAATAGATATATGTATGGTTTCACTGGCGTAGTTGCATCTGCTATTATTGCTTAAGATAAATGCTACTTTTTACAATCTTCATATTGCATTCCTGCAAAGATGATAGAAAATGTACTCACAAATCCTGCCATTTTCAAATATATTCAGATTAATGTGGATGGAGCCTAACCTAACTTTAAAACAAACTCAGAAATCACAAAGAAACTCATTGAATTAAGCATGAAATTGGGAGAAGAAACGCTTTTTCTTGTATTTTCTTAAAACATATTACAATAAGTTTTATTCATAAGTTCAGCACTTATTTTTTACAGTGTATATGACATGAGCCAGTGAAATTGCATCTGTCTTCTTTACTACTTCCATTTTTTTTTCACCCATGTCACTTACAATCAACAATAATCAGCCCATCATTCAATTAAAATCATGTGAAATTGCAGTTCCACATGAATTCACTGGCCAACTGGCAAGTGACTGTGTTTTATTTACCCACCAAAGCCCATGCTGAAAATCTCATTTGGCGCTTAGTGAGTGTTCATTTTGGATCCCGCTAGCACCTAGCTGTGATGTCAAAGGCAGCAGACCTTGAAAATACATTTCACGCTTTTAAGAGCCCTGTAAAATAACTTGCATATGTTGCTTGCAAAACACTACTTTGGAAACTACTGTCCGTCAGTGCTTTTTAGGTGTAGCTGGTATAGTCGCTACATCCACTGCTCCATCCTAACCAGCCAAATCTGGACCTACTGGAACAGGTAGACGTAGAAAGCCATAGATATTCAGACATCTAGCATTCAGTTTAATGAAGCAGCCTCAAACTGGTATCAAAGCGATGGTGCACAGCGTGTGTTCTCTTTAAATACTGATCGGCGTCAGGCCTGTTGAGCTTCTCATAACGCTCGTCTCTCGGTATGTGTTTTTAATGTCGTGGTTTTTCCTTTGTGCCGTTTCTCTAGCAACTGCTCAAGCTTCGAGAGGATCTGAAACAGAGAGAGATGGAGCTGGAGAAGAACTCGGAGGAAAAACAACAGCTCGAAAGCCAGATCCAGAGTCTGAAGGACCGGATTCAAGCTTTCCCCACATCACACGCTCTGCCCGTGAGTAACAGACGGCTCTCTGTCTGTGCTTGTCTGCATTCGCTGTGTTCTGTCTGCTGAGGAGATGAGACGGCTGTCAGTTTGAGGACGGTGTGTATTAATGAGTCTGTCCTGCTGAACGCTCTCCAGGGATTCAGATCAGAACGGCAATATCTGACTCCCTACGCTCTAATTAAAGGAACATGAGCTCAGGATGAATGTCGCTGTGGGAAATTCGTGCATTAGACTCCCCTGTTTACAAACAAGCAGACATCTGAGTGCTTTTATATTAATGCATAAACATAATTTCAGAGATACGATGGCAGTGATGTTTGTAAAATAATGCAGGTAATGTGTTTAAGACAGTGGTTCTTGACTCTTAGATTTGATGTATATCTATCTATACTGATACGAACCTCTGGTACTTCCATTGTAATAGACATAAATAAAACCATAAATAAACAAGCAAACAAAAAATGATGTCAGATTAATGTTGTACATCTTTAATTTGAGTGTCTTTAGCATTAATTAAAATTGTGTTTATATAAGTAAAATTAAATCTTTTAATATTATTAAAATTTAAAATCTTATAATTTTTTTATAATAATAATAAAAAAACTCCCTGGTTTAAAACCACTGGTTTAATATCTAATTTCTATTCTATTCCATTCCAGGGTTTGTTTTTTTCTTTCTGAAAAAGTGCATTTTCAGAAATGTTCTTCTAAAATTAGCATGTTTCTCAGGCGCTCGTGTGTAGCTAATAACAATGAATAGGTTCTTTAGGCTTTCTATTCGATAACTTCTAAATTTGTCTTTAATTATATAAATGTTTTAATGGATTTCTTCAACGGGTTTCATCCTCCTACTCATGCTACTTCTTTCCATAATAGTGGCAAAGAATTACGTTTTAAATGATCATCTTTCTAATAACCATTTCACACTTAAATGTCATGTCTTTTTTTATTCTGACTGTTAATTGTCTGTTAACACTGTATTGAATTCTTGATGAATTCATGTTGACATGCAGATTTGCGTTGTCACATTGGTGTGTCATGCTCTTGATGGTGTGGCATCCCGCAGTCTTGAAGTGAGAGAAAAACGCTCCTTCTCTCTACAACGTCTGCATAGAGTTTATGTGGATGAGCATGCAACAAACTCTAAAGATTTGTCCCTCAAAATCAGGACAGGAGAAGCAAAACAGTCCTGCGTTTGGTCGTCTTGAAGCATTGAGGTGTTCAGTACGATCAGCGCAGCAGCAGACGCTAATGAAAACTAATGGCAGCTCCAGCCACACGCCACACCAGCGGCTACAACAAGCCGCTTTCAATTAACTGTCACCGCCTCTGTCCTCAACAGAGCTCTTATTCACCAAAACACGGGGCTGTGTTGCTTAGGGGACGAACACAGCAAAAACCTGCTCGTTCATGTGTGAAACTTGGGAAAAGTGACATTTAAATCAGACTGAGTTTCAAATTTAACTTCCAAAAGGTAATGACAATTTGAGAAGGCTAAACGATGCACGCCCCAAATTTGATAGCCCGTTATCTTGTACAGACAGATGTTGTTATCTCGCGTTTCCTTATCTGGTACCATGTGGAGCGGATCGTTTTAGGTTAAGTTTGGGTTTTATCACCTCAGAGACGAATCATTCTGGAAATGCTCGGTCGGTTTCTCGTCATTCAGAGCAGGAAGAGAAGGAGAAACGTCTGCATGTGGTCTATGTCTGCTTTGAGTGACACTCTACGGTGGAGTTTATCTCGGCACCACCGATCCATGCTGAAGGCATCAGCGTGTGCATTGATGAATCACCTGAGACAGACTCATTAATGGAAGAAATCTAAATCTATTTTAACGCAGCCGTTCCTCCTATAGATCTGTGCCCATCGCTTGCGAGAGCAGCTTATTGTTTTCTGCTGGATGAATGTGTTGTGTATGTCATACATCAGTCTGTACGTGTGCGTCTCAGTGTTTGCTCTTCCGTCTCTTGCTGTGATAAACTTCATTCATATTTCTCCTAGAATCCTAGAATATCTGTCCTAGAGTTTTGTGCGCTGTCCCGAATTCACTCACTGCATTAAACAGCAGTAAACTACGACAGGCCTTTTACTTAACAGAACTACCATAAAAGATGCAAATATATTCAGTAAATAATAACACCATTTTTTTATTATTATTATTATTTTCATCACTTAAATATTTATTTTGTTGCTAGGATCCCCTTGAAACAATGTATTATTATTATCAGTTACATATTTATTTATTTATTTATTTGTATATTGTGTACTAGCACCCCTTTGAAGCAGTGTATTATTATTATTATTAAATATATATATATTTTTGTTTTGTGCGTGTTCTATGACCCCCTTAAAAATGAGATGATGCATCTCAAGTTTTTTTTTCTTAATAATACAATTTGTTACCATTTATTTAGTCATTTAAAAAAATATGTATTAATTACAAGAATCCAAATATTTTTTTTATTTTGTTATTTTATTTTAATGATAGAAAAATATAATTCCATCGATGTAGTCACATGTGTACATACTGTACATTGGCTGTTTCGAGATAGCTTTAAATGTGATTCATCTGATCATATTTAGAGCTGAAGCGATCCGCTTTATAATACAAAGCGTGAAGAATATGTCATTGGTGCTTGTGCCTCTAGAACTTGCTGCTGGCCAGACAATATTTTCATGGTTTTTATTATCCTCTTATGCTCCCAGGGCCCTCTGTATGCTGCCACAAGTCCAAAAAGGCCAGACAGAGCCTTTAATATTCTGGTATCTAGATATGGCTTCGGTCTTTCATGGGATTTCTTCACCTGTTTTATCACAGCATGCTGAAAATCACAAATCAGATCACTTAGAAAAGTAATAACGCGCCTCTCCTCGACAAGCCGCGTGATTTGAGATATCGTTCATGTATGTAGCCCAGATGGTGCTAATACAAAGTTTAATACATGGATTTGAGGTTTGTTCAATAACCATAAGCATGAGCAATAACAATAATGATGCTTGCCTTTAACGCCACTAAATATTCCGTCAGCATCAGGTTGCGTTACTAACCTCAGCAGAGCGGCTTGAAATGTCTGCCTTCACTCTGAGACGCCGCTGCGCTTCATTAGAGTTTCATTGAGCAGGACAAATGCTTTGGAGCTTTGCTGCTTATTTGGCATTTCCAGAAATCCATTTGCAAACGTGACCTTCAGCTCTCGGCGTGTCAGGCCTGTGATTCGGCTTCCTGCCCCCGCGGTGCGTCCCGCGTCCTTTAGTTTCCCCGTGTGAACGTGTGTGTGTGTGCGCGAGCCTGTGACATATTACTCGCTGACAGCTCTCTCATTCTTTTAATTGACTAGCTGGAGACGGCCGAGCGGGAGGACAGAGGCGACGAAAGCAACAATCACGCCAGCGTAAGTGAGAGACGCTGCTCTCCGTCTTTGACTCTCATCCACATCACCGCTCCTCATCACACCTCATAGAGACACCTTCCTTCAGTACGGTACACTGGGGGGTGCTATGGCTTTTTTGGGGGGAAGAAAATTAATGTTAGAATGTTAGAAGCACAAACCGCACAAAGAAGTTTGTTTTATGTAGTGGGCTGAAAATATTTGATAAGTGATATAATATATAAAATTAGTCTTTTATGAGCTTTAAACATATCAGATGTCCTACCTGTTCTCATGGCATTTATGTACCTGGACGCACTTTTTAGCGAGACGCGAAATACGTACCAATAACTACATATTACTGCCGTTTCCAAAAGAAATGAACACTAGAGGCAGTAAAACTCTGACGCCTTTTATTCATTTTCATTAATAAAGTGTAATTTTTGCACAATTACTTGAAGAATATAATGTTATGACTTCAAAACAATATTAATATGCTGTGAGATTTGAAAACGGATGCTTTTGAACGTTAGCATCACACATATGCAGCTTCATATCTTTGGGTTTTCATAGACGGTAAGTTTGTTCGGTAGCTCGCAGAGTACGGAGACGTACTTTGAGAGGCGAAGAGCTCCGGTTCAAATCCCGTGTAACTACGGATCGACAAAACAGATCAGATCTATATATAAGGAAGTTGAAATTGCACGGTTGCATCAAAAAATGAGTTTTCATATCAGTTTTGCATTTGTCAACACTCGGGTAGGTTTAGGGTTGGGTTTAGTGTAGGGCATATTTACAACACGATAGAGCATTAGCTTTTAGCGACGGTCCACGGACATTTGAATTCTGAACCGCCGCAATACGTTCCTGAAGCAACATAATAAAAACACAGCAATATGTACCTATATCTACATAATAAAAACATGCCAGGGTTCACGTATTGAACCCGTGTTTTAGCGCCACTCGGTGGACATTTCTCTTTGAAACTGTGGCGAAACGTGCTGTAAGGTACGTAAAACGTGTCGCTAAAAAGTGCACAGAGGTACGAATATGCCATGAGACCAGAGTGTAAATCTCTCTAGTTTTTTTACTTTAGACTTGACTTTCTGACTTGATATTATATACACAACTATTCAAAAGATTTTGAAAAAAAGTATGTTATGCTCACCAAGGCTGCATTTAAAATTCAAAATATAAATCAAATATATATATTGTGACACATGTAGGAATGTAAAATAACTATTTTCAGTTTGAATATATTTTAAAGTATACATTTCTGATTATTTATAAATGTTGAAAATAGTTGTGCTGCTTAATATTTATTTTTGTGGAAACCGTGATGCATTTTTTCAGGATTCTTTGAGGAAAGTTTAAAAGAACAGCATTTATTTGGAATCAAATTATTTTGTAACATTATAAATGTCTGTACTGTTAGTTATGATCTATTTAATGAATCCTTGCTGAATAAAGTACTGATTTCTTTCCCCCAAAAAAGACATAACACCAACATTTTGAAAAGTATTAAAGGTATTTCTATTTTTTTTTATTTATACATTTTAATATGTTTTTATTTTAATAAATGTTGTTGTTTTTTATTTTAGATATTAAAATTGGCTGTTTGTTTAATGGTAGAAAATAACAAAATCACAACAAAATTCAAATTGGTGTAGACATGCTACTGACATGGTTACAAAAATTGCAAACCATATAGAAGATAATTAGAAAATAAAAAGGATCATGTTATGTTGGTTTGACTAAAAATTAAGCACCTCCTTTCACTGACCACATATAGAAGCAGAGCAACCCCCGGATAAGGCTGGGCTATCTATAATCATGTTTCACACTGCTCATACTACACCTGGGGTTAACTGTTAACCCTGGGTTAACCCTGGGTCATCCTAAACCCCGGATAATCTGTAATCACGACTGCTCATGCCGTTAACTGTTAACCCTGGGTCATCCTAAACCCCGGATAAGCCGAATCCTGGGCTATCTATAATCACGTTTCACACTGCTCATACTATACCTGGGGTTAACTGTTAACCCTGGGTCATCCTAAACCCCGGATAAGCCGAATCCTGGGCTATCTATAATCACGTTTCACACTGCTCATACTATCTGGGGTTAACCCTGGGTCATCCTAAACCCCGGATAAGCCGAATCCTCTATCTGGTTTCACACTGCTATACCTAATAACCCTGGGTCATCTATCCTGGGCTATCTGTAATCATCACACTGTTCATACTATACTGGGGTTAATGTTAACCCTGGGTCATCCTATACCTGGGGCTCATACTATACCTGGGGTTTAACAGTCATACTATACTGGGGTTAACTGTTAACCCTGGGTATTCATTAACAGACGTTTCACACTGTACATTCCTAAACCCCGGGTTAACATTCTTATTTGCATATTTGCGGTATCACTGTTTACACAACTTTTCCCGCATCTTGCCAGCTATTAAAAACAATGTCATCGTCGCTTATGTCTTTAGATCAGCGAAGATTGAGGAACAGCTGATCATAGCTGTGCAGGCAGGGATAGCCATGTTTAAATCAATTTAGTAGCAGAGCTACTGCAAGTGATTTAGGGCTGGAAATCCATTCATCCTTTGCTGATAACACGTTTTTAGACGCGACATGTGAACGGCCTCATGAGACGCACAAAGGCAAGAAAACACCGCTCCAGTTCACACTGAACAAACTTAGCACCACAAAGCAGGGTTAACACCGGGGCTCCGGGGAGGGTTTCATAACCTCGGGTAAAATGCGGTGACTAACACCGCTTTCAAACTACAGGTGTGAAACATGTCTTTGCCTGGGTTAAAAGCGCTGTTTAGAACAACGATAACCCGGGGTTAAGCGCAGTGTGAAAAGCCCTAATGTTTCTATTTTGCACCCTATTCGTGGAAAGTGTCTATTATTCTGTTCCTTGCACTCTGCCACGCTTTCTCTCTACACTTCCTTTCTGTGCATCACCTACACCCTGTTCTGTTGTCCCATTTCCCCTCCTCCATCCTCTCGCTGAACATGACACATCATTACAGGCCGATCGAGCGCAGGAGAACTTTATTTGTCCTGGGATAAATCACTCTGACACAACTGGGCGAGGAGATTTCAGCCCGTCAGAGGGCCGGGGTAATGAGGGGAGGGGCAGAGGGCCCCGTGAGAAGAAAACAACTTTCTCTTTTGTTGTTATCTCCTATCATAGGAGGCGGCGGCGGGCGTGGTGTCCTGCAGCCAGGAGAAGGAGAGCCTGCCGGAGAAAGGGCTTCCCAGCCCGGTGAAGTCCGAGAGAGAGGCTCTGCTCGTGGGTAAGCGTCGAGGGGCAACTGAGAGCTCTTTTCACTCTTTATCTCATCAGACAAAACCCTCTTCTCATTATTTTCATCATCCACAGCTATGTCTTCTAGGGTGCAGGTGTTAATTGCCTGGCCAAATGAGTCACCTCGGATGCTTTTTAATGAGGAACTTTAACATGTCATCCGCAGCACAGCCGTGAGAGAGGCTGCCAAAATCCATGGCCAAAAACTGTCTAAGTATATATTTTGAGAAACAGCCAGAAATAAATAATTGACTCTGGGCTGCTGAATTATTAAAAACGAATGCACACCCCGAGGTGGCACCGAGTCCACAAAGTGGAGAGGCGATGATTTTCAATCATTCAATGATCCCGAGTCACTTATCACATGAACGTTTGTTTATGCCAAAAACATTTTCAGGTTTTCAGAAGGAGAAACTGATTGTCACGGCATAAGATGTATTCCAGATGTGGATGTGTGTAGTGAAGAACACGCAGCATTCTCTGCATGTGTAATTGGCTTGGCACAGCATGTTCACCAGGGTTTTATTTGGCTTATTTGCCAGTCCAGTGACCGGAAAGAGTGCTGTTGTCCGGCACATTGCTCTCTGATGAAGTAAGCGCTAGTGGAGTGGATGCTCCTCCGGCAGCCTCTTTCTTTCCATCAGATCTGTTTGAGCTCATGCTGTGTTTGAGGAGGAGCTCTTGTCAGAACTAAAGCAGAAGAGATGCTCGCATCCAGACATAACGCAGTGGAAATGTGCGTTGAGATCTTGTAGAAAATCAGCATCTGAGCTTCTAATCTTCCAGCACGAGCGGTTTGATTTCACTCGCTGTGTTCCTCTGCGGTCTGTCGGTGTTAATGCCTCAGTATAGGGAGGCTGTTAAATAAAGCTCGCTGTATTATATTTGATACGCACATTTCTAAGGGCTCGAAATGATCAAAACTGATACAAATCCTGTTGCACACAATGTGCTACACGATTGTCTTCTAATTAACAGTTCATACTTTTTTTAACAAGCTCTTTTAGTATAATTGTAAAAATGTCCACCTTCAGGTCGTGAGACATGTGTTTTTGCTGTGAAATCTTTAATGTATTTATAAAGTGAACGTAAGAATAACTTTCATATTGTTAGTAATATTTCAGCTTACTGGACTGAAACAGCTTAGATTTACTTGATTATCCATGCATTATTATTTTTTATAGAAAAATCTCATTCAAATGCGAGTATCAAATATGATCATCAGGCTAATGTGCAGTATTTGTTGATCTCTCGTCATCGTTGTATTGCATTGTTTTGCCCCCTATAATGAAAATAATAGAGATTTGATAATAATACAACTAAGCATTCAAACATCATCTTTCTAAGACGTTTGGAGACAAAGAGGACAACTGATATCAAATGCATTTTGTAAGTAGCCTGCTGTTCTGTTACAAAGATCTCATTGCTGTACGTTACAAACTATTGCTGTTTCATCTTATTTTTGGCTATAAAAATATCAGCAGCTGCACCAAATTGTATATTTTGCTCACTTGTGGCCTCTGAATAAAATGTAGGTATTTTCTTTTTCTTCATGATTACTAGCCATAAAAGCCTGATGCATCAAATATGGTACTCTAGACTGACTACTTTTTTTGTTACATAAAAACATAGATTAGTGTAAATTGAATGAAATAAAAAGACTTGATTACCCCTTGGTTACCTGCTAGTTGGACTACTAGACAGTGTCTTAACATGACAGCTGGTCCCTGGGCTTCTTCTATTCCTCTATCCATCATGGACTCCTAATAATCCTCACTTCATCGGCTACATCAGTCTCTACTCGAGCCTCCACTGATAGCTGCTGTGTTTGTGGGTCCTGAGAAACTCCATATACATGTAAAGAATTTCTATTTGCTCCAAGCCTGTTTAACTTTAAGATATTGTGGCCACAAATTAAGAATTTGTTCCCACAAGGAAATGAATGAATGAAATGTGGCCACAAATGATTCAATCTCCGTAACTATATGTGACCCTGGACCACAAAACCTGTCTTAAGTGTCAATTTTTCAAAATTGAGATGTATAAATCTTTTGAAAGCTGAATAAATAAGCTTTCCATTGATGTATGGTTTGTTATGATAGAACAATATTTGAAAATCTGGAATCTGAGGATGCAAAAAAATCTGAATATTGAGAAAATCATCTTTAAAGTTGTTCAAATGAAGTTCTTAGCAATGCATGTTACTAATCAAAAATTAAGTTTTGATATATTTATGGTAAGAAATTTACAAAATATCTTCATGGAACATGATCTTTACTTAATGTCCGTATGATTTTTGGCATAAAAGAAAAATCTATAATTTTGACCCATACAATGTATTGTTGGCTATTGCTACAAATATACCTGTGCTGCTTATGACTGCTTTTGTGCTCCAGGGTCACATATGTTCTTTCATATGTCATGTGCGAGGCTCTGTACATTTCCCTCTTGCACTATTTTGCACTTATTCTCAAGCCGTGTGATAGCCATCGTATAATTACAACTGAATATAGCGCACAAGTCATATGAGCTCCTTTTATGATGCTTTCTGTCATTTTTGGAGGTTTACAGCATCTGTTCACTGCTGATTTTCCAGTCTCTGCTAAACTTCTCATTTAGTTTTCCTGGAAAAAATCAAATCACACAGGTTTGAATGACGGTAGGTAGAGTAAATAATGGCAGATTTTCATTTTCGGATGAAGTTAGCAGCACAGCTGCCAGCTCAGGGTGTTTTTATATATCTTATAGCAGACATGCATGAATTAATGAAACATTGTGTTATGTTATAAAAAGCCCATTTTCTTTCTCCTAACAGTGTTTGGCTTTGGATCAATGTGTGTAAATGGAAAGACGTGGTTATCCAAACACTGCAATGAAAGCATGTATATATATAAACTATATCTATAGTCCATCAAGACTAATGGAATATTGACTGTGCGCTTCTCTCTGGAGAGATGCTTTGCTTTCCTGATCAGACCATAATGCATTCAGAATAATTGAGTTATCAGCGCGCATCGCGTTCAACCCAGAAGTCCTAATAGCAGCCGTTATTATTATTCCATATGTTTGAGTGTGTGAATGAAGCACTCAGAAGGCCGAAGAACAGCCTTGATTACGCCAAACTGCAATTAAACACTCATAATCATTTAGAAAGAGTTATCCGAAGAGGACATCCACTTCACAGAAAACAACTCAAGTACTACAATCATTTGCAAATCAGCGCTGGGAAATATCAGTTGCTGATGCCGTAGCGCTCTGCTCCAAAACCAAGTGTGCTGCCTACTTAGACAGCATTTTAGGGCCTCATAGACACGCTCTCACGTCTTCTACCTCGTGTGGACTGAGATCTGACGTAGCATTGTATCCTATGCAGAGCAAGCAATGGAAATATACAGCATCCGAGGTGGATGAGATGGCAATAATTATGATGTTTTGTACGTTTTGAATGGATTTCATTGCTAATTTCTATTATTAAATAAAGACACTTTATATAAATAAGTAATGTTCTCATAAAACATAACCTAAGCAGTTATCTGTAAATTCAGTAATAGCATTTATATTTTAAATAGCTATACAAATACTAATAAATGTAGATATTAAGCCAATATATATATATATCATTTATACACATGCACACACTGTTCAGTGTATAAAATCAGTCATTTATGAGGTTTATTTGAGTTAGTACTTGGTCTTATAAACTGGCAGCGTCTGAAAGGCTTTGGAGCAGATTTTATATGTACACTGTTCTGAATTCACTTATCAGTGATTCATCTTTGGCTTTTCTTCCACAGGAATTATCTCAACGTTTCTTCACGTCCATCCTTTTGGAGCCAGCATCGAATATATCTGCTCCTATTTACAGCGGCTGGACACCAAGGTATGAAACACTCACACTTCACTTTCTCATTTTCAGTTAGTTATGATGATGCAGTTTTATATTTATTTAGCTTCAGCAGTTTTATGGTTTATTGCAGCCGTTCCATCTTATAATGATGACACATACTACACTTCATCAAACGAGCTGCACCCTCAAACAGTAACATCTTTGTCACATTTATAAGAATACAGCTGCAGTACTTACAGTTAAATGTGCTCAAATGTGTTGGATTTATCAGTAAGTTGTGACTATCATCACTCTCCAGAGCCTTTCTGATTCAGCGTCTTCAGGCATAAAGCCCACACAGGAGAACATCTCGTTCTCCAAAGCTTTGAATTATATTCAAGTGTTTCGTTTGAGGCAGTTGTGATCAACTAAAGTAGCGTCTTATTTCTTTGTTTGGACCTTTGATCATTGGTGGATGAAGAACACAAATCAAGTACTCGAGTAAAAGTACAGATGCCATAATGAAATATGACTCTAGTAGACGTAGAAGTACTTAATTAAAATTACAAAAAATACTTGATTTAATGCACTCAATCAGTAGTGATGGATGAACCCTTTGTGTTATTCTTGCAGCCAGCTGTTGTCAGACTAGTCATTACTCAACACTAATAAAAAATATTAGTGCATTCATGTAGTATGTATTGATCTGCAAATAACTTGTATTACCAAAACTTTTTATACACTACTAAAACACCAAACTTTAATGTACTAAAATATCAAATATATTTCAAGCTGACAAACATGTACTGTATGTCATATGGTATTTTAAAAATAATATGCCATATAGTTTTTCAAAAAACAAAAAATACATAATTTGTGTAAATATGTGGTTTTGTATCATTTGAAACCGCTACAGCGGTGGGTAAGATGCATGGGAATTAATTTGCATTATTTTACCAAAAATAACCAACCCCTTACAAAGTGTGACACACAAATGCATATTTAGTTAAAAAATATAATGATTCATGACATAAATATGATTTTAATTTACTGTACAGTAATCAATACTGAAATTCTGCATTATTAGCTGACGTTTTGCACCATCAGTCACACGTATATTCAAGCTCATGTCCCTGCTCTTGAATCATTGAGCTGGTTATTTATGAACCGCTGCAAATGGTCCAACCTGGGGATGAATCTTTTAGAGTGATTCGTGAATCAGTTCAACCGGTTCACTGAAACGAATCATGATGAGTACATGTGCAGGGGTTAGTCGAGGATTTGACTGCCGTCTGAATCCAGAATGTCTGTTTTTCTCCCACCACCCGTGTAAAAATCCACAGCCGAATAACACACTGTTTTTGGACAAACAGCAAAGTCGTGTGGTAATTTAATTGCTGGCCGAATCCACATCTCTGAATTCACAAGAAGAAAACGATTCAAAATTCACTGTTTAAGTCCTTTTTGACCGCTGCTGAAAACCGTACGTTAACTGTTGCACTTCACAGCCGATGGATGGATGGATGGATGGATGGATAAAAATTATTTTCTTCCATCTAGTTCCAAAACTTCATAAAAGTTTTCATTAGTGATTATAACCTTGACACACACACACACACACACACACACACACACACACACACACACCGCTACTCACTCAGACTGAATGTATTTACTGCTGCACACACACACACACTGAAAATATGGCGGTCTGCTTGCCATTCTAATGTTCTGCTGAGTAAACAGCCCCTGAGCAGACAGAAAGAGCTTGCGGTGTAAAGCACAGCAGGACCACACACACATATTTCCTACATTGTGTGCGTGTGTGTGTGTGTGTGTGTGTGTGTGTGCGTGTGTGTGTGTGTGTGCGTGCGTGCGTGCGTGCGTGTGTGTGTGTGTGTGTGTGTGTGTGTGTGTGTGTGTGTGTGTGTGTGTGAGTGTGTTGTGTGTGTGTGTGTGTGAGTGTGTGCGCGAGCGTGCGTGTGTGTGTTTGTGTGTGTGTGAGTGTGTGCGCGTGTGGTGAGTGTGTGTGTTGTGCGCGTGCGCGAGCGTGTCTGTGGTGTGTCTCTGTCTGTCTCTGTGTGTGTGTGTGTGTGTGTGTGTGTGTGTGTGTGTGCGTGTGTGTGTGCGTGTGTGGTGTGTGTGTGTGTGGTGTGTGTGTGTGTGTCGTGTCTGTGCTGTGCTGTGTCTGTGTCTGTGTTTGTGTGTCAGCGTGTGTGTGTGTGTGTGTGTGTGTGTGTTTTTCTCATCTTCTTGTTCTCAAATACAATCCTCAAGCTTCTCCTGCCAAAATGTTTAATGCAGAAATAAAGCGCTCATCTTACTATAGCGCAGTGATGATTACTCTTTATTTTGCTTCATCTCTCAGGCTTTATCTCGCTCTGCTCTGCTTTCACTGTCACACTGTGACTAATTTACACTTATAGATGGAGGGTGAAAATAAGCCTCTATATCTTTTCAGTTTTGAGTTGAAGCCCGCCGGCTGCGGATGCCCACGCTCTCGCTCTCCACGGCGCACACATGTCTTCATATCTTCATCAACACTGCTCGTTTGCACTAAAAACAATGCCCCCCCGTGGGAGGGTTTAATTGATAAACCGCCGTTCACGTCACCCTGCATGCCACTCGATAAGCTGCTGCAAGTGGGTTTCACGATCCTGTGAAGAACACAATTCACATCACGTGTGGGCTCTGACAGTCATGCTGCGCTTATATACAGTGGGGTCCAAAACATCTGAAAGCACATCAAAATGCTAAACCCGGGAAGTTTTAGTAAAATGAAGGGCAAATGTCACATGAAAATGGAATTTTAATGTTTAAGTAATCAAGTAAATTTGTGACATTGATCTGGCTTGTTTATGGGTATCAAAGGTATAATTCAGGTTAGCATATAAATGAAGCACAATCAGCAGCATTTGTGACATAATGCTGGGTAATAACAGCACAAATATTACACACATAATTTCTACTTATGTCTAATTTCCTTTAAAACAAACAAACAAATAGGAAGAAAATGGGTCCAATTTTTAAAGCAGAAATGTGACGCATATAATTGTAGTATTATTTGAGCTGTGAATTTGCAGTCACTTTGGGTTTTTGAGCATTATGTTGGATATATAAAAAAATAAATCATTTTTTTCATGCTAAATTCATGTTAACGTGCATATTACTTACTTTTAATTTTAGTCATTTAGCAGATGCTTTTATCCAAAGTGACTTGCAAATAAGAAAAAGTAACTAAAACTATAAGTTAAAAGTCTATAAATACTATATATACACATTTAAGAAAATGAAGAAATTAAATAAAATGACAAATGCATACAACAACATTTAAATTAAAACAAAAAATAAAGCTAAAAGCATTTACAAATATTAAAAAAACAAAAGATACGAGTATAAAAATGATTCTAACATGACACTAAGCCAAACACCCATATATATATGTTATTTCATTTCCATGCAGTATGTTGAAGTAACGTTACTAAAATAACTCCAATTAAATCAAACTAAAGAAAATACCTATAAATACATAATAAATTCAGACATAATTTAAAATATTGTTTATATCTTGTGGCTGTACTATTGAAACAGTGAGATTTTATAGGGTTTTTGCTGATTTTATGAAGGCAAATTTAAGATAAAGACATTTTTAAAGAAAATTAAACTTTTACAAATTAGCCCCATTCACTTTAATTGTAAGTGCATTACTCTAACCCAGGCTGTGGCTTAAAAAAGTCTAAATCTTTGTTGTAATCAACATTATTCCACAAAAACTGTCAAATGAGCTTGTATTTGACCCTGAAAATGCCATTGTATTATCTTCAAACTGCAATCATTACAATCACATGCTATATTAACTGCCGTAGTAATGCGTTGAAAGATGGCATCATATTGTCTGTTTAGGAGAACGTGTCACTGGTAGAGCACATGACATTGTTTTGATGCTAGAGGCGATTGGCCCCCGATGAGTCCGTTTCCTTCAAGGTTTTTCTCCTCATCACTGATGGAGATATTTCTTGAGACAGGCATCTGTGGCTGCTCGCTGGGGCTCAGAGCGATGCAGAGAAAGCTCGTGATTTAATGCAATGTGTATCATTGTAACGTGCATGTTAAGCTGCTTTGAAATGAAATACAATGATCAAATATTCCTTTAAAGGGGTCATGAACTGCCTTTGTTTTTTATTTTGAACTGTCCACTGTTATCAAGATTTTTACATCAAAAAACATCATAATTTAAAAGTAATAAGCTATTTTCTGTCCTGTTTTTAACCCCCGTCATCAGAACGCTCTGTTTGTGGAGGATCGGAGGAACCGCCCACTGCTGTGATTGGCTAATAGTTGTGTGTTTCATTGCTCATGACCATGCTGTTATATTATGCATGGCTAATAGTTGTGTTATACCAATAGACGAACGCTGCTGTGATTGGCTAATAGTGTGTTATTTGATGCCATTGCTCATTGCTGTGATTGGCATAGATAACAACACTGACCAACACTGCTGTGATTTGGGTTAAAAACACATAAAACTCATTTCAAACGATTTGTTTAACAGACAAAGCAATAGTGATCACATAATAAAAACAGTTACTCACACATGTGTTTTGTGACATTACTGTCGGATCCAATATAGTCACACAACAGCATCGTCTTTTAGTTTCAATCTTTCTGAAAATCCTGCGTCGACGTCTGCCTTGTTTGTAAACGAATCCGTGGTAAAATGAAGTGAACAAAGGACCAATTTCATACTGATACGGTCTTGATCTTCATTAAAAATAAAGTTAATTCACTCTTTCCTAACATTGGGTTCAGAAGGAAGGCAATGCAAAGACTGTTTTCCTCAACTTGGCACTGCACATCGTCTCCTTGTCTTCAGAGCATGTTTATCGTCTGGTTTCTGCGTAGACCTGCACGTTTACCTCTCGTTATCTCGTGCACAAATCGGGGGGCGGGGCTAAACGGGCCGTGATGTAGAGGCAGGTGTTGATCTTCTGCGGAGGCGGAGCTTATCCACACTATTACATCATGGAGTAGTTTTTAGACTAGCAAGAAAGTTTTGAGTTCTGAAACTTACAGGATGTTTTAATAACACAATGACCTCTTATATGTCAAAAAATAATCAAGGGAATTTGGGCTTCTTAGTTCATGACCCCCTGTGATTGGTTTGGATGGGTTCTTGTCGTTTCAGATCAGCACCGCGGAGGTGGAGACTCTTCTGGGTCGGCTGCCCTGCACGTTCAGGCAGGAGTTGACGGGCGTCGGGGCGAGTCTGGAGAAGCGCTGGAAGTTCTGTGGGTTTGAGGGCATTAAGACGGCGTAGAGACACGGGTGTCGGGTTCCCGCTAGAAAAACAAAAACGCCGATGGACCGGAGGGGTCACAACCAATCACCTGCCAGCTCTCCGCGTCCATCCACCGCCCCACGAGATCCTAATCTCAGAAACACTCTGGACCTGGAGATCCTCAAGACTTTGGTGTGTGTGTGTAGTATGATTTAGTATGTGTACACACCAGCACACTTCTGCGTGTGTGTGTGTGTGTGTGTGTATGTGCACCACGTGAACGGACCGTACGCTTGTACCACACAACGAAAAACGCATCGGGTAAAAATCAGGGTTTGCTGAACCGAGGACTTGAACTGTCAACATACATCTTCTTGTTTCACCTCTGATTTGTAAAAAAAAAAAAAAAAAAAAATATATAAATAACACGAATATATTTCTGTTCTCTTCTGTATAGGCTGCAGAAAAACAGTTGCATAGAATCTTTTGTTCACATATCCTGTAAATGTTTGAATAACTTGCTATTTTTAAATAAAAAAAGAACAACAAAATCTGCAACCAGACCAATTTATTAGTTTAACAATCTAGACCAGCGCTTCTAAAATCTTCAAAGAGCTCCACTTTCAGCTCCTCTGCTAATTAAAAGAGGAATCGTGGGATAGAGACCTTCAGGCTTTTCCTGCTGAACGCTCTTCCGCTCTTCCTCAAGTGATTTCTCATATCTTGACTGGTATCATATCTTATATGTGGAGCTTGTGAAGTGTGTATGTGTGTTAGTCAGCAGTAAACGTCTGGATGGAGACGAGAGAAGACTCTTCCGGCGGCACAGTCAAGCGTCTCTAATGCTCTTCTGTTGTGCATTTTGTAAGGTTATTTTTCACTTATTGCTGAGGGAAACTCAGGCTTTATTACACATGATTG
>CM049811.1:23267711-23417711 GCA_027422405.1 Ptychobarbus kaznakovi | reverse complement strand
ATACCTGAAATTAATTTAGCAAGCACCAGTTTGATATTTGACATTTTTTTCAAATAGTTTTACAAGCTTATGATCTCATATGAATGGCACGCTTGTACTTGTTGAACTACACAAAAGATAAAAGTTGTTTAAAAATGTTGCAAAACTTGTCGAGCAGTAACAGCAGCTAAAATTAGACATTGTATAACCTTACATAAACGACATTTTTTGTGTGTTGTATTCTAAGTTCACGTGTATTTATCAACTACTGCAGTGTTTGTCTTTTCAGCATGTCCTGTACTCTTGTACTGCACAGAGCATGTTACATACAAATCACCACAACATGCTGTCAGTTATATCAACACAGCCAGAGGTCATGACCTTTACATCAGCGAACACATTACTGACATAGCAACATGATTATTTACTGTGTTGCCCAGTGATGAGAAACACAGCCTTTACACGTATGAGACGGAAAGATAGCGGCCCGGGTTCAAGGTTTGTTTTTAAGTTAAAATAGAGAAAGTCTTATCATTACGTAACATGTCCAGGAACATCAGTTCACGCAAACGAGGAGCGTTTCGTCCCACCGCGCACTCTTTCAAAGATATACGAGTTCCGCAACAGCTACTATTAAAACAATAATACGAGTCTGCTCATCTTATTCCATATAAGCAATGCTCTTCAGATGAACGGCCAAAAATAGTCCGCTAATCTGTGTGCACGCTGTTGCAAAGATCACCACGTGCCCGTTCCTTCCCCTTCAGGTCCGGTAGCCATAGCGACGGCCAAGCAAATCCGTGATTGGCTGCTCAGGCGTGACGCAAGATGCATTCAGGGAATTCCGTCAGCTGTGCTGCGGCACGTTTCAGACTCTCCAGAGCGCCTTCTTCTAGCGCGCGCGAGTTTCTCTCAGAGCAGAGCACGTGCTGCTTAACGAAGATGTGTCATGTGCAGCGAGGGACCCCGAGAGCGTTGACTTTCTGAATAAATCCTCCAGAACCTGTGGGAACATCCCGAAGCTGAAAGGAAAGAGGTGTTCTGTTTGATATGTAAGTGACCTTCTTCACGCTCCAACTTTCTGAGAAACTTGCTGAGACAGTTTTGTGTTGCTTTTAAACACCTTAACCAGCGGAGGGTCGATATTCATGTTCATTAATAACATGCCATGCTTATTTGAGATAAAAGTAGTTCTGATGATCTATATAACACGTCCCATATGAGGATACATCTCCAGAAATGACAGGCAACACACACAACAGGATAGGAAAAGAGAGCAGGTGTAATGCACAAATCAACAACTGATATCATAATCATAAACTGATTTCTTATTCAACTGTTTCTGATTATTAAAGGCCATTTAGCTGATACTTATGTACAGTAGTTTTGGTCCCACTGGATCAACACTGGGCAATTGTGGTAGTAGAGGATCTTATTTTGGCTTTGTTTTCCTTTAAATTGTGTGCAAATGTATAAATATTCATAGTAATCTGAAACTGAAGATAGGGGAAGACAAACAAGAAATACACACCATATATAAGCCCCATAATGTGTGTGTTTATGTCCTACTCCGCTGTTTGTGTGCCTGTTGAAATGGGGTCATGTATGGAGCGTTACATAAAAATGAACATGTAGTTTCAAATCTGACTAACATTAGATGATTTAGTCATTAAGTCGAGAACCGGATTAGTCTGATTCATGAATGAAACAAATGAACGTTTGTGTGCGCTGTATTAGGGACTGCTCAATACAATATTGTAGAGTTTCTACTGATACTGATGTCGAATCGATATCAGGAAAGTTTTTTCTTGATTGGGTTAGAATATCTATACCTCATTACATTGCTAACTGCTTCATGACTATATACTTGATCAACAAAAATGGTCCTAATCAGGAATAAATACTCCAAGGACAGATAGAGTTGATTTTCAGTGGATAAATACCTACATTTCACACACACACACACACACACACACACACACACACACACACACACACACACACACAGACTCTCTCTCTCACACACACACACACACACACACACACACACACACACACACACATACTCTCTCTCTATACTCTCTCGTCACACACACATACACACACATACATCTCTCACACACACAACACACACTACTCTCTCTCTCTCACACACACACACACACACACACACACACACACACACACACACACACACACACACACACACACACACACACACACACACACACACACACACACACACACACACACACACACATACACTCTCTCTCTCTCTCACACACACACTCTCTCTCACACACACACACACACACATACTCTCTCTCTCTCTCTCTCTCTCTCTCTCTCACACACACACACACAAATCACATGGCTTCCGAAGTATTGGAATACAGCACAAAAATCACATTAACATTTTGTGGTATTTTTATAGTGCTTTATGACGCTCAAACGCCTTAATCTCCATTCATTATAGTTGCATAAATAGCAAGATCAATTCCTTTTACAAATGAGGACATTATAGAAGCAATCAAAACCAACAAAAGAGCAACAACATGCAAGTGCTATTACAAGTCCTGGTTAGCCGAACGCAGTACACGTAGGAAGGTTGTGTTTTTTAAGAAAACGAGTATATAGAAAAAGAAAGCTAGTGTTAGTTTTACAAGAAAAGCTAGCAGTTAGAGAATAAATATGTTCAATAAATTCTGAAATAAAGTCATACAGGTTTGCAATGAAGTTAATAATGACAGAATGCTCATTTCTGTGTGAATTAGCCCTTTAAAACTTCCCATTATCATTGTTTACGTTCCCTATAGCATTAGTGATTTTAATCGAACGTGGGCTCTTTCTTTGTATAGAGTGTAAATAATGAAACTATGTGCTTATCTTTCATTATCTGGTGACGTACACCGAGCAGATACAGAGAGTCACGGTGTTGCTGGATTTACCGTATCGTGCCTTATGCCACAGATGGATCAGTGACAGGATCAACACACACACACACACACACACACACACACACACACACACACACGCAGCGAGCTCGAATATCCTCCGTCTCAGTATCCACCAGCCTTGAGGCCACCCACAGGCGTCTTTTAATAGATAAACACTTTAACTTCACAGCAAAGGCCATAACGTCACTGCACTGATATTAGTCAGCAGATTCAGACACTCCCAGCGTGGACAGGAGCTCATCCCGAGTGTCTGGCAGTGTTGTGTAGCTTCTGGAGTGTTGTTGAGTGTTTCTGTGTTTTTGTTTGTTAGAGACAGGCATGTTCTCGGATGCCTTGGAGGCCGTAGGACAGGTGGAGGGTTTGACGCTGTCCCCTCCACAGACTCTCCCAGACCCCGATGATGAGGTGGAGCTGGGCACCGAAACTAAAAGACGAGGCAGATATCGCCATAGCTTACAGATACTCAAACCCTTTCGGATCACACACAAGTAAGTTCTCCTGGATATAGTGGTTATAACCATATAACATTAACATTTGGCTGGATAGCAAATGATTTAAGACTCAAATTAGTTTAAAAAATGTGACCTTGGACCACAAAACCAGTCATAAGAGTTAATTTATAATTCAGATTTATACATAATCTGAAAGCTGAATAAATAAATAGCTTTCCATTGATGTATGGATAGTTATGATAGGACAATGTTTAGAAAATCTGGAATCTGAGGGTGCAAAAAAATCTGAATATTGAGAAAATCATCTTTAAAGTTGTTCAAATTAAGTTCTTATCAATGCATATTACTAATCAAAAATTAAGTTTTGATATATTTATGGTAGGAAATTCACTAAATATCTTCATGGAACATGATATTTACTTAATATCCTAATGATTTTTTGCATAAAAGAAAAAATTATAATTTCCACCCATACAATGTATTATTGGATATTGCTACAAATATACCTGTGCTACATATGGCTGCTTTTGTGCTTCGGGGTCACAAATAAAAAAAAATTATATTAGAAAGGTATGTGTATATTTTTGTGGATATGACAGTTACCACTTTTATTTTATCTTTTCCCCTCACTTGTTAATTCAAAATATATATTTGTTTGTATTCTAGTACATATCTCAGTTAGTTTGAGCTCATAAACTCATAAATGCATGTATAATATTTTTTAGTTTTTTTTAAACCTAACTTATATTGCACTTCTACCACACGTCTTATGCACACAGTGTGAAACCTGTTAATATGGGGCTAAAATAAACATATGCACCGAAATACTTTTGTGGGATGTGAAACAGACCTTAGGAGATGTTTGCTACGCTGCCATTTGGACTCAAGTGACAGTCAATGAGGTCCTGATAAGAACGCTCTTATCCTTTACTCACAGACGGCTCAATCTTTAACACGCTGACTGATAAAGAGCCGCTGAACTTTTTCACCGCTTCGTAAGAGTTCTGAGAGGGACGTGCAAACTGCTGTTCAAACACGAACGTGTGATTCATCTCCTGTTTGGCCGAAGCCAGTGAAGATTTTCTCTGGCGTTCACGGTCACGCCGTTCTCAGACATAGCACATAGCGCCTAGATGACTGATACGAGCCAAACCCTTCCATTTTCACCCCCAGACATCAGCACCCGGTGGACAATGCAGGGTTTTTCTCCTTCATGACCCTGCAGTGGCTGTCTCCTCTGGCATGGAGTGCCCACAAAGAGTCCTGTCTGAAGATGGAGGACGTGTGGGGTCTGTCTTGCAACGAAGCCTCAGAAACGAACCGCCAAAGGTGAGCTACTGGCCAACACCTTCTGATCCAAGGTTCATCTGCTGATTTTTAAAACAAATTAACAAAAAACTATACAAATTTATGATAAAATAATATTGTTATTCCTATTTAAGCCTTAAGAGTGCTAACACATGTATTAAAACTGGACGCCAGGGGGCGCCCTCGCGCGGAAACTCCACATCTGCATCACAGAAGTAATAAAATTCATGACTTTCCAGGAAATCCCTAATATGGACAAAGGTGTCCAGCTATGGCTGTGACTGAATTAAAACACGATAGAAACACTTGAATTGATTCAACATTAAGACAGTAAACACATGACTCAACAATAATAGGGTTTATCTGTGTTATTCAAGCTGTCTCGGGTATTTATAATAATAAAGTACATTTAGAATCAAATGCTAATCGACATAGCCTTAAATTATTACCGTATAGAAAACATTTTCTGCTTATTCTGTGATAAGAATCCACATCAGATCAGAAAATGAAGTTATTTCAAACACTTGATTGATGTTGTGGAGTAAAATCATGTTCTTAAATGTTCTCTTTTGTTGGACAATTGGTTTATAAACGCTTCTTATTTAGTTTGGGAGGATGTTTGGCGTGTGTTGCTTTTTAAAGGGGTCATATGATGTTGCTAAAAATAACTTTATTTTGTGTATTTGTGTAATGCAATGCATTTACGCAGTTTAAGGTTAAAAAAACACATTATTTTCCACATTATTGTTGCTCCTTTCTGCCCTGCCTTTCTGAGACACGTCGATTTTTACAAAGCTCATCGTTCTGAAAGGCAAGGTGTGCTCTGATTGGCCAGCTCTCCAGTGCGTTGTGATTGGCCGAATACCTCAAGCGTGTGACAGAAATATTACGCCCCTCACCATATTTGGAAACACACAGCGTGTGTGGCGGCGGCAACAATACTACAGCGAGATGGTATACATTTGGGTGGTGTTATGCAAATCTTCCAAAATAGTGATGTAGACATGTGGGTGTGTTTGAATGAGGTGTTTTAGGGGGTATGGACGAGTCGTAAATTTCATAAAGATATCTCTGTGGGTTTGAGATTTTAGTCTTTGCAACTTTACGGATCTTAAAGAGTCCTGCACAAACAGCTTGTAACTCTCCAAAGACAAAGGAAAACTGCATCATATGACCCCTTTGACATGCATCTATCAGATGCTTTTATCCAAAGCGACTTACAGTGCATTCAGGACAATAGGAATCGAACCCACAACCTTTGCGCTGCTAACGCAATGCTCTACCACTGAGCCACAGGAACACCTGCACGTTATGGGCCGTATGTAGCTCCGCCCCTTTTCTGTGCTGCGCTCGTTTCTCTGTCTTCCGTTTGCATTTTCTCAACGTGAATGCAAGGTCAGACAAATTTCTGAATGAACTGCTCGTTTTAAAATCTTCTCGGTCTACTGACATTTGTTATGACTTTCAACATTACAATGCTCATGATAACTGTGTTAAAATATGTAAATCCACTTAACCTGGTAATTACTCCTCAACAGCGATGCTATAGAGCTCCCGCAGGAATAGAAGTTCCAAGACAAAATGATAAAGAATTTTGCACACTTGTTTTTCTGACACATATGTGACCCTGGACCACGAAACCAGTCATACGGGTCAATGAAACTGAGCTTTAGCCTTAGCAATTTCTATATTACTAATAAAAAATTACGTTTTGATATATTTACGGTAGGAAATGTACAAAATATCTTCATGGAACATGATCTTTACTTAATATCCTAATGATTTTTGGCATAAATGTATTGTTGGCTATTGCTACAAATATACCCAGCGACTTAAGACTGCTTTTGTGCTCCATGGATCACATATGGTTTATAAACACTACTTAAATATACATTATACAAAGGCAAGGTGTGTGTATATTTAATTAAAAAAATCACAGCACATTTTATTTTATTCATCTGTTACCTCTTTTAGGCTTTGTACATTCTGTAACATGAATATGTGTTGTGTTACTATTAGTGTTAATTTGATACGGTGGGCAAACAATAAATCACGGCATATGCCAAATCATGATTTCAGTTTGATTTCAATGAATCGTTCAGCTCCACCCAGGAGCCAAGCACAAGCTAGGCATCTCTCGTATGCACCAACGCTGAACCGTGAACAAACAGAACTATTAGAAAACACCCCCCGTGCCAAGGTCTCACACAGCTGACGTCTTGATAGCAAGAGGTTGGTGTGGGAATCCCTCGAGTCATAGATGCTTTGATAGTTGATGGATGCTGGCCTCACACAGCCCAGAGAGTTATGGCAGGTGGGTGTTATTCATAGCAAGGATTAGACATCAGAGAGAGAGAGAGTCCGTCTGTACCGTTCCTGCAGGACGGGTATGTCATTAACACGTCAGATCGCAGCCCGTGGCCCTTTAGACTAAGCTGACGGGGCTCAAAGGGTTTCTCGAGGACAGGGGAGCATAGAAAAACACCTGTAATCTGTAACCGCCTTTACTAATCACAGATCTGAGATGATCCAGCATTCGGGGATGAATTGGATTTGCTTTCTTTTGTTGCGAGATGGTGTTTAAATACAGGCTCCTGTATTTGCCTCAGTGGCTCTGTAAGAAGCGGCGTCAGTTTTCAGTGTTTGACCTCGGGGTCTGTGTCTCCCGTTACTGGATTCGTGTCAGAGATCGCCGGGACGCTTGAGCACTTGTTTGTGTGAGGGGTGCGCAGGGTATTTTAGGGGGTCTGGAACACTTACGTAAAGTGTTTTCCTCAAAACAGAAGGCTGTTGAAACCTAACCAAAAGAATAAGACGTGTGTTGTACCCTTGTGAGGGATAAAAGCTGTGAGTGGTCTTCGGCATGGGACCTGAAAGCTCAAAGCCTTGGCCCTTCAGAGTCACACTGATTGTTCATTCTGAGGGAGAATTTCAATGTTTTCAGTCAGGCTTTATCCTTGAATGTTCCAAGACTTTGTATTACAATATTTATGAGAAATTGAACATAATTGATGTTCATCATCTGATTGCATGACCTCTTGTTATTAATTATCTGTAGTTATTTGTTGTAAACACCTGATTGTCTGGTGTATGTTTGCCAGTAGCTTGTGCTATTTTGTGTAGCGTCCTTGGGTTCTATAGAAATAAAACATATTATTAGTATTATTATTTATGATTTATGATGAATGTATGGATGTTTTGGCTTATAAATGTGTGCCCAAAACAAGCTTTACTACCCGAAGACCAGAAATATATGATGGGCTGTTTAACCCTTGAGTTTAAATACAGAAGTTTGTTTGCATTTATTAATTTTATAATCCTGCATACATCACCAGAAGATGCAGTTACAACATTTTGATTATTCATTACAAAGTCAGAAAATATATTTAAAAATGAAACCTCTTACTTTCATGATAAGATCCATGACGTGCATTTAGAAAATTGATAGGATGAGTTTTCATTCCATGCCGACATTAATTTAGACTTTAATTTGTTAGCTAGCACCCCCCCATTTTAGGATTCACAGTTGAAAAAGACGTACCTCACTTAAAATGATAACAGGTGCTGACTTCAGAGTGCTACACACACACTGTTGGTGTCTTTGGAAAGAAGACCCTTTGGGCTTTACTGTCCATCATCCAGAGTTTATCATCCTCAAAAAGATTAAAAGTTATAGAGACTGAAGTGCCTTGAAAAAATGTGTACCACACTGAATTATTTTTTTGTTTCATATAAAAATACATGAAATAAGTCCTGGAGCAATCCAGAAAAGTAATGGGTTGAAAGTCACATGTCTCATGAGTTTATATTTCAAATCTGAAGAAGATACCATGAAAAATTATTATTTTTTCTGAGACTATGTCTAGCACCCGTTTATTTACCAAATGTATTGAAGAGTTCTACAAACTATTTTAGTCATTATACATACCACTGCATGTTTTTCAATGATAAAATAATAGACAAAATATAAGATGTTAACATGTTGAATACAGTAATTAAAACTCAAGCTAAAGGGATAATTACATTTTTGTCATCATTTACTCACCCTCAAGTTGTTACGAACCTGTATGAGTATATTTTTTCAAGAAAGGTGATGTTTTGAAGAGTGTTTGTAATCTAATAGTTGCTGGTACCCATTGACTTCCATTGGTTTTGATATACTATATCATAATATAGAAACCAGAAACTGTTTCTTTCTACAAAATATCATCATGTGTTCAACAGAAGAGAGAAACCTGAGGCTGAGTAAAAGATGACAGAATTTTTATTTTTGGGTGCACTATCCCTTTAATGAAATATTTCAATAGAAACGTACCCAGTTCTTCACGTTACACTAACAGTCCAGATACTTGTCCTGAGGTTTCAAACACTGTGTGTTGGGTAATGCATCATTCAGACTGGAGTGGCTGTGGCACGAGGAGCTCAAGCGGCGAGGGAAGGACGGGGCGTCTCTGTGCCGGGTGTTCTGGAGGTTCTGTCAGACCCGTATGCTGGTGGCCATCTTCTCCCTGCTCATCACCATGGTGGCTGGATTTGTTGGACCTGTGAGTTGTGCTCATTTTCCTTCTGACATAAGTGTTGGGTTGCATGCTGACCTTTGACCTGCTTCTGCTATCCAGACCCTAGCTGATTGTCTAACCAACAGGACAAAAAGCATGATTTAAAAATAGTTATGATGTGTGCATTATATTTAAGTCTTCTGATGCAATAGTTAATTGGAGCTTGACAGCCAGCGATCATTATGAATCGTTGTTGAATTAAAAAACTATGTGATGATTTTCTTTGTGTGTGTCATGAAATAAATCAAGCCGTACACGTGTGGGGTGACAAAACAGGGCTGGGTAAAACGTGAACTGGGATCAAACTGTATGAGATCGCAATAAAACTGATGTTGATCTATGAGGACGTGAATACATGAACTTCATCTTCAGAGCTGCTCTGAGAGTCACTTCAGGAGCTCATTTGAGCAATGTTACCGTCAAATACTCGGGCACCCAGGTGAGACACAGGGCCCAGGGCCGACCGGGCAATGTTTGAGCAATGTTACCGTCCTCGGGCATCCAGGTGAGACACAGGGCCCAGGGCCGACCGGGCAATGTTTGAGCAATGTTACCGTCCTCGGGCATCCAGGTGAGACACAGGGCCCAGGGCCGATCTAAAACACACATTCTCAATGGGAACGTGCCCAAGCAACACAAGTTGCCTCTTGTATCATCAGCCAAAGACCATCCTGACAACCCGTCAAAATAAAAGTCTGTTTTAACTAGAAGAAATTATTACAGAAATATATTACTATTGTATACGAAAAAGTAATAATAATTAATAATAGTGTTTTTAAAGAATTTCATACAACCAAGAATTTTTTTTTTCATTAATGTGTACAGCGCTGTTGTGCAGCATCATATTTGACGAAAATAAAAAAATCTATGTTTTCATATCATTACATTTTAAAAGATTGATTACATTTTATTAAATCATTTAACACCATCAGAAACCATTCTTTATGAGAAATTCATATTGAATCATAAATCCAGGGTGAAAAAGAATAAAATGGAAAACTGAATTTAGTGGAAAATAAAACGGATGTCATGCGTCCCTAAACTAAAAGCTCCGTGGCATTTAATTGTGAACAAACTAATTATCTTTACATTCGTTCTCAAGGTCTAACAAACATGTGGGAAGCATTTCCTTCCCCATCAATGGCAAATGAATACAGTTATAAATAATGATATTGTATGATATGGGGAAAATATCGTGATAATATTTGGCCATGTTGCTCACCCCTAGTGCACAAATAATTACAGCAAGTAAATTAATGGATGAACTGTCTCTTTAACTGCATGAACACAGAAAACATACCTGCACTGTTTAATATTCAAGGGATCAATCGAGAGATTATATTTGCAGCTTGTGCAGCTCAAAATGAAAATCATAATATAAACCAGAGATTGTTCATACCTGCTCGTACTTCACACTAGTATTAATCCACAGGATTGTGACGTGTGTCTGGATTTTCCATGGTCTAGGAGGCATGTTATTCATATTATTCAACATATTGCCTGCTGCTTTATTTCTGTTGCCAAATGAGCTTAGATCTTTATTCAACAAAGACTGATTTAGAGTTTGGATTAAAATATTCTCATTTTTGATGGTATTAGCTTCACTATGAGGGGATTTGTTGGGAGTTTCTTACTGCGACGCTGTTGGGAACGCAGATGTTAATTTGTCTTCCCCGCACATGCCCCTGACAGCACTCGCTTAATAGCATTATCAGGGATTACATGTTACAAAATAGCACTCTTATTTCCGTGCGTTGATGTGTTTAGTGTTGCATGGGTCAGACATTGTCTCAGTAGCTCGTGTATTTATTTGCAGTACATTTTAGTGCTCTTTTCATGTCATAAATGTAATATTACCTCACTACTCCTGTCCATGGCTTCAAGTAAATACTCAAATATTATTTTTGGCTTAATAACACTACCATTCAAAGTTTGGGGGTCGGTAAGATTTTCTTTTTACGTTTAAGTCCCTAATGCTCACCAAAGCTGCATTATTTGGTCAAAAATACAGTAAAATCATAGAATTGTGAAATATTATTACAAATTAAAATAACTGTTTCATTATTCAAATATATTTTAAAATGAAATGTATTTGTGTGATGGCAAAGTCTTGGCGCTCAAAATAAACATTTATTATTATTATCGATGTTGAAAACCGTTTTTGCTGCTTGATATTTTTGTGCAAATTGATATGTTTTGTTTTTCAGTATTTGATCATTTTAATTGAATATAAAGTCCAAAAGAATAGGATTGATTCAATTGAATAAAATTCTTTCTGTTATTTATCTTAAATATTTTTTTGAATATAAAGAACAGCATTTATTCAAAATATATATTTTGTTTAGAGGCATAAGAATGATCTGAAAAGTGATTGAATGTCAAATTTATTTTCCAGTTCAAATTTTCGTGTTTTTAATTTTATTTATTATTTTTTGATGAATTGAAAGTTCAAAAGAACAGCATTTATTTATTTAATATATATATTTTTATAAATATCTTTTACTCTCATATTTAAACAATTTAATTGGTCCTTACTGAATAAAACATTTATATTTTGTAAAATATTAATAATAAAATAAAATATTATTTGGTCAAAGGCATAAGATCAAGTTGAAAAGTGAATGAGGATTTTTAAAAATCCAGTTCCACTTCTGTTATTTTAGTTTTTTCTTTATATTAATTTCTTTATTTATGAATTCAGTTTTTTAGCAATGTGATGTACAGTACTGTCCAATTAGCATCCAGGACCAGATCTGTATTATAATTAGAATAAGAATAGTTTGAGTCAAATAAAAAAAGACAGTGTTTTCCTATGAGCAGCACTTGATCCCACGACCCCAGCGCGAGTCCGAGTCAGTTTTCTGATACCATAAAACCTGAAAGCTCACCTCTGAATCCTCCTCATGTAACTTTGATTCTGGTCTGGTCCTGGTGTTATTCACAGGCTCTGCTGGTCCGAGCCCTGCTGGAGTATTCTCAGTGTGCAGAGGTGAAGCTGCTGTACGGCCTGGCTCTGGTCGCCGGGATTTTCCTCATGGAGCTGACACGCTCCTGGTCTCTGGCTTTAGTGTGGGCTGTCAACTACCGCACGGCCGCACGCCTCCGGGGAGCCGCGCTCACTTTCGCCTTCCAGAAGATCCTGCAACTACGCAGCACTAAAGACATCGGCACAGGAGAGGTGAACCGTGTGCTAATACTCCCGTAATAAACACTAAACTATTCATTAGGAGCCGCACTTTTGGAAACAAGCTTCGAGCGGCTTCTCAGGTCATGCCTTATTTACTTGGATGTAAAGGGAATATAACATCTGAGAGGGTTCATGGGAGGGTTCGGGTCTTTATGTAGTTTAAACTCACTTTTGCATGTGACCTTCTGGCTCTTTAAAACCCAGCTGGGCTTGTGTTTGTGAGGCCTGAGTGCTGTGAGATGCTAATGCACTGTGTCAGGGCTGGTGTGCCGTGTTGTAGTTTGGGGGACTCATCCTGTCACTCTTTCAGCTGATAAACATTTGCTCCAGTGATGGACAGCGTCTGTACGAGGCCGTCTCAGTGGGCTGTCTGCTGGCCGGAGGGCCTCTCGTTGGGATTCTGGGTCTGTCATACACCGCCTATTTCTTAGGACCGACTGCACTCGTGGGATCGGCCATTTTTGTCATCTTCTATCCCACCATGGTAAGATAAGCACATCTAAACCTTTTGTTAAAGGGGTCATATGATGTTGCTAAAAAGAACATTATTTTGTTTATGTGGTTTAAGGTTCAAAAACACATAATTTTCCACATACTGTACATTATTGTTGCTCCTCTATGCTGCCTTTCTGAAACGGGTCGATTTTTACAAAGCTCATCGTTCTGAGAAGCGAGGCGTGCTCTGATTGGCCAGCTCTCCAGTGATCCGTTGTGATTGGCCGAATGCCTCAAGCGTGAGACGGATATGTTACGCCCCTCACCATATTGTGATGCCGTGTCCCGGCGCGATGAGACTAAAACAATAAAGCCCATTATAAACGAGGCATTTGTTGCATCCAGTGGGGACATAATTACTGATTATAATGACTTATAATACTGTCTTTTTACACATCACGCATTTTTTTGCAAAACAATCTAGTTTTGCTGCTTGATATTGCACACTGGTGTTCTTACCACATTATCTTAATGTATTATCTTAATTATGAACACGCTGGTTTGTAGCGCAAACAGTTTTGCTCTTTACTGCACTTTGTTATTCTTCTTGTTATTTCCCTAAAGCACTAATGAACCAGAAGTCTCGCACATTCACAGAATTGAATACAATATATGATATTGTCTTACACACATACATCTGCTTATCTCTCAGCATGAGAAAACGTCTTTTAATATAAAACACTGATTTGCGAGTTTCAAAGCATCATTACAGTGTAAACTGATGGACATACAGAATCATACCTGAAAGAGAAAACTAATAAATACAGTAATATTAAATAAATAACAAACAGTTATTGCTATCTTGCTGAAATACATACACTGAACAGTTTTGAGGCTATATTGTTGATGGTTTATGTTGTGCAGTGATACTCAGCGTGAAGCAGTCATAGCCGTGCTTTATTGTGAATAAACCAATGTGGACCGGTTTAAACCAGCCTAAACTTGATTGCTGGTTTAAGACCACCCTGACTAGACTGAGACTTGTCTAGACCAGACACCAACTTAGACTGAAAGATCTCTGTAAGTCATGTAGTAACAAAATATGATGTTTGATTAAATTATGCTATGATGTTATGATGAGCTTGTCAGGGAAGATGGTTTCATGCAAGCAGCTGCAGTTTAGTTATGATTTGAGACACACATTAAAGTACTAGATACAAAAAATGACCTTATTATTTACTCATGCCCAGGCCTTCCATGGTGCGTATGACTTTTTCAGCCGAAGAGAAATTAAGGTTTTGCAGGAAAACATTGCAGGATTTGTCTCCATCTTTTAATGCAAGTGAACCAGATTCATTTTTAATAGACCAAAATCCATATTCAGGCAGCTTCAAAGTACTCCACACGACTCCAGGCAACAAATGAAGAGTTTTCTCTAGCAAAACAGTCATTTAAAAAAATTTTTTGTTTTTTTGGGGGGGGGGGTACAGAGTAGGGTTAGAGTTAACTTAGACGTTAAAATTGAGATTTGTTAATTTTTGAGAAATGTCATTGCTGGAAATTCCTCATGGTGTTCAGGTTTAACAGCTTTGTTGGATTAAACCGTACCTTTGAGTATCTTTCTACCTAACTATTAACTTAGAGTTTTCCCTCAACAAACTGCAGCTTATTAATAGTAAGTAAGGTAGTTGTTGTATTAGTTATGTTTAGGTATAGGTAGGGTTAAGGGATCTAGAATATGGTTATGCATTAATATGTGACCCTGGAGCACAAAAGCAGTCATAAGCAGCACAGATATTTTTGTAGCAATAGCCAACAATACATTGAATGCATCAAAATTATCGATTTTTCTTTTATGCCAAAATTCATTAGGATATTAAGTAAAGATCATGTTCCATGAATATATGTTGTAAATTTCCTTCCGTGCATATATCAAAACTTATGTTTTTATTAGTGATATGCATAAGGACTTTATTAGTGATATGCATAAGGACTTTATTAGTGATATGCATAAGGACTTTATTAGTGATATGCATAAGGACTTTATTAGTGATATGCATAAGGACTTTATTAGTGATATGCATAAGGACTTTATTAGTGATATGCATAAGGACTTTATTAGTGATATGCATAAGGACTTTATTAGTGATATGCATAAGGACTTTATTAGTGATATGCATAAGGACTTTATTAGTGATATGCATAAGGACTTTATTAGTGATATGCACTTTATTAGTGATATGCATAAGGACTTTATTAGTGATATGCATAAGGACTTTATTAGTGATATGCATAAGGACTTTATTAGTGATATGCATAAGGACTTTATTAGTGATATGCATAAGGACTTTATTAGTGATATGCATAAGGACTTTATTAGTGATATGCATAAGGACTTTATTAGTGATATGCATAAGGACTTTATTAGTGATATGAGGACTTTATTAGTGATATGCATAAGGACTTTATTAGTGATGCATAAGGACTTTATTATAAGGACTTTATTAGTGATATGCATAAGGACTTTATTAGTGATATGCATAAGGACTTTATTAGTGATATGCATAAGGACTTTATTAGTGATATGCATAAGGACTTTATTAGTGATATGCATAAGGACTTTATTAGTGATGTGCATAAGGACTTTATTAGTGATATGCATAAGGACTTTATTAGTGATATGCATAAGGACATGCATAAGGTGATATGCATAAGGACTTTATTAGTGATATGCACAAGGACTTTATTAGTGATATGCATAAGGACTTTATTAGTGATATGCATAAGGACTTTATTAGTGATATGCATAAGGACTTTATTAGTGATATGCATAAGGACTTTATTAGTGATATGCATAAGGACTTTATTAGTGATATGAATAAGGACTTTATTAGTGATATGCATAAGGACTTTATTAGTGATATAAGGACTTTATTAGTGATATGCATAAGGACTTTATTAGTGATGCATGCATAAGGACTTTATTAGTGATATGCATAAGGACTTTATTAGTGCATAAGGACTTTATTAGTGATATAAGGACTTTATTAGTGATATGCATAAGGACTTTATTAGTGATATGCATAAGGTGATATGCATAAGGACTTTATTAGTGATATGCATAAGGACAGTGATAGGACTTTATTAGTGATATGCATAAGGACTTTATTAGTGATATATAAGGACTTTATTAGTGTGATGCATAAGGACTTTATTAGTGATATGCATAAGGACTTTATTAGTGATATGCATAAGGACTTTATTAGTGATATGCATAAGGACTTTATTAGTGATATATACATAAGGACTTTATTAGTGATATGCATAAGGACTTTATTAGTGATATTAAGGAAGTGGACTTTATTAGTGATTCCCCTCAGACAATCTTTATAAGGACTTTATTAGTGATATGCATCCAAACCCTATGCATAAACCAACAATGCAAGCTTTATTAGTGATATGCAGCATTTTTTCTGCACCCTCAGATTCCAGATCTAGCCATATTGTCCTATCATTACAATGCAAAGCTTATTTATTCAGCTTTTTTGACCTTTATGACTGGTTTTGTGGTCCAGGGTCACATATGTGCTTTTTAATTACTAATAAACAGCCAATATGCTAGTAACACACATGCTAATAAGCAACTGGTTAATATTGAATACTATTCCCTAATCTAAATTGATACCGAAAGTTTCTATGCTGCTTGTCTTGGTCCATACACTAACAGTTTCACCCGTGTGACTTCTCTTCGAGTCTGGACACACTGTGTGTCTGTCTGTACAGGTCGCTCTTCACATCTGAATTCGTTCCTGCAGATGCTGGCCTCACGCTTGACTGCGTATTTCCGTAAAAGGTGTGTGGTGGTTACGGACCGGCGCGTCCAGCTGATGAACGAGATCCTGGGCTGCATGAAGTTCATTAAGATGTACTGCTGGGAGACGGCGTTTGCCAACAACATCCAAAGTAAGACAGCACTCGAACAGAAGCGCTGACTCTAACAGGAAGTGAGCGTTTGGAAATCAAAGGATCATCTCTGTGGCTTTGCACTGCATTCAAAGGAACACGTTTCCTAATCCGCTGTCTTGGCTCTGTCCTTCCTCAGTCCTCCGTCACTGAAATGAGCCGCTGAGCTTCCAGATTAATCACAAAAGCATTTAACGCTCTTTCTTCTATAACGCCTAGGGACGGTTTGACTTTGTTGAATGTTAAATGAGAACAATTTGTGTGATGTGGATCTATACTAGCGGTTAAAATATTTACGAAATTAATACTTTTATTCAACAATGACACGTGAATTAATCATAAGTGATAGTAAAGGCATTTTAATGTTACAAAATATTTATATTTCGCACAAATGGCATTCTTTTGAACTTTCTATTCATCATAGAATCCTAAAAAAAAATCTATTATATAAAAATATGAAGCAGCACAATTGTTTTCAACATTGAGAATAATAAGCTTCTTTATAGAGATTGACCGACTAGGCATATCAGAAAGATTTTAAATACCGATATTTTGGTATTTAAATTATAATAATATTTCACAATATAACATTTAGCCGTGTTTTTGATCAAATAAATGCAGTCTTTGAGGTTCTTTCAAAAACATAAAATAAATCTGTAACACTTTAAAATAAGGTTTCATTCGTTATCATTAGTTAACATAAAATAACAATGAAAAATACTTCTAAAGCATTTATTAATCTCATTTTATGTTTATTCCTACATTTAATAAATCATAATAAAATTCAAAAGTTGTATCTAATGTTATTTAATGGACCTGAGCTAATACGTACAAACAATGAACAGCTGTATTTGAATTAACATTAAAACGATTGATAAATATTGTAAAAATATGCATTGCTCATTGTTAGTTAATGCATCAAAGTTTTACAAAAAATAAAAATGCTAACCTCAGATTTTGAATAGTAAGAGTGGCCTTAAAAAATATTTAAATAAAAAAGTATTAAAATCACCCTTTAAAAAATCTAATGGAGATATCATGTGTAGTTCATGACATAAATAAAATATTAATATTATAACTTAAATATTAATATAACATTTGTCTTAAATTTGAACAGTATATCCTTTCTTTAAAATAAAATCTCTGACCACTATTTTATCACATTTAAGATATCCAGCCGAGTACCATTAAGGCTGTGTCTTAAATGTTCAAAAACGCTTGAGTTCGGTGTATTTGGAGAAAACAGATCATTAACCCTTTAAACTGGGATGCACTGCTCCAGTAATCCACCTTTACCTCAGATATTCTCTGTTATGTAGCGGAGCAGTAATGATGCATGGCCTTCTTTCCTCTATTTACACTTTTTTTTGCATGCTCGTATGAATAAAATATCACAACCTGCATAGATTAACATCTTCTCTATATGAATTATGTAGATCCAGCAATGTTTTCAGAGATTACGTCCAGGCTTCTGGTTGTTTAGACCAGCAGTAAAACACTTTGGCTGTAAGCCAGAGAGCGGCACTGAATGAATGTGCCAGCTTGCGGCCAGTCGGGAGACAAATATTAGTGCAGCAGAGGGGGTGAAATGAGACACTTGGACACCAGCCAGTGCCTCGGCATTCCCATCTACTGCAACCCATTTATGAGTATGATCTGTCTTCCGTTACAGTCGCACTTCTCACTGTTGTCGCTGGATTGAACATAGTGTGGCCCGTGTGAATTAGAAACTGTGTTGTGGGATGGAAACACAATTCACACAGCAGGTTTTCAGTCTTGTTTGGAGGGTTAAATAGGTTTTCAGTCTTGGTTTGGAGGGTTACAATACACAATGCTATATAAATGCATCATTCATTCATTCATTCTGTTCATATTTAAAAAATAATAACTAATACATTAGAAGTGACTGCGTTATCTTCATTTTGAGAGCGTTCATTTTTTTAATCATCTGTCATTTAACTGAGACGTTCAGTAGGATGAAATCAAATTTAGCATTTAAATGTTTTGCAATTTTTCAAGTTGTTATTTTGATAATAAAAAATGAATTAGGAAAATGCTAAATAGAAATATATTTTTTTGTGGATTGAAATAAGCATGTGCTCAATTTATTTGTATTAATTGTGACATTTTAAAGAACGTCCAGGCAGCTCTTTTTCAATAAAATGAAATTAATGAAAACTAGGAATCCAAAAATGACAACAAAGCACAATAAATGTATGAGAAAAGTGGTGCACACATAACAAGTCTTGAAGTTCTGGGTTGCCAGATGCAACAACTGACAGTGTTAGAAACAAGCCCTACACTCTGTTGATTTATCCGTGTTTTAGTATTCCTCTGGTCACGGAGCTTTTTAGATGGTCGCCGAGGCTTTTTAGGTTGGGTAGAATCTGCGATCTCTGATTCGGTTCATTCGCTGGCTTCCATGACTGCAATACGCAGTGTTTTACACCAACTGGCAACCCCAAAATACTACTGGTGAGCGGAGTCACAAAAGTAGAATAACTGGCTGTAGCATTGATTTTCAGAGAAACAAGTTTGTGATCTTAACATGTTTCTTTAATATCTGAAGACTTTTTGCTTTAAGACACTCAAAAGAATCACATATAGCTCTTTTTCTGAACCGCTGGGGTCTGAGGGTGTTTTGGGGGCCTGGAGAAGTTTTGACATGCCCTGATATTTGTGCTTTTTCAGTTGCTTATAAACATATAAATGGCTAAAGACTTATAATACTGTAATCAGCACAAACTAGCCTACACTAATATGTGAGCAGCATGTAGAGTATGTACATGATTGTGTTTTTGAGTAAGCAACGTTTATGCGTGGTTAGTGAAAAACTAAATAATGTAAGTCACTGAAATAAGGCCATAAAACACACACAGACTGGATTTGAGAACTGGATCTTGTAGTCTAGAGTTTTTGCTTCTAAATGTTGTGAAAATGATCGTCATTCACAGAAAACAATATATTGATTTAAATGTCATAAGACAGGTTTTGTGTTGAACGGCTGTATGATTATGAATATGCTGTGATTCACTCCTGAGAAGACAAAGACCCACATAATGATCCTTTCGGTCCGGTGTGTGACTGAGAGGGAAGAGCTACAAGAAAGAATGTGCATTTATATATTATTGAGTTTTTGGTTTATTTACAATATATTCAACTATCATGCAAAAAACTTGAGATTCAAAATTGTGAAATATTTCTTACGATTTAAAATAACTGCTTTCTATTTGAATATTTAAAAAAATGTCAAATCATTACTCCAGTCACATGATCCTTCAGAAATCATTCTAATATTCTGATTTGCTGCTCAAAAAATTATTATTATTAATTATAATTATTATTATGTTGAAAACAGCTGAGTAGAATTTCAGCTTTCTATGATGAATAGAAACTAATCAGTCTAGTCTGACCAGCTAGATTTAGGGTGAATCCCATTTCTCTGTCTTACCCCTAGTCCCTCGAAACCGAGTGGTAAGCGCTAGGGGTGAAAACATCCCCCTATGAAATGAGACACCACTTGGTTACTGTTACGTCATCATACATCGTCGCTAGCTGCTGCTACGTCACCAGAGGAGACAAGTGTTGATCACAAACTCTCCGTCTAAAAGTGTGTGTTTGTCGATTGCGTGGGTTTAAGTGATGTTTTCTCTATTCAGAGAAACGCGGGACTGTTGTGCAAATCAGCAATGTAACGTTAGCGTGGAAAAATAGCGATTTTTAAAAACGTTTCAATTAAGAGCATGGTTGCAAATATATATGTAAGTTACAGGACTGTGTAGAGCACAAAACAAGACTGTCGTAATTTTAAATCAATTATTTAAGCTGAAAATACTCTCTGGATGATCTGGCCGCAGTGTGTTCTGGGTACCCTTGGTTTCAAGTAAGCTCGTGAAAATGCTTGGTTTTAAGGGGTATCTACCCCTTCCCCTTACCCCTCGATCAAAACCAGAATTAGCCCTTACTCTCACGTGAACGCGCAAAACTAAGGGGAAGGGGTAAGACAGAGAAATGGGATTCACCCTAAGTCAGCCAAGGATGAATCTGTTTTCAGATTCAGCTAAAAGACTGAATGAATAACTTGTAAGACTAGTCTAAGCAGTTCATGCAAGCAGCTGCGGGACATTGAGAGAGTCACACCGGTTGTCAGTCTCATCTCTTGCTCTTGACGTCTCCAGGGGTTCGATCAGAAGATTTTATTTCCAGCAAGGTTGATAAGGACCATTTTTATCTCCTCATCAAATTTTTATAAAAATAAATCTCACAGGAGTGGGCGTTAAAGATAGTCGGCTGTGTTCAGAGCCTGACGGTGGGTGTAGCTCCAGTGGTGGTGGTGATAGCCAGCGTGTGCACTTTCACTCTTCACATGGCCCTGGGCTATGATCTCTGGTAAAATGAACCAAAGGGGTTGCGTTAAGGAAAAATGAGTTGATGAGCACTACACATTTTGCTGTGATAGGTCGAACATATTAAGATAAGCTAAGATAAAAGTGAAGACATATTGGGCGGCTTTTATGCACTTCGCTTTCTGCCCGAGGCTCACAGAGACCTGTTTTCATTCCTGTCACAACCTGCAGGCCTTCACCATCGTCGCTGTTTTCAACTCCATGACCTTTGCTCTAAAGGTCACGCCCTTGGCGGTGCGTGCTTTATCCGAAGGCTCCGTGGCCGTGAAACGATTTCAGGTCAAAAACACATCCACAAACAAACCAAAAATGACTCTTCTGCCATTATTTTCTCACCTTCGTGTTATTTAAAATGGGAATTAATTTCAGTGGAACACAAAAGGAGAAAATCTTAAGTACTGCTCTTTTCAAATACACCAAATAAAATAGGGCCTGGGACTCCAAAAAGCACCATAAATGTATCATAAAAGTGATCCATATATAAGTCTTCTGAAGCTGTGCAATTGTGTAACACCGAAAGTTATTTAACCCTATAAAGCCCACGGCATCAAGTCCTCTTCTAAACGATCATCATGATCAAACTTTGCTGAAAACCCTGTTGTTAAGTCTTCTGATTGAAAAGCCTTTGATTGAAACATCCATCATCCATTTTACTGATTTTATAATGTACTGTAAATGTAAGAATGCATTTCATATTTTAGTAATATTTCAAGATAAACATTTACTGAGATCTTAGTAAAGATATCACATACTGTATGCTGATTAAGATCTCACTCATCAACACATATGCAAACTTTATTTTGTTTTATTTTTAGATTTAATCGTCCGTGATATATGATATATATGTGCTACTTTTTAATTATTTATTTACTTAGTTTCGTTATCGGAATATGAACGAACTCCAGCGTAAGGCTAAAAGCAGCCTAATGTTTTCAATATGACTAAATGTGTATTTAACAACAATTTAATAGAAAAATTGTAAATTATTAATCATACGGCTTACAGTTCCTCAATTATTCAAACAGCAGCTACAGAAAACGAGCAAAGAACATTTACATAATCAAAGAAAATCATCACTGACTTCAGTCTAGCGCGAGTTTATGCCTTTTAAAAACATTCCCGTTATAATCAGAGAAGCGGTCTACACTGTATGATCAATAAATCTCGTATACTAACATTGCACGTACATCTGCACTTCGTTGTTTATGAGAGAATTCATGAGTCAGAATACAGTCAGCACGCGCTGAACAACAAAACTCATCTGAACCCCTCTGATTGGCCATTGCATTCATAAACTCAATATAATCGAATGTGATTGGTTATAATGCGCAACACTGTAAAACATGGAAAAATAAATAATGGAACAAATAAGTCTTAATATTACTTGGATAGTATTACTAGCCTGATAATAATAATAATAATAATAACAATAATTGTCTTGCCGATTGTCAAACGCATCATCCACAGGCAATATCTCTTAACTATGTAGATATTATCTATCGGCACAACCCTACTTGACACTGTGTCTTAAAGACGCGGCGCACATGTGTGAGATGCTGCAAAAGACACAAGTTGCAAGCACACCGGTCATACATACGGTCAGGTGTTGTGTTAAAGTGAAAAAACAGGTTCTGTGTGAACAGCCCCTAACTTACACTCAAGCTGTTTCAGTCCTGAATGAGTTTCTTTCTTCTGTGGAACATAAAATAATATATTTTGAAGAATGTTGTTAACTAAACAGTTAATGATCCCCATTGACTTCCACAGTATCATTTTTGAGTGCACGATCCCTTTAACAGTCCCAGTCCTCGTTCACTGTTATTATAAGAGCAAGAGCCTGGATATTCTGCGGTATTTATCCTTCAGTGTTCACAGAAAGTCATTCAGGTTTATACAACATGATGGTGAGCAAATGAAGACTGAGTTTTGTCTTGTATAGTAAACTGAAGTGTCTACTAAACAAGTTCAGGGTTCTCCATTTAATGCCTCCTCTTACACCCACAGAAGCTGTTTATGATGGAGGACAGGGAGCTGATCTCAAACAAAACGGAGGATCCCGATAATGCGGTGGAGTTTAAAGACGCCACACTGGCCTGGGAGAAGACCTGCGGCTCACCGGGGAAAAAGAGCCGAGCCCAGCAGAAAAGAGGAGGCATGAAGAGAGTTTTGAGGAGAGAGAAACTGAGCTTGTACATCACCGCAGAAGACAGCAAAGAGAAGAGCGAGGAACCCAACGCAGAGCACCTCCTCACACACATGGAGCAGGAGAGCCCACAGAGCACCATCTCCTCCACACGGAGCATCCGACCGCCGCTGCACAAAACCCTGCACCGCATAGACCTCTGCGTCCGGAAGGTACTGCGGTACATTACATAGCACAGTGTCAAAGGTCAACAGGTCTCATTATATACAAGGCTCAAGTCTTGCATGCAGCATCATTTATTTACAGAACTGTTCATAACAAGGATTAAAGTCACTCCATAAAACACCTGAGATGTAATTTGCTGGCGCTGTACACGCAGGGGTCGCTGGTTGGGGTTTGTGGAGGAGTCGGCAGCGGGAAGAGCTCGCTGTTATCTGCTCTACTCGGACAGGTGAGGAATTACATACACTACTGTTCAAAAGATCGGGCTCAGTGAGAATGGTGTTTAATATTGTGTTTTTATTCTGTAAGGATGCATTCCACTGGTCAAAAATGACAGTCAAAACATTTTAAAAGTTTTCAAATCAATGCAGCTCTTTTGAACTTCATCTATTCATCAAAGAATACCGAAAAAAGTATCCCAGCTTCCACAAAAATATTAAGCAGCACAACTGTTTTCAGCATTAATAATCAGAAATGTTTCTTGAGCAGCAAATCAGTATATTATTATGATTTCTGAAGATCATGTGACACTGAAGACTGATGCTGAAAATACAGCTGCGCATCACAGCAATAAATTACATTTTCAAAGATATTCAAAGATAGAAAACTATTTTAAATTTGATTTTTGATCAAATAAATGCATCCTTTCTGAGCATAAGAGACTTGTTTATAAAAATGTTACCAACCCTAAACATTCAACAGTAAGTGTGCATGTTAAAACATTTTGTCTATGGATAATTCTGTGGTTTATGTATTTATATTAGTGCTGTCACGATTAATCACATCCGAAGTAAACGTCTTTATTTGCATAATACATCTGTGTGTACTGTGAATATTTAGTGTGTGTATATATATATATATACACACACATACAGTATATATTTTTTAAAATATTTACATGTATATATTTATATTATATTCATATAATTTATATTATATATAAATATATTTAACATATAATCTTCACAATTTTGTCTTAAATATTTACATGCATGTGTGTGTATTTATATATTCATAATAAATATACACAGTACACACACATATACTATGTTTTATTTTGGATGTGATTAATCGTCTGACAGCACTAATTGATATCAAGGACGTAATCACAACACATTTTGAGACGATCATTAGTGAATAACGTCTTAAATCCCAGTCTGTTTTCTCCCGAAACGTTACCGTATGACTTTGGAAGAGGAGTACACACGTCACGTGGTGCAGTGTTACGGTATTTGATGTTTTTGGAGCTTGACAGCTGTTGTTTTACAGAAAGGATGAGAGTTTCTCTTTATGAGAAAATAACAGCATATGGGTTTGGTGTGAAATTAGAGTAAATAATGAAAGCCTTTCTTTTTTCTAACCACCCCTTTACCCATCATAAAGCAGTCTGGACATAAAGCAGCTGGTTCTCTCAGCAGGGTGAAAGCAGATGCATAGGTCTGATTCTCCGCCTTCTGTCTAGATGACCCTTCTTGGCGGCTCAGTCGCTGTGAACGGAGACTTCGCATATGTTGCTCAACAGGCCTGGATCCTCAACGATTCCCTCAGGGAGAACATCTTGTTTGGAAAAGCATACATTGAGGAGAAGTAGGGAGCTGTATTCATGCATACATAAGTTCTGCATAAAAATGACTTTAGCCTTTCTTCTAAAATTAAGCACGTTTTTTGCTCGTCTCTCACCAGGTACAACGCAGTTCTGGAAGCCTGCTGTTTATTTCCCGATATTATTGAGCTGCCGTATGGTGATATGACTGAGGTATCTGCATTATAGCGCTCTGAATATAATCTATGACCTCGACAAACACAATCACAGCACAAGGTCGTTCAAATCTCACTCATATGTGACCCTGGAGCACAAACGCAGTCGTACTGTAAGCAGCACAGGTATATTTGTAGCGATAGCTAACATTATTGTATGGGTCAAAATGACCAATTTTTATTTTATGGCATAAATCATTAGCATATTAAGTAAAGATCATGTTCCATTAATACATTTCCTACCGATAAATATATCAAAACTTAACTTTCGGTTAGTAATATGCATTCCTAAGGATTTCATTTGGACAACTTTAAAGATGATTTTCTCAATATTTAGATTTTTTTGCACCCTCAGATTCCAGATTTTCAAATATTGTCCTATCATAACAAACCACACATCAACGGAAAGATTATGTATTCAAAGCTTATAAATCTCAATCTTCAAATAATGGACCGTTATGACTGGTTTTGTGGTCCATGGTCACATTAGTGTTCAGTTGAACAGATGCAGTGTGTTGATGCTGTGGCTGAAGTGAACGATCTGCTGTAGATAGGAGAGAGAGGAGCTAACCTGAGCGGCGGCCAGCGGCAGAGAGTGAGTCTGGCCCGAGCGCTGTACAGCGAGAGACCCGTGCTTCTGCTCGACGACCCTCTCAGCGCCGTCGACGCTCGCGTGGGATCACACCTGTTCCACAGCGCCATCCGCCGCACGGCCAAGGGCAGGACTGTGGTCTTTGTCACGCACCAGCTGCAGGCAAGAGGCTTATGAATGCATGTGCTGTACCGCATAGACCCAGCACAGACGGGGACGGGGCACATCGTACTCGTCCACCTGCTTCACTGAGATTATATACGTCTGTGAACTGAATACGCTTCATCCGAGAGGCGTGCTGCATTTCAAAGCCATTGTTAGGCAGTTCCTATATTGATAATCACAGCATGGCTTTTTGTGCTTATAGAAAATAATTAACATTAAGACCAATACCAATTTGTCAAATACACATTTATTGTTATATTGATTATTTCTTTGCATAACTGTTATTTTAATAATAAGCTTTAATTTAACATTTTCAGTTTTGTTTTCATTTTTAAGTTTTGTCTTTTATTTTAGCTTAATTTTTTTAGGATCTTATTTTAGTTATTGATATTTCACTTTTAGTAATGTTAGTACATCAGCTATAACTTAATTTATTTCGGTTAGTTGCCAAGGCAGCACTTCTAATTTTAAAAGTTTTTTTAATTGATTTGATACATTTTTTTTTATTTGTATTTTAGTTTATTTTAGCTTTATTCCAATTAACACAAGATTTGTAATACTTAAAAGCTGCAGTCCGTAACTTTATTTTATGATTTATTATTTTTACTTTATTTTATGAATCATTTTTTTGTTTTTATTAAGCGTAGAAACATTTCCAAACCAAATAAATAAGTAAAGGTACAGATTATCACAAGTGGCAAAAAAAGGCCCTTTTCAAAGACCAAGGCGTTTCAAGTCTGAATAGAGTCCGCTGTCACATATCAGTCTCTGTGTCCATTCTGTTGCACCTTTTTAAATCTTCCTGCCATTAATAATATATAACATTATAAGCGCATATAATTTTTAAAGCCATAACATTTACATTAAAAAATGTATTTGCTTAATATTCAAGTGAGCATTAGATGTCGGAAAGGTACGGTAAAGATAATCTAAAAAAGTAAAAGTAAAGGAAATGTAACATTTCAAAAGCACCATTTAAAAGCCAACATGATGATATATATTCAATACTTACTGTTACTGATAAACAAAAAATCATAATAAATATAAACAAAATTAATTGACGATAACGGATGGAATGTCATGCATCAATATTAACATTTTTAAAGACACAAAAAAAACCCTTAAACCATTTTTTTATTGAGCAAGTGACTTTTATTATGAAATTATTATGCGTGGGGATGTATCCAATATTTACTGTTACTGACCTATATCCAATATTCTTAATAATAATCTTAATACATATATATTTTTTTATTGATTACTGATGGCATGTCATGCATCCCTATTTAAGGGACAAAAATGTCCCTTAAAAATGTTTTTTTTAATTGAGCAAATGCCTTCAGATTTGATATTAATATGCTTGGGGTTGGGTTAATGTAGCATAAGGTCTCCTCCCGGTATTCTCTGACACTCTGTGTCCTTTCCCGCGGGTGTGTTTGCTCTACAGTACTTGCCTGAGTGTGATGAGGTGGTGTTAATGAAGGACGGTCAGATAGCGGAGCACGGCACACACGTCCAGCTGATGGAGAAAGGCCGAGACTACGCTGCCCTTTTCAACAGCGTGCAGCAAGAGGTGCGTTCTGCCGCCCGCAGCGGGGCTGCCCTGTGGGAAAACACCAGGGTCACACGTTCACAAAACATCCTACATCACCTACTGCAAAATTCATGAGCCACTGGGTTTGAAATGTTAATTCACACCGTGCTTTTGTAATTTATAAGTGAATTGATCTGTGGGAGTAACAGCCGAGGGACATTGTCACTGATCTCTGTATTAATGACCCAGCAGCCATTTGTTCTGTTAATCCGGTGCGGGTTACTCTTTACCAGGTCTCGCTCTTTCTCTTTTTCTTCATCCTTCATCCAGAACCTAGTGAAGAAGAACCTGAAAAACAAGCTGAGGGCCGAGGAGGAGAGCAGCCCGGGGTCCCTGCATGTCGGCCCCGCAGCCAAACCGCACACTGAGAGCAAGAAAGGAGGTGAGGGTGAATCCAGTGCTTCTCATGTATTTTCTCCTCAGGACTGTATGTTGGATGACTCTGGAGATGTGTTATCATAGCCATTAACTTACTACCAAAAAAAAAGTTACAAAGAAAGTGAAAATGTTTGAAGTCAAACATTGAAAATGACTTAAACTGAAAATGCAGTATGCTGTTTTCTTTTACCTGTTCAGATTATGTCAAGTTTTGTGTTCATGCATTTATGTAATTGTTAACTTATTATAAATATATTAACATTTATAGATATATTCTCTCTCTCTCTCTCTCTCTCTCTCTCTCTCTCTCTCTCTCTCTCTCTCTCTCTCTCTCTCTCTCTCTCTCTCTCTCTCTCTCTATCTCTCTCTCGCTCTCTCTCTCTCTCTCTGTCTCTCTCTCTCTCTCTCTCTCGCTCTCTCTCTCTCTCTCTCTCTCTCTCTCTCTCTCTCTCTCTCTCTCTCTCTCTCTCTCTCTCTCTCTCTCTCTCTCTCTCTCTCGCTCTCTCTCTCTGTCAATTAACAAAAGTGCATTGTGTGTGTTAATGTTAATATAGCATACTACATTAATTGCATTACAATATGAATATAAAATATATATACACTACAAAGTTTAATCAATAATGAATTGAAAAACACATTGTGTTTGGCACAAACATCTCGCTTACATGCGCTGATCTGAAAACGATGCAAACACAAGCTTGGCCATACAAACATCCCAGGACTGTTATACTCAATATAAGCCCTTCTGGAACACTTCTGGTTTTCTTTGATCTGGTTTGGTCGTGGGCTAGCCACCATGTGACCTGTCTTGGGACGTGTTGGTTGAATGAGTCACTCTTTGTTGTTCTTCTCTCTTTCTGTTGTCTGATGTGCCGATCACAGATCAGCTCATGCAGGCGGAGGAAAAGGGGAGCGGGGCCGTGGCCTGGACCGTGTACGCTGCTTACATCAAGGCTGCCGGAGGACCTCTGGCCTTCATCGTGAACATCCTCCTCTTCCTCTTCACCACCGGCAGCATCGCCTTCAGCAACTGGTGGCTCAGTTACTGGATCAGGCAGGGCAACGGGGTAAGACAAAGACAATAGCAGCTCGGCCTTCACCTTCTCTTCTGCTCATTAAAAACAAATCATTGAATGAATCATTCCCTTCATTGACGATCTGACTCAATAGAAACATTTCGTTTCCTCGCTACTTGCTCATGATCTTTCATCAATGTACTAAAGAGAAAATTAGTTTTGTGATTAATAACTTTAATGGTTACTTCACCCCATAATTAAAATGTTGTCGTCATTGATCAGCTAACAATGTTTACAGCCTTCAAAGTTGCATTCATATTTTCAGATACGTCAACAATTAATCTGTTAATTATTGTTGAGGACGGAGTGATGAATAGACAACACAATAAGTCAGTATTGTATGTTTTATATTACTCATTATTAACTCAACACAAGTTCCTGTATTCTTTAAAGTGATACTCCACCCAAAAATCGAATTCTCTCATCGTTTACTCACCCTCAAAAACAATTAACAAAATTAAATAAAATCACTTTTTGTCTTTGACTCATGTATGTTTTAAAATTCTTACTTAGTATGTGTACTTTCACTTAAGTATAATTTTTGAGTTCTTATTACACCCCTGCGAGCAAAAACCAGTGCAGTTTGTTCTCGAGCATCAATCAGTTGGTTTGATGTTTACGTACGTTATTATAAGACAGACAGTAAGTGAGTTGCTGATTGTCACTCTTCTGAGTAACAGAAGATGGCGCTGCCGCCATTTTGGCAATGCGGAAATCGCTAGAAGATGCGTGGGAGCAAGTGGGCGAAACGAACTTTCTTTCTATTTTAAAGCATATTTTCCACAAGCCGTGATTTGGCGTTTCACCGGTTCCAAGTGACTACTCAAAAGAAATAATAATAAGTGGAAATATTTTAACTATGAAGTGAATTTCACATACGACAGTCCATTGTTATACAGCAATTTACTGACGACGGGGAACTAGGTACTGTAAGTTTTGATCTTTTAAGCACCGTCCTTCAGATGTTAAATGTGTGCACTTGAACTCTCGAATGGTTTTGATCTCTATTGCCATTTTGATCTATTACTTTTTTCAGTTAAAGATACATGACATAAATTACAGAAACTGGGCATATTTTGTGATATTTGAACTTTTTTTATAAATGTTATGAATGTGTACCATTTATTTTATTATTTTTATTTAAAAATAAACATTGTGAATAAATATATATGACCGTGTCTACCTCTCTTAAGTTTTTAATTTAACAAGGAAAAATGTACATATAACATGGATATGGGTAAGTAAATGGTTTGCAACAGTAAGCAGTATGAAGCAGTCTAGTCAATTGGTGGAGGGGACCTATCCTTATTGTAAACCTCAACCAAAATGGCGGCGGCACATGGAACTCTTTGACAGATGCCATTTCTTGATGAAGAACATTTTCTTTGGATTGTTTGGGCTTGCCTCCTAATCATCCCCATACACATTGTCAGTAGAGAGAGACAGATGTAATTAAAAACATCTTCATTTGTGTTATGAAATTGAACAGATTTCTTATGGGTTTGAAATGACATGAGAGTGAGTGAATGATGACAGAATTTACATTTTACAGTAAAATAACCCTTTCAAATTGGCTCTGATATCTTTTTGGTTCTTGTGTACCCTTTTTGGAGCTTGAACGTTTACACATTCCTTATAATTGCAAGGAAAACAGAAACAGGTCAGACTCTCTCATTTTGAGTTTCACAGAGGAAAGTAACTCTTCACAACTCTGCTGAAAAAACAATAGAAAGAGAAGATAAAAATCGTTGTCATTATTTTATCTTTGTTATTAAAAAATGAGAACAAAGACACACATTACAAATACACATAATATACAAATAAAATAAACCGTGTTTTAGTTTCAGGTACAATAGGTGTATTTAGCAGAGAATTCAAGAAACTGCATGAACAAATATAAAAATAAAATACTATATAGATTGATTCCTATTAAAGAAACTGTATTAAAGTTTTTCAGTCAAGACTAGTGAGTGATTTTTCTCTTTGAGTCAGTTCGGAACCGCGGAGCGCGAATCATTTGAGTCAGTTCGGACCGCGGAGCGCGAATCGCGAATCATTTGAGTCAGTTCGGGACCGCGGAGCGCGATTCGCGAATCATTTGAGTCAGTTCGGGACCGCGGAGCGCGAATCATTTGAGTCAGTTCGGGACCGCGGAGCGCGAATCATTTGAGTCAGTTCGGGACCGCGGAGCGCGAATCGCGAATCATTTGAGTCAGTTCGGGACCGCGGAGCGCGAATCATTTGAGTTCAGTTCGGGACCGCGGAGCGCGAATCATTTGAGTCAGTTCGGGACCGCGGAGCGCGAATCATTTGAGTCAGTTCGGGACGGAGCGCGAATCATTTGAGTCAGTTCGGGACCGCGGAGCGCGATTCGCGAATCATTTGAGTCAGTTCGGGACCGCGGAGCGCGAATCATTTGAGTCAGTTCGGGACCGCGGAGCGCGAATCATTTGAGTCAGTTCGGGACCGCGGAGCGCGAATCATTTGAGTCAGTTCGGGACCGCGGAGCGCGAATCATTTGAGAGTTCGGGAGAGCGCGAATCATTTGATTCAGTTCGGGACCGCGGAGCGCGAATCATTTGAGTCAGTTCGGGACCGCGGAGCGCGAATCATTTGAGTCAGTTCGGAGAGCGCGAATCATTTGAGTCAGTTCGGAGAGCTCGCGAATCATTTGAGTCAGTCGGGACCGCGGAGCGCGAATCATTTGAGTCAGTTCGGGACCGCGGAGCGCGAATCATTTGAGTCAGTTCGGGACCGCGGAGCGCGAATCATTTGAGTCAGTTCGGGACCGCGGAGCGCGAATCATTTGAGTCAGTTCGGGACCGCGGAGCGCGAATCATTTGAGTCAGTTCAGTTCGGGAGCGCGAATCATTTGAGATCGGGACCGCGGAGCGCGAATCATTTGAGTCAGTTCGGGACTGCGGAGCGCGAATCATTTGAGTCAGTTCGGGACCGCGGAGCGCGAATCATTTGAGTCAGTTGAGTCAGTTTTTTCTTTCTCTCTTTTTTTTAATTAAACAGTACAAAACTTAAAATCATTAACACAGTAGGCTAAAGTATAACAAAAACATCGGGACCGCGGAGCGCGAAAAATACAAATCATTTGAGTCTTGAGAAAATGAAGCATGCTTTTATTATAGGCTGTAGGCCTATGGTTTGATTTGATTGATGTTTTGCTGTATGACGTCAGAGTGAACGCTCGTGAATGAAGCATTAGAGCAGCTCGTGATCAGATAACACACAGAGACGTGAAGGGTTCATTAGGAGCTTGTTGTTGGTCTTCTTTTTTAAGCATGTTGTATTTGCTGTTCTTGCAGTCAGTGTTATATTCCCAGCACTAATGAAGCGTGTGTCTGTCGCGTTCTGATCTTCATCTTAAACGGTATTTCTGGAGCTCAGTTGCTTTGGTCTGTTTTTATAAGCACAAAAAAAATATTGTCTTATATATATACTTCTTTGATTATGAATGTAGCCTACCTGGGATGGTGCCCTACGCAAACAGCATACACTGCATATAGTATCGTTCATATCGCACAGACCGGGCCGCAAGGGCACTTTAGCGTCGGACCTCAAAGGGGCTCGAGCCGCCCCCCCCCCCCCTGCACGCCACTGACAAAAACGTCATTACTCGCAAACCCTTGTTCCATAGGGAACACGTTGCGTTGACTGGGAACGCCCTTTAACCATTAAAACCATTGGCGCAACGCCTCCTCTGAAAATGCTCATATGGCGAACGCGCCACCCACTCTGTAGAACCCTGTATGTTTTGGGACATACTCCATTAGGATTTAGTGGTTTTAACAAGCCACCAATAGAAGGCGACCAATTACCAATAGAGACCCACATTACAATTTCCATTAAAACCAATACAAGTCCCATTATAGCCAGTAAAACACATTTTGTGATGGTGTCTGTTGTTTTTGTCAGCAGGGAGGTTTGGAAAATGACATGATGGTGAAAAATAAAATGATGCCAGTTTACATTTTTGGGCGAATTATTCCTTTAAGGCGACAAACCACCAGTTTTAGTCGGCGAGTTTTGATGCTTAGCCGAAACGAACATCAATCCCGAAACTAATTAGCAGTGCCAGACTCCACACGATTTACTCAGAGGGACAATCACGGCAACAGATGTTGCAGTTAACTCGCATTCTGTAAAATAATTGAGACTGGGACTGGTGCACACAGTTCAGCTGGTTTGTTGGGAATCTCCAGGGAAGGATCATGTTGCTTTGTCCCTGCAGAATTCCTCACTGCTGCAGGGAAACGAGACCGCCGAGAGCGACAGCATGCGACTGAATCCACACGTCCAGTACTACTCCAGGGTGTACGTCTTATCCATGGGGGCGGCGCTCTTCCTGAAGACGGTGCGAGGGCTGGTGTTCGTCAAGGTAATCTGGAGTTTATTCCTGTCTCCATTACACACAGATGAATGTTTTATCAAACACTTGGGTCCTTAGGCAGATGCATTTCCTCTTTGCTCATGCACTATTCATCACTGCCTGAATCTACCTGAGAGTAGCAGGTTAATCTGTCAAGGGGGCATTGAATTAATGCCTTTTTCCCACGGTGGTGTAGTCTTTGTAAACCGATATGTTATTGACTGTGCACGTTATACACCGGTTTTGATGCTAATGGATGTGTGACGACTTATATTGATACAGTGTGTTAGCCAGTGTGTGTCACAATAACACAATTCACGATAACTATGCACCAAAAAATTTACGTGCACCGCATTAAACTCTCACGTGTTAATTTGTCCAGCTGAATAAAATGTAAAAGAGATACTTTGACTGACTGAAATGTGCAGAGAATACAACAATATTTGGTTTATCTGTGTTCATGTCATCTCTGGTATTTTCCATAATAATTATGCCGTGGTAATTTACACAGCCTTTATCGCTCCACAAAATACTACAAAATAATATCATTTCTGCCTCATCAGTTCACTGAAGGAAGTTAATTAAATATTTTTTTAAATAAAACTCGATTAACTCACGTTTGGAGTATAAATATGTAGTTTTTCTGATATGTTGTACGCTGTACTAAGCAGTGTTCGGAGAAACAAACCTTTTTGAAGCTTTGAATCAACTGAACCATAAATTATTCACCGTTTCGAAGCGCTCCAAACATCGCACATTGATGACGCATGTAAATGCAAAAAAAACCTCACGTTTATTACACACCATATGCAAATGTTTCATTGAAAGTATAATATAGTAAACGCTTCTGCGGTCTGACCTCGCCTCGTAAACAAAGCGGCTCTCCTCATGACCCGAATCAGGAACGACCATTACATATGAGCGGCAGTGTTGGGCCACTTATAATGTTATTACCCGTATTCATGGGTGTTTTACAGGGTTTCCACCGCCGCCAGAAGGTTTTGTTTGTTAAAATGAAGAATTTGATTGATAGCATTATTATGTGTCATTATTGAAGACTTCTATAGATTTTGTGATATATTGTTACTGTGAATTCTCAATAATTGTGGAGTGAAAATCTAGAACAGTGTACTTTTTCCATAGTTAGTTTCATTTCCACAGCAAACCCCTGCTCTGCAATCCATGACATTGCCAAGTGTCGGCTTTTCTCTCTCTTTTTTCTGCTCTTTAATTGAAATTGCCTGCAGGCTAAATCCATTTATAGCCCGAAGGAAAACTCACGCGTCTAGAAAACAGATAATCATGCACGAATTCCTGGTGAATTCGCGCGACTTCGGGTGAGCTGGAGGGGTTGAGTATATGTGTCCCCTCAGGAACCCGTGCCCTCTTCTCCATTAAGCAGAGCCGACAGCACATTAGAGAGGTTATGTGTCTGTGTAATTGTGTGCCACTTGTATTCACTAATTCCTCCATGATGGCTAATCTCTTTTTAACCCAGAGCTAAGATTGCAAATTTGGGAACTTTACATATTCTGTTAACGGAACGAATTTGTTCCCTTGTGCCAGAAAGCATCAAATCCAAATGGACGCTTCGTGAAAAGAAACATGTTCCCAGTATGAGGACGTCATTTTGTTATGAGGCGTCGGCCACCAGCATGTCTGGCATATTAGAGGCTCAGACATTGGTCACGCAGAGGGCTCCTGACATGTGTTACCTTTGAGAACCATTACAAAATATGTGTACTTATGTAACGGTGTGTTTATATGTGCTGCCGCAGTGATGACGTTCATGGATATACTACGCCTCGTGTGTGTGTTAGTTGTGTAAAGTGTTAAAGTGACATCATGTTGTGTACGCTGGTACGCTCTGTGCATTATTATAATTAACGAAGCTGTCTATATTAGATGTGCTCTTTGCAGCACGACCTGTCTATTCACTGTACAGTTACATTACATTACATTTAGCAGACCTTACAAATGAGGACAATAGAAGCAATCAAAACCAACAATAGAGCTGTAACATGCAAGTGCTGTGACAAGTCTCGGGTAGCCTAACGCAGTATACGTAGAAAGGTTTTTTGGTTTTGTTAAGAAAATTAGATAGAATATAGAAAAAAGAAACCTAGTGGGTTTTTTTTTCAGTTCATGATGACTGTTTTCTATTTCTGATGCACTGCAATCCCAAACACTTTATTTTCCCTGCGTGTCTTAAAATGACAAAATTTATTTATTTAATAAATAAATATTTAATAAATATAAATTGATTTTATTTTGTATATATATTTAATGTATCAGATACACTATCATTCACATCTTACTTCAATGAAAATGAAGTCTTTTGCTCACCAGTGCCTCGTTTATTTGATTAAAATTACAGAAAAAATATGTGATATTGTGAAATATTATTACAATTTAAAATGTAATCTATTTCTGTGATCAAAGCTGAATTTTCAGCATCATTTCAGAGTCACGTGATCCTTCAGAAATCATTCGAATATGCTGATTTGCTGATTTCTAGTTTCCTAAACTAGCTTTCTTATAAACATCACATTGTATACCGCAAATATTGTTGCTATGCTGACGAATACTAATGCTCCTCTAATATAAGGTGCTTTGGATAAAACCTTTAGCTACTGTAAATGCATACAGGTAAACATAAATACAGGTGAATGTTAAAATAACAGTGTTATGGGCAACACATTACAAGTAATGTGAGTAACATACTTTTTCAAGAGACTGGTAAAGTTTTAATGTACAAGCACATATCTGAGATACTTTTTCAAATAATTAACACATTTCTATATTTTTCCATGTACTGTTGACAGAAATGGGTTTTATGTGCAGAGGCGTTGTGTGTGAACATGTATTCCAGACTAAATATCAGCATGCATTACTCATCTCACTTGCACAAAAACAGATTCAATATTCCTCAAAAACAAATTATAAAAACAGTGAGATGCAAACTCAGAATATGACACAAACCTGCAACACAAAAATCCTTTATGAATATAATTTCTTCAGCCTGATGCGTATTAATTTCACTTTTGGTGTGAAAGGTCTTTTACATTAGCCAAAAATATTTTTTTTATATTAAAAGCCCAGACTAGATGAGAAAAAGTAACGCAAGGCATTGCTTTCCATAAAAAGTAACTAAGTAACACAATTAGCTTCTTTTTAAAGGGAGTAACGCAATATTGTAATGCATTACTTTTCAAAGTAATTTTCCCCAACACTGATATTAAATATGTTGTATATTAACTTTCATTTGCACCACAAACGCTGGTAAAGGGGTCTCTGGCCTCTTAATTAAAATCTTCTATTGCTTCTAACCAGATGTATCAGGAGGGAACAACAGTGAACAGTGTTTAAGCTGCTTTGCTGTTCTGGTTAGGTTTAGGGTTAGTTAGTTTAGTTAGGGTTAGTTGCTGTTAGTTTTCCTGAGGAGTGTGTGTGACGTCTCAGGCTGGGCCTTACAGAGCAGAAGCATTCCTGTGTGCTTGTCAAGGGTTTTCTCATATAAATCCAGCTATTATTAAATGTTTGTGTGCATCCCTGACCTGTTTTATGTGCTTTATGGACCCTAACTAAAGAATGTTGTAGGTTTTTTAAATCACCGGCCCATTTATTAGCATTGTGGTTGTGTCTGGGTGCATGCATTATTAATTGTCTTGTTGTTTTTGCAGTGCACTGTGCGGGCAGCCTCGGTTCTGCATGATAAACTATTTAAGACTCTACTTCTGAGCCCCATGCGCTTTTTCGACACAACACCCCTGGGACGCATTCTCAACCGATTCTCCAGGGACATGGATGAGGGTGAGGAACCTCTCTCTATCGTTCTTCACCAATCCTTTCAAATGCAGGATGACGGGGGCGTCTCGAAGCGGTTTGATGTCTCGCTCTGTTCTTCCTCTGCGTAGTTGACGTGCGTCTGGCGATGCAAGCTGAAATGCTGCTGCAGAACGTGACGTTAGTGCTGTTCTGCCTGGGCATGGTGGGCGCCGTGTTTCCCTGGTTCCTGATCTCCATCATTCCTTTAGGGGCGTTCCTCTTCATCGTCAACCGCATCTCCAGGTTTGGGCTAACAGAGTTATTGGGTCAAACAGATAGTTGAGAGCTGTGTCATTGTAGAAAATAGAACCAAATATATTAATCCGGCTGATTAATAAACTAATATGTGTTCCAACGGTTTGCACAAAGTCATCAAACCTTTAAGAAACTTTAAAATACACACTTTTTAAGAAAAACATTTCACAAATAGATAATAAAGATAATAAACTATTTCTATATTCTCTGTGTAATATAATTGTTTCATTAAAATGTATATATTTTTCTTATATATTAACCATATATATGAATAAGTTCTCATATTATTTAAAAATGTAAATATTTAAATGTTTAATATATATATATTTGTGTGTGTGGTGTGTGTGTGTGTGTGTGTGTGTTGTGTGTGTGTGTGTGTGTGTGTGTGTGTGTGTGTGTGTGTGTGTGTGGTGTGTGTGTGTGTGTGTGTGTGTGTGTGTGTGTGTGTGTGTGTGTGTGTGTGTGTGTGTGTGTGTGTGTGTGTTAAAAAAAATATAATATATATATATATACAATTAAACATTTAAATATTCACATTTTATTTATATATTATAATTATATTCATATTTAGATTTACATATATATATATATATATATATAATACATAGACTGTAAAAAGTTTGTAATAGACTTTGTAAATAAAAAAATTATTAAAAAATATTTTACAATAAATGCTATTTCATGCCATTTCTACTTCTAAATGTCATGTTTAATTAAATGTTTTACTTGCCGTTTATTTGTAATTGTAAAAGTGAAAATTGCTAGACTAATTTTGTAAAACTGCTAAATAATTGTAAATAAATGATGGTTATAACAGGGCATGTCAAGGGCATGTTTGTCCTTCTTCGCTTGGCCTCTTTTTAAGAAAAGAATGAATCATTATCAACATTATTCACACGCAATGCCTTTTTCATATATGCACTTACGAGCTGAAATCAGCCTGATTGCTCATCAGTAATGGCCTGACTCTGCCTGACGCTGCTGTTAGCGCTGACGTGTCACAGTCATAAAGCCCTGTATAAATCCGTTCAGAAGCAGAAATGACTGCGGCTCAGCCTGGAAGATCCTCTCAGTCTCACCGTTATCGTCCCCTGCGGGTCTCCATCTCATACGCCACTAACCTGTCACAGCACAGGCGGCTCTGTGAGCCACACAGATACGCAGATGAGATGAGCCAGAGCTTTGATCAAATCTCGTATTCGTATTCTAAGACTGGCTGACTTTTTGCCAGGGACTGAAATATATATAAATATACTTTTCCGATTGTCCTTTTCACCCAAAGGGTTCTCATTCGTGAGCTGAAGCGCCTGGAAAATATCAGCCAGTCCCCTTTCACCTCTCATATCACCAGCAGTCTGCAAGGCCTGTCCACTATCTATGCTTACGGCAGGGGCGCTGACTTCTTACACAGGTAATGTTCAGACAACGAAACGCCCTCCATGACTTTCCTCTGAAACAAACACTGCAGTGAAGCTTTACTTGAGGTCTGCATGTACTGTGGCCTCAGAAAGTTCAAACAGTACATTAAAGTCACACTCACAAATGACATTGCATCAGAAAACCACGACAAATACAGAACCTAGAGACTTTTATTTTAAAGAAACATTATACATACTTTTCAAGAAAAAAACACTATAAGAGGTTTAAGCTTTAAATAAAAACTGTAACAATAAATAAATACGTTGATAATGTATTATATACTTATATTTTAATACAGATAGATAGATTACAATTATGTACTGTAAGGTATAATCAATACACACATACTCTACCATTCAAAAGTTTGGGGTCGGTAAGATTTTTAAAATAAATGAATACTTTTATTCAACAGTGATGCATTATATTGATCAAAAGTGACTGTAATGACCTTTGTAATGTTAAAAATATTCCAGCATTAATAATCAGAAATGTTTTTCGAGCAACAAATCAGCATATTAGAATGATTTCTGAAGATCATGTGACACTGAAGACTGGAGTAGAAAACAATGATGTAATAATATTTCACAATATTACTGAAAATTACTGTGTGTGTGTGGTGTGTGTGTGTGTGTGTGTGTGTGTGTGTGTGTGTGTGTGTGTGTGTGTGTGTGTGTGTGTGTGTGTGTGTGTGTGTGTGTGTGTGTGTGTGTGTGTGTGTGTGTGTGTGTGTGTGTGTGTGTGTGTGTGTGTGTGTGTGTGTGTGTGTGTGTGTGTGTGTGTGTGTGTGTGTGTGTGTGTGTGTGTGTGTGTGTGTGTGTGTGTGTGTGTGTGTGTGAGAGAGAGAGAGAGTTTATTTTATACACAAAGACACACAAGATTAGAAGTATGTTAAGAATAAACTTACAAAGTAAGGACTTAAATAAGGCTAAATGTTGGTTATATTCCACCAGGAATCAAGCCCTGCTCGACACAAATCAAGCGTGTCACTATCTGTTCAGCTGTGCTATGCGCTGGCTGGCTGTGCGTCTGGACCTCATCAGTATTTCTCTCATCACCACCGTCGCCCTCCTCATCGTCTTCATGCACGGCCACATTTCTCCTGCCTACGCCGGTCTGGCCATCTCCTACGCCGTGCAGGTGCGCCGCTCTCACACACTGTATATGAGAGGGGAAGCTTGTAGGGCAGGACCGTTACTGTGCCGTGATTGATTTACATTGCTAATATTGCACCGCTGTTATTCACTGCTCGTTTTCTTTCCCTTCCCACATCCAGCTAACCGGCCTGTTTCAGTTCACCGTGAGGCTGCTTTCTGAGACCGAAGCCCGTTTTACATCAGTGGAGCGGATCAATCATTACATAAAGGTAGAAGCTGCTGTGACACATGTGTGCTGGTTGTGTCAATGGCAAATAGAAAGGGACGGACCGTTTGTTATTCAATTGACACAGCTCACAAAAGACACCAGCTCTTGCACGGGCGGCTGGGCCCAGCGGTCAGCGTGCTTCATAGTGAGCCTGCTCCATCCCGCTCAGCAGGCTTCATGGCACGCGTTTATTGCCAGACAGAACACCATAGCATGGCACGACACCGCTTGTTTCAGGAGGCTCTTATCAAAGCAGAGCAGTACAGCTGTCTTAGCTGCCGCCCAAGTGGCGGAGAGCATTTTACAGTGATTAATGAAGCCAATAATGGTCTCGCTGAGTCCTGAAGCACAAAGTATCCAGCTTATTTTGCAATGCAAAAGTAAGCTGCTATAGATAAGTAACTGTAAGTATAAAAAAGGGCAGTAAAACTATTTGATCCATTTAAAAACAGCTTGCTACTCTGTGAATCAAACAGTCAACCGCTAAAATAGGTCATATAGCCTACAGTCGATGTGCTTGCCTTGCACTATGATCACTGTACACTGTGTAGGAGATAGTTCACCCAAAAATGAAAACTTGCTATTAATTTACTCACCCTCAGGCCATCCAAGATGTACATGTAGGTAGAACAGTAAAGAAGGGTTTTAGCTGAAACCGTGGTCATCTGTGATTCATAGTCAAGTCAGCAGCTGCCCGTTTTTGAAAATAAAAAAATAAGCATATAAAGGAGCACAAAATGAATACCCGTGGCACTGTCTCCTGATGATATACTGAGGTCTTATGAAGCGAAACGACCAGTCTGTGCAAGAAACTGAACATTATTTACAACCTGTAATCCAGAGCCTCAGACAAACAGTCCGGAGTGATGTTCGGTTCACGAACGAATCATTCTTTTGAACCGGATTCTTTTTAGTGAACTATTTGAATCAGTTCACCAAACCAGACTTTGGAGAAGCTTCACCTTTGCTGTTTGATCACATTTATCATGCATGTAAAGTACCTGTAAATATGACAAATCGTGTACTGCAGCTATGCATTATTTACAGGGATTTTATTCGTAAGGATTTCGATATAGCAACTATTATTGTCATCAAGTACGTTTCATTTTCCTAATTTATCTCCTAAACCGGTAAAATCATTTCTTACAAGTGTTGTCCTGCATAACTGGTGTTAAAACAAGCCTTCGAACAAATAAAAATCAAAACAAATAGGTGCAAAAAAAATAGGTCTCGCACATCCCTGCCACAAACCAGTGTGTTTATAATTATACATTGAAATAATATGATAACAAATAGTCATATCAAGCAGACTATTTTGTACAGCTAACTGTAAGTGAATGACACCAGAAGCCTCACACATTCATGTTTCTAATGGTCGCACCTGCTCTTTCATTCAAAATAATGCAGATAATCATTATTCACTCAGAACCTGGAAAGCGAAGGTCCTCGGCAGATCTGCGGCTCCTCCGCTTCTGCTTCCAGCTGGCCAGAAGAAGGACGAATCTCCTTCCAGAACGTGGAAATGCGATACCGGGATGACCTTCCTCTGGTCCTGAAGAATCTGTCCTTTAGTGTGCTTCCAGAGGAGACCGTAGGGATAGTTGGCAGAACGGGTTCAGGTACGCCTGTCTGTCTATCAGATGTTGTTTGTGTTGGTCTGTACTGCGGGTCATATTACTGGTGGAGGAAATAGATTGTGACACAGGTGGGTTGTTTCTTCAGGGAAGTCTTCACTGGGCGTCGCACTCTTCAGACTAGCGGAGCTCAGCCGAGGATCAATCATCATTGATGGTGTCGACATCGCTCACATTGGTCTGGAGGACTTGAGGAGCAAGCTGTCAGTCATCCCCCAAGAACCGGTTCTTTTCATTGGTACTGTCAGGTACGGTCCACGTCACTTTACCAAGACTTCAAAAGTCATGAAGTCAAAATGATGCAAACCCATTTCACTTACACAATGTCACGTATGCAGTACTTCAATGTGAAACAGGATATTCAATAAGAAAAAAGTAGGACTAGACATTTTATCCATCTAGGAATGCATGTATTGAGAAAAGGGGGCATTATATAAACTGTTTTGGATCAGTTAGATTTGTAATGTTTTTAAAGAATGGCTCTAATGCTCATTTGTGACCCTGGACCAAAAAAACTGTTATAAGGGTCCATTTTTCAAAATTGAGATGTATACATCATCTGAAAGCGGAATAAATAATCTTTCCATTGATGTATGGTTTGTTATGATTGGACAACTATTTGAAAATCTGGAATCTGAGGGTGCAAAAAAATCTAAATATTGAGAAAATCATCTTTAAAGTTGTCCAAATGAAGCTCTTAGCAATGCATATTACTAATCAAAAATTAAGTTTTGATATATTTACAGTAGGAAATTTACAAAATATCTTCATGGAACATGATATTTACTTAATGTCCTTATTATTTTTGGCATAAAAGAAAAATCAATAATTTTGACCCATACAATGTATTTTTGGCTATTGCTACAAATATACTCCAGCGACTTAAGACTGCTTTTGTGCTCCAGGGTCACATTTAAGCTGCATTTATTTCATCAAAATAAAAAAACTGTAATATTGTGAAATATTATTACAATTTAAAATAACAGTTTTCTGTTTTAAAATCAAGGTTCAAGGTTTCTTATTATTCGTCACATAATAAATTATACAGGGTATAATCAGAAGTGAAATGTAAATATACTTAATATACTTTAAAATCTAATTTATATCTGTGATCAAAGCTGAATTTTCAGCATCATTACAGTGTCACATGATCCTTCAGAAATCATTCTAATATATTGATTTATTATCAGTGTTGAAAACAGTTTTTGCTGCTTAAATGTTTTTATATAACCTGTGATACCTTTTTTCAGGATTCCTTGATAAATAAAAAGTTAAAGAACTACATTTATTCAAAATAGAAACTCTATTCAATGACTGCTCAATCATTTGCGTTCAGTACGTTTTCTTTTTTCTTTTGAAAGAATTATTCAGCAAGGATGTGTTAAATTGATAAAGGCTTGACTAAAGGCTTATATTGTCCAATCCAGAATCCAGAAAAAGTATCACAGGTTCCAAAAAAGATTTCGCAGCACAAATGATTGAAACACTGAAGATAACTGAGCAGCCAATCAGCACGTTCGAATGATTTCTGAAGGATCATGTGACACTGAAGACGGCTGAAAATTCAACTTTGCATCACGGAAATAAATGACATTTTACAATATATTCAAATAGAAAACACTTATTTTAAACTGTAATAATATCTCACAATATTACCGTTTGTTTCTGTATATTTGCTCAAATAAATGCAACCTTGGTGAGCAGAAGAGACTTCTTTAAAAACACATTAAAATCGTACTGATCCCAATCTTTTGAACTGCATCATTTCAGAAGTAGAGCAAGTTATTGCATTTTGATGAGACAATTTTTTTTCCTTAAGAACAACATCCACTCGATGAATGGTGCACAGGGTCAGATTATGTTGACTACGTTTGCTTACATCACCAACAGATCAAATCTGGATCCCTGGGATCAGTATACAGATGCACAGATCTGGGAAGCTCTGGAGAAAGCACACATTAAGGACATGGTGAGTATTTGATTTCCCAAAGTCTGACTTCGTATTGGCTTTCGGAGTAGCTGTGCTTTAGTCACATGTTGATTTATTTCCAGGTAAGCCAGCTGCCAAATTCACTGCTTTCAGAGGTGACGGATAACGGAGAGAACTTCTCCGTGGGAGAGAGACAGCTGCTGTGTGTGGCCAGAGCTCTTCTCAGACACAGCAAGGTAACGGTTGAGATCAGAAACGCTCTCCAGCACTGCTTCTCAGACGGATGTATCTAAGAAACAACCCACTGTTCTTACAAAAGCCCTTCGTTTCATCTTGAAACATAGTCATACTACCAGGAACTCTATTGTGGCCAGGAACTACAGTAGTCAACATTTGAAGTGGATCAAAAACGTGCATCAAAGTTGTCCTTAGACAAGAGCAAATTTAGGTTTTAGGACAACTTTGATGAAAGGTTTTGATCTTCTTCAAATGTTGACGAGTGTATATTGTTGGCATCTGGCTAATTTGACTAGCCCCTATCAAGAAAGAGATTTTGTGCTGAAATATTATCAACAAGTAAAGTTACAGCTTTCTTCTCCCCCTTTAAAATGGACAAACCGGTTTATTTAGCTGCTTGGGCTATGTTTGATTATATGGTTAGTTGCAGTATATTATTTGCATTCGTCGCTGTTGGAAGCACTGGTGAATCTCAGCTGTTGTAAAGTGGTGAAACATTGCCACCACATGGCAGACAGTGAAGGACTATTGAAAAATCACACGTGTAAAGTTCTTATCTTGTTGATAATGTGACATGGGACGCTTTGCACAATATGTGCAATGATTTGAGGAATGAGACATGATGTAACGCTCTGTACAGCACAGTTTACATAGAATACATGAATTATGTCAGTGACACATAGATATGTAAGTCCTCTTCAGGGAAAGATTAAATTTAGACCAGTGCTTCTCAATGTTTTGACTTCAAGGCCCCACATTTTGCACAAAAATATCAAAAGGCCCCGGACCCTAGGTGTGTGTTCTCAACCATGTGCACTCCTAGTCTCTGTGAATTAAAATGATTTTAATTAAAATAATTACATTTCAGGATTCCAAAATATTTAGGAGCTGAATATTTTAAGGATCCAATTATTTTTAGCCAATGGATTTACATGACTCTTTCCTTTAATTTGTGATTTAAACATATTTTTACTCACAGTTTCTACTCTATTTTAGAGCTTGGCATGACTAGAAAAAATGTGTTTTCATTATTAATAATCCCATGGATTTTAAAGGTTTGTTTTATTTGTAATTGATTTATTTAGAAAGAAGTAGAAATCACTTTTAAAACGAGACTGTCTCATGTTTCTGGGTTTTCCAGGACAGTGGGAATTCAAACAAAACAGTTTTTGAGGGGTTAAATTAATAAATATCTTATTATTAGTTGTTTCGGCTTATTTTAATACTTGTTTTGTCATATTTTAAGTCATTGTAAGATCCTCTTAAGAGTTTGCTGAGGTCCCTTGGTTGAGAACCACTTTAGACAATGTTACAGTTTAAATAATAAAACATGTTTTTACTGAATAATTTTTGTATTTACTTGATCATAAATCATGTTTCGTGACTATTGGCTGTTTTAAACATGACGAGACAAGCCATTCGATGTGTCCTGCCACAGTGTCAATTAGAAGAAGAACAACTGCTCTTCAAACCATTTCACGGAGTCTAGAAGTTCATTATAACAACAACTGGGCATTAAACAGATTTGTGTGTGTGTGTGTTTCAGATCCTGCTGTTAGACGAGGCAACAGCTGCTATTGACACCGAGACAGACCGCCTCATACAGGACACGATTCGCACCTCGTTCAGGGGCTGCACCACTCTCGTGATCGCCCATCGCCTGAACACTGTGCTGAACTGTGACAGGATCATGGTCCTGGACCGGGGGCAGGTGGGTTTAATGACAATCATACGGTAACAGTTTAGACACAATCTATGATGAATGTCAGCTAGTATCATAGTTGTTTTAACTGTGTGGAAGCTGACAAGTAGACTATCACTCACTCTGAAAAACAAACAAACAAACCGGTGACAAACTGTAATCAACTTACTGTAAGGTGGCCAATATCACACCTTAATGAACATGTTATTTCTGTCACTGCTGTGAACTAAAAATCACACATAGTATAATATGAATATGAAAAACTTTGGGAGTCACGACAGGCCTAAATTACCAGCATAAAAACACACACAGCAAAATATGTCTAGTTACTGATATCAACAAAATCCCCTAAAAATATGGAGATTGTTTTTTGTCAATATCGCTCACCATTGTGTTTAAGTGCATAGACAACAACGCATTAAACCAAGTGGCATTTATAAGAAACAGCTCAATCACACATTGTAGGGGAAAACATCCACAAAACACAAGTTTGTGCTTTAAATGATAAAAGTATAGATGTACAAAATAAGGTAAAGTGTGAAGAATTTGCATCGTTCGTGTTTATAATTGATGTGATGTGATAATCAGACCCAAAGGTGCAGGCTGTACAAATCTCAGAGCATAATGAATTAGTTAAGTCACAATAAACACATAAATGTGTTAAACATGTAATTCTATATCTGCAGTGCATATACATAGAGAGATTAACATATGCAGGTGCAATTAAATGTTCAACAGTGTTTTGCATTTATCTGATGGATTCGTTTCATGTGTAGAATAACTGACTCAGAACAGTAAAGTGAGTAATATAAAATCAAAATAACATGTCATTTGTTTAGAGACTGCACTTGGTTTGATATTTTGGGTCAAAATACTGCCTGTATATACAGTATGGATTATATACAGTAAGTCAAAGTCATGTTCATGTGACATCTTGTTGTCTTTGAAATAGATTTTGGAGTTTGACACCCCTTCAAGCCTGCTGGCCGATGAACACTCATGCTTTCGTGCCATGATGGCGGCAGCAGAAGAAACGTTTAGTCACCCCTAAGAAGTAGACACAGAGACACAGAGCCTCCAGAGAGAGAAGATTCACACCAGATTGAAATCCTCCAAGCTGCTCAAACTGAGGTTATACTGAGGTTATCGGTTTGCTTGCTGTATTTTAAGACGGTGATATTGTTATAGTTAGCACACAGAGAGACTATATAGTGTTTGATGTCATGAAGTCTTGGGAACGGCACTTTATTTGTGTTCCCCGGCTGAATGATCTGGAGTCAGTCTGAAGTGTTTCCCTTCTGCCTGTGTTTGGTGGAAGTACATTTTGCACACTGATAATGTATTTCGTTCTGCATTGTTTTGCTTTATAAAAGTATGCATGCAAGATATGTATTGACCATAAGGTAACCTGTTGACTTTTTTCAGACATATGAATCCAACCAAAGATGACGTTCAGAACAGTCACACATATCAATCATTCCAGACATCAGCACAAAACCTTTTATGTTTATTATAATGTTTTTGTATTGTGCTTTCATTGTTACTCATACTGTGTAAGTTTTGTGCCTCTGCTGTTACATATTTGGCAGATATCTCTCAAAAGCATTGTGCACATAGTGTTTTAGTGACAAAAATGTGCAGTGTGAGTTCTTGCAATAATTCAACGAGACATTGCTGTTCTTATTTATATTCTAAGTGCATATTTCTGTGTAATATTATATCACATCCGTTGTGATGTTTTTGATTATGCTGGGTTGATTATATTCTCAGAAGATTCATGAAGTCTAAAGAGACTTTAATTTATGTTTGAAATCAAGGTAGTTTCATGCAGATGTGGAAGCTGGGAAGATATTAATGCTAAATATCTCATTCATTCTTAAAGAGTGCCTGTACTACTTCATATCAAGACTACACTTTGTGATCTCTTCAGGAACGGATGACTTGGTTGTTTTTATTTTTTCAGGATGGAAAATTGCACATTTAGGTACCTAATGATGACTATGCAAGAATTTGGGTCTATAACTCTCTCTCTCTCTCTCTCTCTCTCTCTCTCTCTCTCTCTCTCTCTCTCTCTCTCTCTGTCTCTCTCTCTCTCTCTCTCTCTGTCTCTCTCTCTCTGTCTCTGTCTCTGTCTCTCTCTCTCTATCTCGATCTCTCTCTTCTTTATCTTCATGCTTCTGTCTCTCTGATCTTGCTCTTGATTCGCTCTCTCTCTCTCTCTTCTCATCTCAGAAATGCTCTATTAAAGATATCAGTCTCTCTGTGTGTGCTCTGTCTCTTATGATTCAGAGATTATAGTTGTGTAGTTGTTTTAAGAACACTTGTTTTATGATTGTTATAAAAATGAATAAAGATGTATATGTATATATGTGTTGTGTGTGTGTGTGTGTGTGTGTGTGTGTGTTGTGTTGTGTGTGTGAAATATTGGTGTGTGTGTGTGTGTGTGTGTGTGGTGTGTGTGTGTTGTGTGTGTGTGTGTGTGTGTGTGTGTGTGTGTGTGTGTGTGTGTGTGTGTGTGTGTGTGTGTGTGTGTGTGGAAAGTCCCCGTGTAAAAACCAAGGTGTGTGTGTGTGTGTGTGTGTGTGTGTGTGTGTGTGTGTGTGTGTGTGTGTGTGTGTGGTGTGTGTTTTAATAGCTTTTGTCAGAGTCATGACTCATGTGGTTTATAATTATGCGTTATTTACCTGTCTGGACTTTTTTTGACATGGCAGACATTATATAAAGACAAACGTTATATAAACATTATGTATGAAATATTACTCCTTATCCATGACACTCACTTAGGACTTGTATCATCCTGAACAGTAAACTTCAAAAGCATTTTTCATTTGCTAATATGATCATTAATCAAAAACAACACAAAGTGAATAAACCACAAGGATGCTGCGGGACCTCCTGATATAACAAGTATAAATGCCAAATTTCCAGTCTTCCTTTAGCCATTGGTTTTTGGAGATCACAATTTCAAGATGCCAACTGGAAGAGGCCTTTAAGATCTCCAGATGTTTTTGTATCACAAATAAAATTAGGTGTCGTTTAAGATTGTCCATCATATTTATCCTGTACAGTTTTGTAAAGACATTGACTTGAAGTGTGCTTTCTGTAAAGAGGAAACAGAGTATTGTCCATTTATTTATTTTTATAGTATTTATATAAAATTATTTTGATGTGATTTGGCTTTTTTTGTTAAACAAAATACTAAGATTGACTTGCAACTCAAAGTTTTTATTTTGAGCATATAGTTAAAATAATATGGTATATAGTGAATGTACTCATTATATAGGGGAAATTATTCATCCACAAATGTAAACGGGCAGTGAATAAAAGCACTCATTTTAAAATAGAAATTAAAATAAACAAGAAATAAAAAAACAGTAAATTATTTTGAAACCTTAAATATATTATTGTAATTATTTGTCACTATTTGTACTTGTTATAGACATGTGAATGTCGTATTGCTTTTCCTATTTTATTAATTGTCTTTGTTTTTTATTATATATTTATTTCATGTAAGTTATCTTATTGCCCTCACATGTTCGTTGTTCTAAAGATTGCAATAAAAAAAATAAAAGATTGCATCAAAGAAGCTCTATTTGTTGTACTGGAGGGACTTTTATGTTGTCTCGTATTTACCCGTCATTCTCGTCGGAGCGGAAGCAGCGGGTGAAGCAGCGGAGCTCTAGCCGCTGAAGCAGCGCTCAGGATCGGCCACACACCGGCTGACATGCCGCGGGAATGATGGCTGCCTTCGGCATTCTGAGCTACGAACACAGGCCTCTTAAACGGCCCAGACTCGGTCCTCCGGACGTTTATCCGCAGGACCCGAAGCAAAAGGAGGTTAGACGACTTTATCTCTTCATCTGTAGCGACATTTAATATTTAAATAGCGAATTAAAGTGTGTTTTTCAGGGCTGTTGAGATCAGGGCCCACCGTCAGCTAACGGCCAATAACAATGAAACCAACGGCTCGGTTAGCTGGACATTAAAACAACACTTATGCCTCAAATTATTTCGGTTTTCATCTGTGGTCGTTATTACAGATGGTTTAAGAGTGGAAAGGGTCCTTTTATTTGTGAAACCCAGCTTTAAAAATGATTTGAGAATCTGTATTTACCGTGCTTTATTTAAAGCCCTTTCATCGTTACAGTGCCATTTAAAAGGGCCTCATATGAAATCTACAACCGTTATTAATCATTATTTTATACATTTTAATAAATAAATAAAGCTATACTACTTGCAAGTAAATACTAAAGATGTAAACAATCCTAATAGCCTGTTAGTACTGTAGTACAGTCGGGATGTGGATGTTTGTTGACAGCACTTTTGAATTGATGTGTTTCTCATGGATGCGTTTTAAAACCTAGCAAGCCATCTAACGTTAGCTAGGCAACATTTCTGAGTATCATGGGTTCGTGAAGCATTTTGCACATTAATGATCTATTCATGCAAGAGGAAACAAATAAATTATGTACGTGCCTATAATGCCTGTAGGTGCTGTTTAGCTGGACACAGTCTCAGTTGTCAGCAAACAGAAAATACATATGAAAGTATATTTGAATATCTGTTTCATTATATAGAGTGCATCACAAGTCGTATTTTTCAGCATTGCATGTGATGTCTTATAATGGCACCTGCAGATTCAGTGTTCAGTGTTTGTCGTCTTGATGCATTTTGAGAGTTCATTAGTGATTAAGTCTCTGGCGTTTGATTAACCCTCCAGCACAATGAAATGAGAATGGGATGTGCATGCATGAGTCATTTAATAACTGAAACTATCACTCTCTCATGGTTAGGATGAGTTGACGGCATTGAACGTCAAGCAAGGATTTAACAACCAGCCAGCTGTTTCAGGCGATGAGCATGGCAGCGCTAAAAATGTCAATTTCAACCCTTCAAAGGTAAGATTATCAGCGCAGAGGTTATCTGCATGCTTGTATTTTATCATCAGTCAAATCCTCATTCTTTTACAAATTGTAAAATATTTTTTTTTGTCTGTTTTATCGGGTATCTGGTCATTGTGGTATCCCAAGGAACAAACAAATGGACCCTTACAGATATTCAATATCACAGATATTGAAAAGTGTTTCATAACTCCATCAGATTTTTTTTTTGTTGTTTAGTTGTCTGGTACCCAAAACTGTATTTATCTTCAGTCAGTGGAGAAGTCTACTGAGTAAAGCCAGAGAAGAGCAAAAGCAGGAGATAATGTAATGATGGTAAACAATTATCAGAGTTTATTAAATAATCTTATTTGTGCATGTTTCAGTGCTCAGACGTCATCTGACCCGCACAAATCCAACAAGCGTTGTTATACCACAAGCTATAGCAATGGAAAATTACTGCTTCACTACAGCGTCCTGTGACGTTAAAAACATATCTCTTACTCATGAAGACAAATATCCCCTAAAAACACGCAATCATAAGACTAAGCAACAATGGAAAATAATATACAAATAACAAAATATAAATAGCTAATTAATGAAACAAGTATACAGATGATTATATGGAGCCTTAAAATGATTATATGATAATGAATCAATGGATACATTTATATAAAATAAACTAAGTAAAATGTTTTTTAAATGGCCCTTTTATACTATTTCAACTTGTTACTTGCTATGAAAATGACTAAGGAAGCTGGTACGGTGTTAAAACCCCAACCAACCCACCAACCTCATTCATATTCCTGTTACCTTCTGCCTTGCAGATCAGCTCAAACTTCAGCAGCATCATTGCGGAGAAGTTACGCTGCAACACATTTCCAGACACTGGCAAGAGGAAGCCGCAGGTCAATCAGAAGGACAACTTCTGGCTCGTCACAGCGCGGTCGCAGAGCTCCATCAATAACTGGTTCACAGACTTATCCGGGACCAAACCCTTAACTCAGCTCGCTAAAAAGGTTAGCTTTTGCCATTCTGCTGTGTATAAACTCTGAACGGATCCAGAACATGCTGTTAACAGCACACAAAATCTTCTAAGCATTACTGCATTACATTTCATTTATGCATTTAGCAGACGCTTTTATCCAAAGCGACTTACAATTGCATTCAGGTTATACATTTTCATTAGTATGTGTTCCCTGGGAATCGAACCCACAACCTTTTGCGCTGCTGACGCAATGCTCTAACCACTGAGCCACACATTACAAGGTCAAATGGTTTTTAATCTTGGCTTTTGCGTTAGACTAATTGCTGTGTGTGTGCACTAGGTTCCCATCTTCAGCAAGAAAGAGGAAGTGTTTGGCTACCTTGCCAAGTACTCTGTGCCGGTGATGCGATCTGCTTGGATGATTAAAATGACATGTGCGTATCACGCTGCCATAACCGAAACCAAGGTGAAGAAGAGGCATGTCATTGACCCCTGCATAGGTTAGTGTGGTTATTATGCATTTGTCTCTAATGAACATGCAAAGCTGTCTTTGTCTATTGAACATTTAATCGGTGAATGAAGATAAAATGTCCTCTGTTGTTGGGCTTTGTGCTGCAATGCCTCACTGGTTTTATCTGGCTTCTGCAGAATGGACTCAGATCATTACTAAATACCTGTGGGAGCAGCTGCAGAAGGTGGCAGAGTTTTACAGGCAGTCTCCCAGCCAGGGCTGTGGGTCTCCTCTGCCCGCTCCTCCTGCTGAGGTGGAAACCGCCATGAAACAGTGGGAGTACAACGAGAAACTGGCCATGTTCATGTTTCAGGTAGGCGGGCCCAGTTTGATTTACAGATGCAGTGCTGCTGTCTTCATGTAATACAGAGGGCTGTCGGTTTGTAAGTGTGTGCAACAAAGAAACAATGCCAGTTACAGGTGCAAAAGGTAGGCCTTTAATATAGTCCAAAAAGGATCCCAAGTCTTATAAAAGGATTTAAGTGAGCCAGAGAAAATTATATTTTTAATATATCTTCACCTATCTCCCAAATCGATACTATCTCTTGTAATGCCACTTAAAAGATATGTCGTACTGCACACTGTTACCATTTATCAAAAGGGGAGTGTTTTTGTGTATGTTGATGGGATTATTTATTGTGTGTATGTGTGCATGTGTAACGGATGCATGTTAGACACATGAGTTTAAGTGTTTTTGTGTATGTTGATGGGATTATTTATTGTGTGTATGTGTACATGTGTAACAGGATGGCATGTTAGACACATGAGTTCCTCACCTGGGTGCTGGAGTGTTTTTGTGTATGTTGATGGGATTATTTATTGTGTGTATGTGTGCATGTGTAACAGGATGGCATGCTAGACAGACATGAGTTCCTCACCTGGGTGCTGGAGTGTTTTTGTGTATGTTGGTGGGATTATTTATTGTGTGTATGTGTGCATGTGTAACAGGATGGCATGTTAGACATGAGACCTGGGTGCTGGAGTGTTTTTGTGTATGTTGTGTATTATTTATTGTGTGTATGTGTGCATGTGTAACAGGGATGGCATGTTAGACAGGCATGAGTTCCTCACCTGGGTGCTGGAGTGTTTTTGTGTATGTTGTGTATTATTTATTGTGTGTATGTGTGCATGTGTAACAGGATGGCATGTTAGACAGGCATGAGTTCCTCACCTGGGTGCTGGAGTGTTTTTGTGTATGTTGATGGGATTATTTATTGTGTGTATGTGTACATGTTAACAGGATGGCATGTTAGACAGACATGAGTTCCTCACCTGGGTGCTGGAGTGTTTTTGTGTATGTTGATGGGATTATTTATTGTGTGTATGTGTATGTGTGACAGGATGGCATGTTAGACAGACATGAGTTCCTCACCTGGGTGCTGGAGTGTTTTTGTGTATGTTGTGTATTATTTATTGTGTGTATGTGTATGTGTGACAGGATGGCATGTTAGACAGACATGAATTCCTCACCTGGGTGCATGTATAACAGGATGGATGCTAGACAGACATGAGTTCCTCACCTGGGTGCTGGAGTGTTTTTGTGTATGTTGATGGGATTATTTATTGTATGTGTGCATGTGTGACAGGATGGCATGTTGACATGAGTTCCTCACATGTGACAGGATGGCATGTTGACATGAGTTCCTCACCTGGGTGCTGGATGTGTGTGTTGTTGTATGTATGTTGGCATAGACAGACATGAGTTCCTCACATGTACATGTGTGACAGGATGGCATGTTAGACAGACATGAGTTTCCTCACCTGTGCTGCATGTGTAACAGGATGGCATGTTAGTTGAGTTCCTCACCTGTGCTGGAGTGTTTTTGTGTATGTTGATGGGATTATTTATGTGTGCATGTGTATGTGTAGACAACAGTTCCTCATGCTGGAGTGTTTTTGTGTATGTTGTGTATTATTTATTGTGTGTATGTGTGCATGTGTGCAGGATAGACAGACATGAGTTCTGGGTGCTGGAGAGTGTTTTTGTGTATGTTGATGGGATTATTTATTGTGTGTATGTGTCATGTGTAACAGGATGGCAAATGTAGACAGACATGAGTTCCTCACCTGTGCTGGAGTGTTTTTGTGTATGTTGATGGGATTATTTATTGTGTGTATGTGTGCATGTGTAAAAGGATGGCATGTTATGACATGAGTTCCTCACCTGGGTGCTGGAGTGTTTTTTGTGTATGTTGATGGGATTATTTATTGTGTGTATGTGTGCATGTGTAACAGGATGGCATGCTAGACAGACATGAGTTCCTCACCTGGGTGCTGGAGTGTTTTTGTGTATGTTGTGGGATTATTTATTGTGTGTATGTTATGTGTAACAGGATGCATGTTAGACAGACATGAGTTCCTCACCTGGGTGCTGGAGTGTTTTTGTGTATGTTGATGGGATTATTTATTGTGTGTATGTGTACATGTGTAACAGGATGGCATGTTAGACAGGCATGAGTTCCTCACCTGGGTGCTGGAGTGTTTTTGTGTATGTTGATGGGATTATTTATTGTGTGTATGTGTGCATGTGTAACAGGATGGCATGTTAGACAGACATGAGTTCCTCACCTGGGTGCTGGAGTGTTTTTGTGTATGTTGATGGGATTATTTATTGTGTGTATGTGGTGCAGGATGGCATGCTAGACAGACATGAGTTCCTCACCTGGGTGCTGGAGTGTTTTTGTGTATGTTGATGGGATTATTTATTGTGTGTATGTGTGCATGTGTAACAGGATGGCATGCTTAGACAGACATGAGTTCCTCACCTGGGTGCTGGAGTGTTTTTGTGTATGTTGATGGGATTATTTATGTGTATGTGTGCATGTGTAACAGGATATGTTAGACAGACATGAGTTCCTCACCTGTGTGGAGTGTGTTTTTGTGTCTGTTGATGGGATTATGTATGTATAACAGGATGGCATGCTAGACAGACATGAGTTCCTCACCTGGGTGCTGGAGTGTTTTTGTGTCTGTTGATGGGATTATTTATTGTGTGTTGTGTGCATGTATTAAGGATGGCATGTTAGACAGGCATGAGTTCCTCACCTGGGTGCTGGAGTGTTTTTGTGTATGTTGATGGGATTATTTATTGTGTGCATGTATAACAGGATGGCATGTTAGACAGGCATGAGTTCCTCACCTGGGTGCTGGAGTGTTTTTGTGTATGTTGGGGTATTATTTATTGTGTGTATGTGGCATGTGTAACAGATGGCATGTTAGACAGGCATGAGTTCCTCACCTGGGTGCTGGAGTGTTTTTGTGTATGTTGATGGGATTATTTATTGTGTGTATGTGTACATGTGTAACAGGATGGCATGTTAGACAGACATGAGTTCCTCACCTGGGTGCTGGAGTGTTTTTGTGTATGTTGATGGGATTATTTATTGTGTGTATGTGTGCATGTGTGACAGGATGCATGTTAGACAGACATGAGTTCCTCACCTGGGTGCTGGAGTGTTTTTGTGTATGTTGTGTATTATTTATTGTGTGTATGTGTACATGTGTGACAGGATGGCATGTTAGACAGACATGAATTCCTCACCTGGGTGCTGGAGTGTTTTTGTGTATGTTGTGTATTATTTATTGTGTGCATGTATAACAGGATGGCATGCTAGACAGACATGAGTTCCTCACCTGGGTGCTGGAGTGTTTTTGTGTATGTTGATGGGATTATTATTGTATGTGTATGTGTGACAGGATGGCATGTTGACATGAGTTCCTCACCTGGGTGCATTGTGTGTATGTAACAGGATGGCATGTTAGACAGACATGAGTTCCTCACCTGGGTGCTGGAGTGTTTTTGTGTATGTTGATGGGATTATTTATTGTGTGTATGTGTGCATGTGTAACAGGATGGCATGTTAGACAGGCATGAGTTCCTCACCTGGGTGCTGGAGTGTTTTTGTGTATGTTGATGGGATTATTTATTGTGTGTATGTGTGCATGTGTGACAGGATGGCATGTTAGACAGACATGAGTTCCTCACCTGGGTGCTGGAGTGTTTTTGTGTATGTTGTGTATTATTTATTGTGTGTATGTGTGCATGTGTGACAGGATGGCATGTTAGTCAGACATGAGTTCCTCACCTGGGTGCTGGAGTGTTTTGTGTATGTTGATGGGATTATTTATTTGTGTATGTGTATGTGTGCATGTAGACAGACATGAGTTCCTCACCTGGGTGCTGGAGTGTTTTTGTGTATGTTGATGGATTATTTATTGTGTGTATGTGTGCATGTGTAACAGAATGCATGCTAGACAGACATGAGTTCCTCACCTGGGTGCTGGAGTGTTTTTGTGTATGTTGATGGGATTATTTATTGTGTGTATGTGTGCATGTGTAACAGGATGGCATGTTAGACAGACATGAGTTCCTCACCTGGGTGCTGGAGTGTTTTTGTGTATGTTGATGTATTATTTATTGTGTGTATGTGTGCATGTGTAACAGGATGGCATGCTAGACAGACATGAGTTCCTCACCTGGGTGCTGGAGTGTTTTTGTGTATGTTGATGGGATTATTTATTGTGTGTATGTGTGCATGTGTAACAGGATGGCATGTTAGACAGGCATGAGTTCCTCACCTGGGTGCTGGAGTGTTTTTGTGTATGTTGATGGGATTATTTATTGTGTGTATGTGTACATGTGTAACAGGATGGCATGCTAGACAGACATGAGTTCCTCACCTGGGTGCTGAGTGTTTTTGTGTATGTTGATGGGATTATTTATTGTGTGTATGTGTGCATGTGTAACAGGATGGCATGTTAGACAGACATGAGTTCCTCACCTGGGTGCTGGAGTGTTTTTGTGTATGTTGATGGGATTATTTATTGTGTGTATGTGTACATGTGTAACAGGATGGCATGTTAGACAGACATGAGTTCCTCACCTGGGTGCTGGAGTGTTTTTGTGTATGTTGATGGGATTATTTATTGTGTGTATGTGTGCATGTGTAACAGGATGGCATGTTAGACAGACATGAGTTCCTCACCTGGGTGCTGGAGTGTTTTTGTGTATGTTGATGGGATTATTTATTGTGTGCATGTGTAACAGGATGGCATGTTAGACAGACATGAGTTCCTCACCTGGGTGCTGGAGTGTTTTTGTGTATGTTGATGGGATTATTTATTGTGTGTATGTGTGCATGTGTAACAGGATGGCATGCTAGACAGACATGAGTTCCTCACCTGGGTGCTGGAGTGTTTTTGTGTATGTTGATGGGATTATTTATTGTGTGTATGTGTGCATGTGTGACAGGATGGCATGTTAGACAGACATGAGTTCCTCACCTGGGTGCTGGAGTGTTTTTGTGTATGTTGTGGGGATTATTTATTGTGTGTATGTGTGCATGTGTACCGGTGCTGGATGTTTTTTGTCAGGATGGCATGTTAGACAGACATGAGTTCCTCACCTGGGTGCTGGAGTGTTTTTGTGTATGTTGATGGGATTATTTATTGTGTGTATGTGTACATGTGTAACAGGATGGCATGTTAGACAGACATGAGTTCCTCACCTGGGTGCTGGAGTGTTTTTGTGTATGTGATGGTATTATTTATTGTGTGTATGTGTAACATGTGTAACAGGATGGCTGGAGTGTTTTTGTGTATGTATTATTTATTGTGTGACAGGCATGAGTTCATGAGTTTCTCACCTGGGTGCTGGAGTGTTTTTGTGTATGTTGTGTATTATTTATTGTGTGTATGTGTGCATGTGTAACAGGATGGCATGTTAGACAGACATGAGTTCCTCACCTGGGTGCTGGAGTGTTTTTGTGTATGTTGATGGGATTATTTATTGTGTGTATGTGTAACAGGTTGCATGTGTAACCTGGGTGCTGGAGTGTTTTTGTGTAGTTTTTGATGGCATGCTAGACAGACATGAGTTCCTCACCTGGGTGCTGGAGTGTTTTTGTGTATGTTGATGGGATTATTTATAGACAGACATGTTCCTCACCTGTGTATGTGTGCTGTTGATGGGATTATTTATGTGTAACAGGATGGCATGTTAGACAGACATGAGTTCCTCACCTGGGTGCTGGAGTGTTTTTGGAGTGTTTTTGTGTATGTTGATGGATTATTTGGGTGTGTGTGTGTTACATGTGTAACAGGATGGCATGTTAGACAGACATGAGTTCCTCACCTGGGTGCTGGAGTGTTTTTGTGTATGTTGATGGGATTATTTATTGTGTGTATGTGTGCATGTGTAACAGGATGGCATGTTAGACAGACATGAGTTCCTCACCTGGGTGCTGGAGTGTTTTTGTGTATGTTGATGGGATTATTTATTGTGTGTATGTGTGCATGTGTAACAGGATGGCATGTTAGACAGACATGAGTTCCTCACCTGGGTGCTGGAGTGTTTTTGTGTATGTTGATGGGATTATTTATTGTGTGTATGTGTGCATGTGTAACAGGATGGCATGTTAGACAGACATGAGTTCCTCACCTGGGTGCTGGAGTGTTTTTGTGTATGTTGTGTATTATTTATTGTGTGTATGTGTGCATGTGTAACAGGATGGCATGTTAGACAGACATGAGTTCCTCACCTGGGTGCTGGAGTGTTTTTGTGTATGTTGATGGGATTATTTATTGTGTGTATGTGTACATGTGTAACAGGATGGCATGTTAGACAGACATGAGTTCCTCACCTGGGTGCTGGAGTGTTTTTGTGTATGTTGATGGGATTATTTATTGTGTGTATGTGTGCATGTGTAACAGGATGGCATGTTAGACACATGAGTTCCTCACCTGGGTGCTGGAGTTTTTGTGTATGTTGATGGATTATTTATTGTGTGTATTTGTGCATGTGTAACAGGATGGCATGTTAGACAGACATGAGTTCCTCACCTGGGTGCTGGAGTGTTTTTGTGTATGTTGATGGGATTATTTATTGTGTGTATGTGTGCATGTGTAACAGGATGGCATGTTAGACAGACATGAGTTCCTCACCTGGGTGCTGGAGTGTTTTTGTGTATGTTGATGGGATTATTTATTGTGTGTATGTGTACATGTGTAACAGGATGGCATGTTAGACAGACATGAGTTCCTCATCTGGGTGCTGGAGTGTTTTTGTGTATGTTGTGTATTATTTATTGTGTGTATGTGTGCATGTGTAACAGGATGGCATGTTAGACAGACATGAGTTCCTCACCTGGGTGCTGGAGTGTTTTTGTGTATGTTGATGGGATTATTTATTGTGTGTATGTGTACATGTGTAACAGGATGGCATGTTAGACAGACATGAGTTCCTCACCTGGGTGCTGGAGTGTTTTTGTGTATGTTGATGGGATTATTTATTGTGTGTATGAGTTAACAGGATGGCATGTTCATGAGTTCCTCACCTGGGTGCTGGAGTGTTTTTGTGTATGTTGATGGGATTATTTATTGTGTGTATGTGTACATGTGTAACAGGATGGCATGTTAGACAGACATGAGTTCCTCACCTGGGTGCTGGAGTGTTTTTGTGTATGTTGTGTATTATTTATTGTGTGCATGTGTAACAGGATGGCATGTTAGACAGGCATGAGTTCCTCACCTGGGTGCTGGAGTGTTTTTGTGTATGTTGATGGGATTATTTATTGTGTGTATGTGTACATGTGTAACAGGATGGCATGTTAGACAGACATGAGTTCCTCACTGGGTGCTGGAGTGTTTTTGTGTATGTTGTGATTATTTATTGTTGTGTGTGTATGTGTAACAGGATGGCATGTTAGACATGGGACATGAGTTCCACACCCTGGGTGCTGGAGTGTTTTTGTGTATGTTGATGGGATTATTTATTGTGTGTATGTGTGCATGTGTAACAGGATGGCATGTTAGACAGACATGAGTTCCTCACCTGGGTGCTGGAGTGTTTTTGTGTATGTTGTGGATTATGTATTGTGTGTATGTGTGCATGTGTAACAGGATGGCATGTTAGACAGACATGAGTTCCTCACCTGGGTGCTGGAGTGTTTTTGTGTATGTTGTGTATTATTTATTGTGTGTATGTGTACATGTGTAACAGGATGGCATGTTAGACAGACATGAGTTCCTCACCTGGGTGCTGGAGTGTTTTTGTGTATGTTGATGGGATTATTTATTGTGTGTATGTGTGCATGTGTAACAGGATGGCATGTTAGACAGACATGAGTTCCTCACCTGGGTGCTGGAGTGTTTTTGTGTATGTTGATGGGATTATTTATTGTGTGTATGTGTACATGTGTAACAGGATGGCATGTTAGACAGACATGAGTTCCTCACCTGGGTGCTGGAGTGTTTTTGTGTATGTTGGTGTATTATTATTGTGTGTATGTGTACTGGGTGCTGAGTGTTTTTGTGTATGTTGATGGGATTATTTATTGTGTGTATGTGTGCATGTGTAACAGGATGGCATGTTAGACAGACATGAGTTCCTCACCTGGGTGCTGGAGTGTTTTTGTGTATGTTGTGTATTATTTATTGTGTGTATGTGTGCATGTGTAACAGGATGGCATGTTAGACAGACATGAGTTCCTCACCTGGGTGCTGGAGTGTTTTTGTGTATGTTGATGGTATTATTTATTGTGTGTATGTGTGCATGTGTAACAGGATGGCATGTTAGACAGACATGAGTTCCTCACCTGGGTGCTGGAGTGTTTTTGTGTATGTTGATGGGATTATTTATTGTGTGTATGTGTAACAGGATGGCATGTTAGACAGACATGAGTTCCTCACCTGGGTGCTGGAGTGTTTTTGTGTATGTTGATGGGATTATTTATTGTGTGTATGTGTGCATGTGTAACAGGATGGCATGTTAGACAGACATGAGTTCCTCACCTGGGTGCTGGAGTGTTTTTGTGTATGTTGTGTATTATTTATTGTGTGTATGTGTGCATGTGTAACAGGATGGCATGTTAGACAGACATGAGTTCCTCACCTGGGTGCTGGAGTGTTTTTGTGTATGTTGTGTATTATTTATTGTGTGTATGTGTGCATGTGTAACAGGATGGCATGTTAGACAGACATGAGTTCCTCACCTGGGTGCTGGAGTGTTTTTGTGTATGTTGATGGGATTATTTATTGTGTGTATGTGTGCATGTGTAACAGGATGGCATGTTAGACAGGCATGAGTTCCTCACTGGGTGCTGGAGTGTTTTTGTGTATGTTGATGGGATTTATTTATGTGTGGGTGCTGGAGTGTGAGTTTTGTGTATGTTGATGGGATTATTTATTGTGTGTATGTGTGCATGTGTAACAGGATGGCATGTTAGACAGACATGAGTTCCTCACCTGGGTGCTGGAGTGTTTTTGTGTATGTTGATGGGATTATTTATTGTGTGTATGTGTGCATGTGTAACAGGATGGCATGTTAGACAGACATGAGTTCCTCACCTGGAGTGTTTTTGTGTATGTTGTGGATTATTTATTGTGTGGGTGCTGGAGTGTTTTTGTGTAGTGTTTTTTGTGTTGATGGGATTATTTATTGTGTGTATGTGTGCATGTGTAACAGGATGGCATGTTAGACAGACATGAGTTCCTCACCTGGGTGCTGGAGTGTTTTTGTGTATGTTGATGGGATTATTTATTGTGTGTATGTGTGCATGTGTAACAGGATGGCATGTTAGACAGACATGAGTTCCTCACCTGGGTGCTGGAGTGTTTTTGTGTATGTTGATGGGATTATTTATTGTGTGTATGTGTGCATGTGTAACAGGATGGCATGTTAGACAGACATGAGTTCCTCACCTGGGTGCTGGAGTGTTTTTGTGTATGTTGATGGGATTATTTATTGTGTGTATGTGTGCATGTGTAACAGGATGGCATGTTAGACAGACATGAGTTCCTCACCTGGGTGCTGGAGTGTTTTTGTGTATGTTGATGGGATTATTTATTGTGTGTATGTGTGTGCATGTGTAACAGGATGGCATGTTAGACAGACATGAGTTCCTCACCTGGGTGCTGGAGTGTTTTTGTGTATGTTGATGGGATTATTTATTGTGTGTATGTGTGCATGTGTAACAGGATGGCATGTTAGACAGACATGAGTTCCTCACCTGGGTGCTGGAGTGTTTTTGTGTATGTTGATGGGATTATTTATTGTGTGTATGTGTGCATGTGTAACAGGATGGCATGTTAGACAGACATGAGTTCCTCACCTGGGTGCTGGAGTGTTTTTGTGTATGTTGATGGGATTATTTATTGTGTGTATGTGTGCATGTGTAACAGGATGGCATGTTAGACAGACATGAGTTCCTCACCTGGGTGCTGGAGTGTTTTGAGAAGATCAGACCTGGAGAGGATGAGCTTCTGCGATTCCTGCTGCCGATCCTGTTACAGGTCAGTTACTCCCTGACCTTTTGTGTTTAAATGGAGCACATATTTCAACTAAATTTACACATTGCAATATTGTTTATTGGGCTGATATTTTAATATAATTTGTATGCTAGTTTATGAATTATATTGTGAATTAATTTTTTTTATATTTTCTGTTTTCATTAAAATCTTTTAGTTTTTAATATAGCTTTTTTTTAAGTTTTAGTTTTTGGTTTTAGTTATTTTTGTATTTAAATATGAGAAATATTGCCTTGGCAACTAGCTGAAATAAAATGTATATATATATTTTTTGTAATAAATTAATTATTAATGCATTAAATTGATAATTAATTATTAATACATGTATTTATTTTATTATTCAGTTAATGTTTGAGTCATTCCACGTCAACTCAACCGGGGGTCCCTGGCTCAAATTTTTGAGTTTGTTAAAAAAAAATTATAGTGAAAGTAAATAAATGAAGAAAAGAGCCAAAATATGAAATGTTATGGATGTATATTTACGGAGTAATCCAGTAGAAGAGGGTCAAAATGATAATTGTCACCTGAGATTCAGAGCCAAATTACAGGATGGTAAAAATGACTTCAGAAAGATGTCAGCATCATTGTTATTTTAACATGGATATTGGTAGGCATATTAGTAATGTCTGTTAACTTTAGTAATCTTCGTTGCATTATATGCCGATAGTGACAGTTCAAATACGGGGAAAAAGGACTTCTTGAGTTTTCTCTCCCAGGTTTGCATGCCTGTAACTCAAAGACCTCTATCAAAGATATCTTAATACCCTTTTAGATTTAGGGTCTGAACAAACTTTCCTCTTGGCATCTTCATTTTTAAGGCCCTGTATGAGATACTGGGATCTAAATATGGCTCCTGGAGTAATATGTAAAACTACACATTTTCAGTGACCAGAAACCAAATGTGGTTTCACTTTGCATTCAGCTGTTATTTTGTCTTTCAAAGAAGAATGTCTGGAGAACAAATCATTTTGAAACTAGAAATGTACCTCAGTTCCCGGTCAAAACATTTGCATTTCTTTCCGAGTGCCATAAATATTATTATTTCAAAGTTTGCGTGTCTGTAACTCAATGTATTAAATATAAATTCCACCCAGTGCGCGACTCAATGTCCAATTTTACTCAAACAAACATGAACAATAAAAGTATAATACTTTCAGCTTAGTTTAACACAACTTTACCAGAGATTTCTGGCAGATTTTCTCCCAAAGTCAAAGCAGAGAACCCATAAAGAAATGGTCGTTTGGATTATTTTGACCTCTGTCTTTATTTTATTCAGTACTCGGGAGAGTTTGTGCAGTCAGCCTACTTATCTAGACGGCTGGCGTATTTCTGCACGCGCCGGCTCAATTTGCTGCTGAGCGATGGCAGTCTCGGACCAGGTCCAGGCGGACACCCGGCTCACGGCATTTCAGCGCAGCAAGGGAACGCTCTGCCTCCGACCCCAACCTCCCAGCCTGCAGGGGGCAACCAGCCCCAAACCCCCTTCACAGACTTCTACATCTGCCCCCAGCACAGGCCCGTGGTGTTTGGACTCAGCTGCATGCTGCAGGTAATAACATACATATTCTAGTCATTCCATCTGATTCCAGTCATTGAGTTTCTCTTGACACTGGTTTTATTCTGTTTGTCCCTCTGTAGAGTATCGTGTTGTGTTGTCCCAGCGCTCTGGTCTGGCACTACTCTCTGACAGATAGCCGTAATAAGACCGGCTCGCCGACCTCTTGCTCGCCATTGCCGGGGGCAACAGCAGCTTTAACCACAGGTTTGACTCTTGATTTGATTGCCAATCGATCCCCTTCTCTAAAGGGATGTGATGTTTCTCAGGTTCTGCCCATGCCGGGGGGCAACAGCAGCTTTAACCAGCAGGTTTGACTTCTTGATTTGATGTGATCTGATCTACTGGCACTTCATCTGATCACAGCACTTCATCTAAAGGGATGTGATGTTTCTCAGGTTCGTGCCAAGGTGAGGGAGATTGAAGATCAGATCAAAGAGAGAGGACAGGCGGTGGAGTTTCGCTGGTCTTTCGATAAGTGTCAGGAGACAACAGCAGGTGGGCATCCTGTAACTGTTTAAACTGGCCTGTCAATCATCTTGTCTCAGTTAACATCATCCACATTTTGTTTAATTTGATTTCCTACCGTATTGGAGAGAAATAAAGAAGCACATTGCGGGTCTTTCATGCTGAGAACTATGCTCATGTATTTGCATAATGATGCATTTGAAAGTTAATGACCAAACGTATCATTATAGAAGTTCACAGTGTTGCTGCAGATGAAATATAATGGATAACATTAAATTAATATTTTTTTATCAGGTTAGACATTGATTATTTATCACTCAAATCCGTTTCTCTCTCTGTCCGTTGGTCACGCATATCTGCCATGTTTGTAGTTTTTAACACTTTTTATGTGTGTTTGTAGTTCTAATCGAATCCTCGTCAACCGCGCAGTGTGTTGTGGGCAATATTAGCTGTTAGAGTGTGCATCGATCTTCACTTCGAATTCTGACCGGAAGTAGTAGACCATTCGGGAATCTTTGGCATACGTTTTTAAACATACTATGATTTGGGAGATACTAATTATATTTTCGAATAATATTTAGGACGGATAGTATGCCAATTGGGACGCAGCACATGTTTCCATCAAATACAGAAGTTGCCATGTCAACCTGCTACTGTAAACAAAAGCTCACAACGCTTGCCCCGCCTCCGGGGTCTTCTGATTGGTCCACTGTTTTGGAACTGACATTGATGAGCGGCTCTGCGTGTAAAAGTTTAAAGGGTTAGTTCACCCAGAAATGAAAATTCTGTCATTAATAACATGTCGTGAGACTCGTGACAAACCCGTAAGACCTTCGGAACACAAATGAAGATATTTTTTGAGGAAATCTGAGAGGACAAAATGACACACAACTTGTATCCGATGCACACTTTTTTAAGGCAAGGTTTATTTATTTAAAGTTTATTTATATAGCCCATTTCATACACAGTGGTAATTCAAAGTGCTTTACATAAAAGGAAGTGAAATAGACATTAAAATAAATATATATTTTTTAATGAATTTAAAACAGTTAAGAATAGAAAATAATTATAGCCATAGTGCAATCAGTTAGGACGTAACAAACCATTGCATCGCATCGTTAACTTTATTTGCCGATGCACCGAGCGAATCAGGGACGCTTCCCATCCATAACGTCCCACTACACGCGCAGTAGTGTAAGTTTCTGTTTCGATTTCTTTTTGAATAATCATCCAGCCGTACTCCGTATGGACAGGACTTGTTTCGTCCTGGTTAAGCCTGTGTAATATATGGTCCGTGGTGTGTCCCATAGGTTTCACCATCAGCCGGGTTCTGCACACGTTGGAGGTTTTGGATAACCACAGCTTTGAGAAGTCTGACTTCAACAATTCCCTGGATTCGCTGTATAACCGGATCTTTGGCTCAGGACAGAGCAAAGATGGACAAGAGGTACAGACAGTTGTGTTTTTGATTTGTTGTTATGGGGTTTCACTGATTTTCAGAGGTTTGGGGTCAGTAAGATTTTTTTAATTATTAATATAAAGTGAAAGTCATAGGAAATTAAATTGATCAGAAGTGACAGTGTAAAGACATTCCTGTTACAGATTTCTATTTCAAATAAATATTTGTTCAGGACTCTTTGATGAACAGAATAAAAAAAAATATCACGGTTTCCAGCTCAACTGTTTTCAGCATTGATAATAATCAGAAATGTTTTTTGAGCAGCATATTAGAATGATTTCTGATCATGTGACACTGAAGACTGGAGTAATGATGCTGATAATTAAACTTTACATCACAGGAATAAATTATTTTTTAATATAAATTCAAATAGAAAAGTGTTATTTTAAATTGTAATAGTTTTTCACAATTGTACTGTTATTTTTTAAATCAAATAAATGTAGCCTTTGTGAGCAGAAGAAACTTCAAAATCTTGCCAACCCCAAATTTTTGAATGGTAGCATACTAATAATGGACAGTTATTAATTTTAATCAGATACATAAGTGTTGTGATGCTTAGACAGCTGTTTAGACACTTTATTGTAATACCAATGTAATTATGTAATGCCCATGTAATACTGATGATATAACACCTATGTGTTGTAGCTGGATCTGATGTTTGATGTATAATGTGCTGGTCACTGTAGATGAGTCCGGACGATGATGCGGTGGTGACCCTGCTGTGTGAGTGGGCTGTTTCCTGTAAAAGGTCAGGGCCGCACAGAGCCATGGTGGTGGCCAAACTCCTGGAGAAGAGGCAGACGGAGATTGAGGCAGAGGTGCTGCTGGGAACCATTATTTTCCATTATGAATTAGCGTTGGGCGATATGCTCCATTGTCACGTTGCCCTATCTTCAGCCTGTGAGGTCGCCGATACACGATATTATCATGCAAATTTAATTATTTACTTGCTTAGTTTCATTGCTGGAAAGTGAATCAACTCCAGCGTAAGGCTAAAAGCAGCCTAATGTTTTAAATATGCCTGAATTTGTATTTAACATGATAACAACGTAATAGAAACATTGTAAGTTACTAATTATAATGCTTACATTTTCCTCCGTTATTCAAAAAACAGCTACAGAAAACCACTAAAATTACCAAAGAACATAGTTTAGAGCGAGTATGTGCTCTTTAAAAACACCCCCCTTATAATCAGTGAAGCTATCTGCACTGTATGAGGAGTAAATGGACAGTTAATAATAATAATAATCTTCTTGCTATCGTCAAGGGCATCAGCAACAGTATCTTTGATACAAGGTTCAAGGTTTCTTTATTCGTCACGTAATAAATTATACAGGGTATAATCAGAAGTGAAATGTAAATCAAATCAGGTCCGCTCAGTGGACAGTGCAAAAGAATAAAAGTAACACAACACAAGAGCATATATATAGGTAAAATAAAGAGTAAAATGTGCAATAGCAAAACAAATAAGATGTGCAAAAAGATGTGATGCAATCGTATTATGAACATGGCTTCATTATGTATCCAGTTTTCACAGTGATATGTTTCGTGTGTTTTTAGCGGTGTGGGGAGTCGGAGGTCGTGGATGAGAAGGGCTCTGTGTCCTCAGGGTCTCTGTCTGCTGCTACTCTGCCTGTTTTCCAGGACGTCCTTCTGCAGTTCCTGGACACGCAAGCTCCTGTGCTCAGTGAGTTAAGCATCGAAGGGTTTTCTTTCCAGTTCCAATCCCTGGACTAAGCTACATTTTCACAGCTGAAGCTTAAGCATTGCATTCAGCTCTAGAACAAATACAAAAGTAACAACAGATTCTGTGCTTTGCCTACAAGCACTTTGAAAACTGAACCTCTTACAATTATTAGTATACTAGAAAAAGTTAACTCTTTAAAGAAATACGATTTTAACATAATTTTTTGCTGGAGACCGGGTCATATGGGATTGGTCGGCAATGAACAGGCAGATAAAGCGGTTAAGGAAGCTCTTCAGGTGGAAGTAACATAATGTAATATTCCAGTATCGGATGTAAAACCTATATTGAATCTGTGCATTAATAATAAATGGCAAATGGAATGAATGCATATACAACAAACTATATGAGGTGAGTCCAGTAGTGAATGAAAGAAGTAATTATTATTTTGAAAATAGATATGACCAGGTTGTATATATAAAATGTCAAATTTGACATTCAAGACTCACTCATTCATATTCATTGAAAGGGGCAGAGAAACCAGTTGTTGTGTAAAACATATTTAATAGAATATCCAATTTTAAATAATATTGGACTCAAAAAATATACTAAAAGACATTTTTAAAAAGGTCTCTCCTGGAATAATTATAGATTTTTTTTATTGATTAAATTGAATGATTCTAAATTATTTTTATCAGTAATATTGTTGTTACTTGTATGTTTTTGTATAATGATTGCTTCTTAAGAAATTGTATGTTATTGCAAATGATGTATTGAAATGATATTGTTAATGTTGCGATGAATATAGCCATTGTTGCTTATATGGTGTTAAAACATAAATAAATATCGTTCCAGTTCCATGAACCACTTTAGAGATGGATTACGCTTTTAAATGAGGTATAAATGAACTAAATCTCTGTTTCTCTGTGTGTCTGTGAAGCTGAGCCCGGGAACGAGAGCGAGCGAGTGGAGTTCTCCAATCTCGTGCTCCTCTTCTGCGAGCTCATCCGTCATGACGTCTTCTCACACAACATCTACATGTGCACCCTCATCTCCCGCGGTGACCTCGCCTCCGACTCCCATCTGCCCCGCCCACGATCCCCCAGCGACGAGCCCTCTGACGAATCAGAGCGCAAAGAGCAGGATGCGGGAAGCAGTGTTAAAATGGAGGCAAGTAGCTTTTTTTCAGTCACAATGTGGTGGAAAATGATTGGTCACGTTTTATTGCTATTAATTCTATTTGTATTTTTTTAGGATACTGGTATGTCCGAGTCAATGGAGATAGATCACAACTCGAGCGCTAACTTTGATGAGGTTGGAGAAAGCGTTTCACTACACTTGTCAGTTTTGTAATAGCGATGGTACCTGGTGTTTGCTAACCGAGGTCATTGACTGAATGTATTGTCGTCTGAACCTTCAGCAGATGTTTTCTCCTTCAATGCACTGTGAGTCGAAGGGAAGCCCTTCCCCGGAGAAACCTGCCCTGGATCAGGAGAGCAAAAACACTGCCAAGGATAAGGGCATGGACCCTGCCTTCCCGCTGGTTTACGAGCAGCCCCGCCACATACAGTACGCCACACACTTCCCCATTCCTCAGGTGAGCTCGCGCAGGACTGATGGGAAATGATGCTTTCACAACATAGATAGAGATAGACGGGTTAATAAGGTCACACTATAGTTTGGGGACCAATTCTCACTATTAACTGCAACTTTTGCCTCCATGAACTCCTAATTTGCTGCTTATTAATGGTTAGTAAGGTAGCTGTTACTTTAGGTATTGGGTGGATTAAGGGATGCATAATATGGTCATGCAGAATAAGGTATTAATATGTGCTTTAGAAGTACTAATAAACAACCAATATGCTAGTAATATGCATGCTAGTTAACATTGAGAATTGTTCACAAAAGGGTCTCTTTTAAGTAGCAAAGGTTTTCCTTCAGGGTTTCCACAAACACAACTGTTTTCAACATTGATCATAATAAATCTTTCTTGAGCACAAATAAAACATATTCGAATGATTTCTGAAGGATCATGTGACACTGAAGACTGGAGTAATGATGCTGAAAATACAGCTTTAATCACAGGAATACATTATATTTTAAAGTAAATTTAAATAAAAAAACAGTTTTTTTTAAACTGGAATAATTTCACAGCATTACTGATTTTGCTGTTTGTTTGTTTGATCAAATACATGCAGGCTTGTTGGGCATAAAACACTCATTAAAGGGGACATAACACACACCGTTTCACCCAATCTCATGTTAATCTTGAGTACCTATAGAGTAGTATTGCATCCTTCATATCTCCAAAGAGTCTTTAGTTTTATCATATTTATAATAGAAAGATACAGCTTTACGATTCTCTCTGAAAACAGCAGAGCTCCTGGAGACGTGTCGGGGGCAGAGCTAAAGAGTCACAAGCACTTGCGCGGTAATTGCTAACAAAACATAGAAATTTGATGCAGTGTCGGTGCCAATAGCCTGGTGGCTAGTGCGTCGACATACAGCGCAACTACGTTCACGACAACCTGAGATCGATTCCCGTCTCGAGTCCCTTTGCCGATCCTGCTCCCCTCTTTCCATTCAATGCTTTCCTGTCACCACTCTACTGTCCTATCCAAATAAAAAAAAATAAATTTGATGCAGTTTCATTTATCGTCTGCGGTTCCGACTCATGACTGGGATCTTTTATCGCTGGGACCGCTCCATCTTTCAGTATCAAACTGTGCAAATCCAGCGCCAAACTGGGCCTTGTTTATAAAAAACATTCGTCATCCAAAATGATGGGAACAAACAAACACACTTGCAAAACTCCGGAAAAACAAACTGCATCCACTGTTCACGTAACGCTGGGTTCTTTTCCCTCACATCCAAAAACACACTCCTTTAGAGACCTTTTTCTTGAGCCAGTCCTGTGCAGCGCTGCCGTCTGTATAAACTATCAGAAACGTATACGAACCTGGAAGGAGTGTATTTGACACAGAATTACTCCATCATACGTCCAAATCGTTTTTGGAAACTTTTTGTTTTGAATGCATGAAATAGCATTAGACCCCCTTTAAAGAATCATACCAAGCACAAAGTTTTGAATGGTAGTGTATGTGACTAATATTGTGACTAAATTGGTTGTTGTTCAGGAGGAGAGTGCAAGTCACGAGTGTAACCAGCGTCTGGTGGTTCTCTATGGGGTTGGCAAACAGCGAGATGAAGCTCGCCACGCCATCAAGAAGATCACCAAAGACATCCTGAAGGTTCTCAACCGCAAGAGTACAGCAGAGACAGGTGCGGCAATGAACACAACTCAAACTGAGAAGTCATTTATTAACCCTTATGTTGCTAGAAACCTGTATGCTGTTATTTATCTGTGGAACACAAAATTGACTTATTTGAAGAATCTTTTTTGCAGCTTTTTAGCAACCAAACTATTGTTTACTGAGATCTTTACGTTCTCTTTTATTGCTGTGGTATGTAACACAAATCATTTTGTGCTGCACGGTGACGATCACAATCAGTCTTGACTGCAGTTGTGTGCTTTAGCTTCACCTTTCGGCTCTGAGTGACACATTTAGATCGCATCTCTCCTTGAGGGCCGAATAAGAGGCCGTTCATCATTAATGCTCAATTTCATTAGTCTTTTTTTCCTCCTTTTCCACTCTCCTCCATTATTAACAGCCTTTCATGGCGCTGAACCTCTGTTGCTGTCATTGAATATTCATAGCTGTAGCCCCATTTCAATGCTAATAGCAATCATGGTCTTATTATATTCAAGCTTAGCTGCCGACTCGGTCAGAAAGAGCAGCCCTCCGTTTGCTTTTACTGTGTAATTGAACATCCCATTATTTCCCTCGCAGCAGCCTGAGCCTTGGTCCTGACATTAAACGGCTCAACCCACAGCTATTACTATTTCAAGCACGACAAAAACACTGATCCGTCACCCCATGGCAGCTCTGTGCTTTTAATCTGAAAAAGTGTTTGACTGAGTGGCCTCAGTGGTTGACTGATGGATGGTGGATGAGGGCACTTTATGCTTTGATAGCGATCTCCGTGTTTCATCTTATTGAAATCCTATTAGGGCTCTCTCTCTCTCATGTGTGCTCATTGATTTTTGTCTTTTGTTCTCTTTCCTCAGGAGGTGAGGAAGGTCAGAAGAGGAAGAGGAGTAAACCTGAGGCTTTTCCCACCGCTGAAGACATTTTCTCTAAATTCCAGCACCTCTCACACTTTGACCAGCACCAGGTCACCTCTCAGGTCAGCCTGACTTCCATCAAAGAACTGCTGTGACCTGTTCTTATTGCTTGTTTTCCCAAGTTTGTGTCTTAAACCCAACATATACTTATTTTCCTTAAATAGAAGGGTTCACTAGGTAGTGCATATTAGGTATGTTCGTTTCGGTTATTTCTCCTAACCGACAGCAGACGCTCGTTAACGACAACATTATTTTAAATTAGACTTACCGTATTTTAACCTTGCAGCAAACCTTTTAAAATATTTTTGATAAATTTGCCTACTGAAAAAAAAAAAGAAAAAAAAACTTTTTAAACCGTTTAACTGATTGTAATAATCGGTCTAAATTATTACGGTCAGTTAACGGTTAACCGGTTGAAATAAACATCCCTAGTGCATATGCATTGATCACGCTCTCAGACATTGGAGTATATTTCAAAACATACTTTAGATGACATCAAGATGGCACCGCACATGGCCGCTTCGGTTTGTTGCTTCTTGGTACTTTTAATGTTTTTGTTTGTTTGTCCTGTCTTAAGCAACGTTTTTCCGATCAGCTTCACTAGAAACTAACTCTTGCACATAAGGAATAGCACACCAGATAACTTTTTCTCGACGTTTGAACATTGTGACGTTTTACTGGACATTTTAGTCGGAGGAGCTGCGTTCCTATACAAGCGAGGGAAGCGCGCTCGTGAAATTCTGACAACAAATTTCCAACCAGTTTTCTGATGAGTGCGTACATTTCTCGCTAGAATTGTTGGCTGATCAATTCACACACACAGAGCAGCGCTACCCGGGACTCTTTCATTATCATTATCTGTGATTTTAATAAAGATAATCTCACCCGTGAACTGCCTAAATATAGACAGCACATCACATGCCCCACCAGAGACCGCAATATACTGGACCATTGCTACACTGTTTTAAAGGATGCATACCACTCTGTTCCCCCGTGCAGCTCTGGGACTCTCTGATCACTGTTTGGTTCATCTTCTACCAGCCTACATTTAGAAACTTAAATCTGCTAAGCCTGTAGTAAGAACTGTAAAGAGATAGACTGTTGAAGCAGAGCAGGATTTACAAGCCTGCTTCGAACGTACTGATTGGAGTGTTTTTGAGGCTGCAGCTGCTAATCTGGATGAGCTCACTGATACAGTGACGTCCTACATTAGTTTCTGTGAGGACATGTGTGTACCCACCAGGACTTATTTAACAACAACAAACCTTGGTTCAGTACAAAACTCAAACAGCTTATACAGGAGTGGGGACAAAGCCTTGTTACACACTGAATAGGGAGATAAGAGTGGCAAAGAAAAACTACTCTGGAAAGCTAAAAAAACAGCTTTCAAGCAATGACCCTACATCAGTGTGGAAAGGCCTAAAAGCCCTCACCAGCTACAAGACCCCATCCCCCAGCACTGAGGCCAATCAACAACTGGCTGAAGACCTGAACGAGTTCTACTGCAGGTTTGAAAAGTAAAAGTCTGGTCTGACACCTCACACCCACACCGTCTCACAACACAGCCATCAACACCCTCCCCCATACTGTTTCTTAGACTGTACTAAAGATCTGTAAGCTAGGTCGTCAGGAGACAGAAGATAAGGAAAGCCAAAGGCCCAACGGTGCCTCTCCAGCCTGCCTCAAAGCCTGTGCTGTCCAGCTATCATCCATCTTCACATTTATCTTCAACAGATCACTGGAGTTGTGTGAAGTTCCCTTCTGCTTCAAATGCTCCACCATCATCCCTGTACCCAAGAAACCAAAAATCACCAGGACTTAATGACTACAGACCTGTTGCTTTAATGTCTGTGGTGAAGTCATTTGAGGGTCTCGTGTTGGCCCACCTGAAGGACATTACTGGAACCTTGCTGGACCCCCTGCAGTTTGCTTACCGAGCAAACAGGTCTGTGGATGATGCAGTCAACATGGGATTTCACTACATCCTCCAACATCTGGACAAACCAGGGACTTATGCAAGGATCCTGTTTGTGGACTTCAGCCCTGCTTTCAACACCATTATCCCGGACACCCTTCAGAATAAACTGAAACGGCTCTCTGTACCCACCTCCATCTGTCCACCTCCTGACAGACAGGTAGCAGCTAGTGAGGCTGGGAAAATTCTCATCCAGCACCCGCACCATCAGTACTGGAGCTCCTCAGGGCTGCGTCCTCTCCCCACTGCTATTCTCTCTCTACACAAATGACTGCACATCTAAAGACCCCTCTGTCAAGCTCCTGAAGTTTGCAGATGACACCACAGTTATCGGTCTCATCCAGGACGGAGACGAGTCTGCTTACAGGCAAGAGATTGAGCAGCTGGCTATCTGGTGCAGTCACAACAACCTGGAGCTTAACACGCTCAAAACTGTAGAGATGATAGTGGACATCAGGAGAAACCCTCCTGCTCTCCCCCCACTCACCATCATGAACAACTCTGTGAACTGCAGTGGAGTCATTCAGGTTCCTGGGAACCACCATCTCTCAGGACATGAAGTGGGACAATCACATCGACTCCATCATGAAAAAGGCTCAGCAGAGAATGTACTTCCTTCGTCAACTGAAAAAGTTTAACCTGCCGCAGGCGGATATGACACAGTTTTACTCTGCTGTTATTGAGTCGGTTCTGTGCTCCTCTATAACTGTCTGGTTTGGGTCAGCCAGCAAATCAGATACAAGAAGACTGCAGCGGACTGTTAGGACAGCAGAAAGGATCATTGGTGTGCACCTGCCCAGCCTTCAGGATTTGTACTACTCCAGAGTGAAGAAACGGGCAGGTAACATCATCACAGACCCCTCTCACCCTGGACACGACCTGTTTGCGCTTCTCCCTTCAGGCAGACGCTACAGATCTCTGTGCACTAGAACATCTAGGCATAAAAACAGTTCCCCCATGCCATCTCCAGCCTAAACCGCTAACACAGGAATTATTACCTGTGTCCTGTAGTTCATGCCTGTAATTAATTCTCCATCTTTAATTATTGCCTCTCTCTCAAGTACTATGTAAATACATATGCATAATTTCTATACAGCTGTGTATAGAGAGTAATAATGCACAAATCTGTACACAAATCTTCTGTTCCAGATTCATACACATTTATTGTTAAGTTTTATTTAAATGTTTCTGTTCTCATGTCAGATATGTATGTATGCATATATGCATGTATGTACCAAGAGCTTCTTAAAAACCACAACAAAGTCCTCGTGTGTTTGAGCACACTTAGCGAATAAAGCTGATTCTGATTCTGAAAAGATTCAACTGTGAGACACTTTTGTAGCACTAATAATGTGCATTCAAGTCTATTGCTCCAAAAGCAGTTTTTTTCTCACCCTCTCTCTGACTCTAAATGTGCAGCTGGTCACATTAGCAAAATTCCAGCTGCATTTTGCGGCAAATAAAGGTCTATTCTCAAAAGTGTAGCTATGCACGAAGCAATGCTCACACAGAAGTTGCGCTCTAGAATCACAGTATTAAACAGTAAACTAACAGAATCAATTATGCTAAATATCATTTAAATATGCATATATCCAAATTTTACTTTCAACCAGTCAGCTTCTCTATATTTTTTATTCTTTATTTATAACACATTTTAAAAGATAACTATTTTCAGTAAAGCCCAAGATCCGCTCAGAGTCAAAAGATAAGAAGATTAAAAAAGGAGAGAATAAATAAAAATCAATCAATCTATGCAATTACATAAAGAATATAAAGTGACAGAAATTATGAAACCCAAAACAAAATACAGATGAGTACATGTATAACTTAAGTTCTCAAAAGATCCAATACATTTGCAAGAAGGTCCACCAATCAGCTTTCTGTTGGTCAATGTGGCAGATTTGTGTGACCAACTTGAACATGAGCGAAATCTGCTTACGGAAAAAGTTTTGTCCTCACATGAAACTCCCAGTCTCATAGATTCCTATTGAAATTTCTGGATTTGCCAAGCTATGGAAAATTTGACTGTGCCTAACACAGCTGTTCTTGCTACTGTGCCTTTAAAGGAACACTCCACTTTTTTGAAAATAGGCTCATTTTCCAACTCCCCAAGAGATAAACAGTTGAGTTTTACCGTTTTCTAATCCACTCAGCTGATCTCCGTATCTGGCGTTAGCTCTTTTAGCGTAGCTTAGCATAGATCATTGAATTTGATCTCAAAAATGACCAAAGAGTTTCAATATTTTTCCTATTTAAAACTTGACTCTTCTGTAGTTACATTGTGTACTAAGACTGACGGAAAATTAAAAGTTGTGATTTTCTAGGCCGAAATGGCTAGGAACTATACTCTCATTCCGGCGTAATAATCAAGGAACTTTGCTGCCGTACCATGATTGCAGCAGGCGCAATGATATTACACAGCACCTGAAAGCAGTCCCCAGCTTTATCATAACTAGTTACCTAGCTGGGGACTACCGCCAGACCCGGAGATCGGCTGAATGGATTAGAAAATGGTAAAACTCAACTGTTTATCTCTTGGGGAGTTGGAAAAGGAGTCTATTTTCAAAAAAGTGGAGTGTTCCTTTAAGAGTTGTGTATGTCAATGAGCTCTGTTACGATTGCCTAAACTACACTGAAGCCTGAATAAACTACACAGATGTAAAATTCTGAACCATTTTTTTATATTTGGTATCAAACATTTGCCAACTTTGTAAATATTTACATAATAAAAACTGGCAATCGTACACCGAACAACTGAGGATCGCACAACCAGACTTTCTAGTCATTCCAAATGCAACAGAATCACATAGAACCATGGCATCGTTGCTAGGAGATGCATGACAACAATGAAACATTGTATTCTAGAACCATTTCAAAATGTCAAACATGTTTGATCTCCTCTAACTGGATATAATCATTGTCTGAGCCCAACATACACAACATGATTTTCTGCTAAATTTGTTGATTACAACTGCCCAATATCTGCAGACTGGCTATGAATTTCCAGACTGTAAACCTGGGCAACATTTGTATAGTGTATTCAAGCCTACTGATTTAAATTCACTGTAAAACATGATGTTATTCAGGTGTTCGGATTGGTAATACTGGTGTGTTTGGGTTATCACAGGTGTCCAGGAATGTTCTGGAACAGATCACCAGCTTTGCCTTAGGGATGTCCTACCACCTCCCACTGGTCCAACACATCCAGTTCATCTTTGACCTCATGGAGTATTCGCTCAATATAAGTGGCCTCGTTGACTTTGCTATACAGGTATGACAGCTGATCCCAAAATATCATCTCTGACTCTCTGTTTGGGGTCTTATGAATGCATTATAATAGTCTGTAATGTGAGTATAGTTGTAATGATTTCATCCCTTGCTGCTGGCCGATTGGCGGTCTAGATGTTCTCTTGTTTAATATAATGATTGTAGAAGAAATTAAGTATTATTGCTCTGTCTACAAGTGATTCACTTCAGTATGTGTGGTGTCATGTAGCTGCTGAATGAGTTGAGTCTGGTGGAAGCAGAACTCCTGCTGAAGTCCTCCAACTTGGCGGGCAGTTACACTACAGGTCTCTGTCTGTGTATTGTGGCCGTTTTGCGGAGATACCATTCCTGCCTCATCCTCAACCCTGACCAGACCGCACAGGTCTTCGATGGGTATGTCATATTCATGTCAACCACTTGATGGGATATTGCTATCACATAGTTTTTTGGAATGACGTTAAAGGATAAGTTCACTTCTAGAATCAAAATGTACTAATAATTTACTCACCCTCGTGTTTTCCAAAATGTCTTTCTTTCTTCAGTCGCAAAGAAATTAAGGTTTTTGGGGAAAACATTCCAGGATTTTTCCTGCATGTAGTCTATGGTGGTCAACTATTTGAAGGTTCAAGTTGCAGTCAAAGAGCTCTACACGATCCCAGCCGAGGAATAAGGGTCCTATCTAGTGAAACAATCGGTCATTTTCTGAAAAAATTATACACATTTTAACCACAAATGCTTGGCTTGCATTAGCTCTGCGATGCATGTCTTTATTCCGTGATGTTGGAAAGGTCACGCGTGACACAGGTGGAAGTACCGACCCAAGGTTTACAAAGCCAACATGCAAAAGAAAGTCAAATCAACCCTCTACAATGCGAGTAAATCACTCGCATATGCAAATAAATTTCACTCTGGGCGACTAAATGATGTTTAATATTAGCCAATGGCTAATAAATTCTCAGATTTTACTCACCAGTGTGTGAGTTGGAGGCTAAGTATAAGTTTAGCACAGATATATTCACTCTCCATCGAGCGATCTGTGCTGTTTTTCAGTTCATCTCAATGGATGCGCAGCGCACCTGTATTTGACGTACCGTGAACTCTAGGCGCAGGACTCGCCGTCGCTTTGGTGAGAGCAGAGAGAGCAAGAGAGTTACACGCGCTACATGTAAACAATATTCTTTGTTGTATTTTCCTGTCAAAATAACGGAGTTCCTTTGGATTTTTTCAGCTTTTAAGAACTGCCGGGTTTTCCGGTAGTGGGCGGAACTAATGCGCAAACGTCAATCTCATTGGCTGGCGCTCAACTTTTATCGTCCCTGTTTTTATTTCAGCAAATCATTTCGAGTGAATGCGAACAACCTGATTGAATATTCATGAATCCAGCAGCTCGTTAATCCTTAGTGTGTTTTATACTGTTCTTTTTAGCAGAATTCATATTATTATCTTCTTATCAGTATTATTATTAGTTTTATCCCATTTTTGGAACCGAAACACTGAATAAACCCCCCAAAAAAGCACCACCACCAGTCCTAAATTCAGTTATTCAGTTAAAATGTCTATGCATTCATACATGGTTACTAAGTTTTAATTCTAATTACTTTAATTCTAATTATCATAATGTCATATTATAATGCTTGACTGACTGATGTTAAGACTGTACTTTCAGATATTTAAAAAGCTGTACCACTTTACAAACATATACAGTATATTACAGAGCATATATATATATATATAGGCCTAGTATATCAGTCTGGCGAGTAAACTAAAAGATTTTCTAGCCAATGGCGATTCAATTGCCAAGGTGTCCGTAGAGGGTTGCAAATGCCCTTTACAAAAAAAGGTAAAACAATGATGTCGGATGATTTTAAAGTTGGAGGGCAAAATGAGATATAGTTTTTAATGGAAGAACACAGACGAAGAACTAACCGCGTGTCACCTTTCCAACTGGATTACGTAATGTGTGAAAACTCACATCGCAGAGCTAAAGCAAACCGAGGATTTGTGGTTAAAAAGTGTATAAATATATATATTTTAAAGAAATGACTGATCATTACGCTAGATATAAGACCCTTATTCCTTGGCTGGGATCGTGTAGAGCTCTTTGAAGCTGCATTGACTGCACTTTGGACCTTCAAATCGTTGACCACCATAGATGTCCACTATATAGAGAACGTTTTAATCAAAATCCTTAATTTTTTTGCGACTGAAGAAAAAAGGCATGAACATCTTGGAAGACATGGGGGTGAGTAAATTATCAGGAAATGTTTATTCTGGAAGTGAACTTATCCTTTAAGCTATTTGGACAATAATGAATATATCGTATCATTCATGGCAGGCTGCGGATTGTAGTCAAGTCTGGCGTGAATCCTGCAGACTGTTCCTCAGCCGAACGCTGTATCCTGGCCTATCTCTACGACCTCTATACCTCCTGCAGTCACCTGAAGAGCAAGTTTGGAGAGATTTTCAGGTGAGAGCGACGAATCCATGCTTTGTTAGTATTTCCCCATATTGCTGGTCTCTAATGGTGTCTGGTTTTGTGTATATTCCCACAGCGAGTTCTGCTCAAAGGTGAAGAATTCCATCTACTATAACATCGACCCATCAGACTCCAACATGCTGTGGGACCAGATGTTCATGATCGACGCCATCGCTAATCCTACCGCACACAACCTCAACCACTCTATGGTGGGAAAGATCCTCAATGACAGCCCAGCCAACCGATACAGCTTCGTGTGTAACGTGCTCATGGACGTGTGTGTGGACCACCGTGATCCCGAGAGGTTGGCATCTGTTTAAAATTATGAAAAACATTTTATAATTTGGAAATAAAAGCTGAAATAAAATGTAAGTGTTCGATGAAAAATGAAACAAATTAGAAACCGTCAAAACAAACTGAAAATAAAAGTTAAATAATTTAAACCCTAATATTAATAAACAATAACAATTGACAAAAGCACATTAAACAAATAAAAAAATACTAACATAATAATATAACTATACTAATCTAAATAACTACAAATAAAAGTGAATTCATAATATTAATAGAAAGTAGAATTTATATATTTATTCAATATTATATAATATATAAATAATTTTAAATATAATAAATTGTAATTGAAATATAATATAATTCATATAAATAAAATAATACTGGGTTTGAAAAACTATTTTTTTTAAACCACAATATGAGAAAACAGAGCAGTTAATGTTCAGTTAAGCAGTAATAATAAATGGGTAAAATATTCCAGTTACTTTGTTATGTTTATGTTAGCTATTAAAAATGAAAGATCATTGTATGTTTTTTTTATCATTTTACTACCAAGGTTTAAATTGTAGAATAGAGTAACATCTGTCTTTAACACTTCAAGACAAAAATGGTCTGTTTAGACTTTAGTTAACTTTATTGCCAAATAAAAAAGATACTTTAAATCAATAAAATGTGCTGCTGTCATAAAAACGACCGAGATTATTTATATAAACACTGCCCTGGGGCCTGTCGTATAATTCTCCGTAAGCATGTTCAGTAATAGCAGAACAGCTGCATGGCATCTGTAGCTCCACCTGCTCTCCTGCGGTTAGTGAATGCCGTGTGGTTTGTTTCAGGGTGAATGATATCGGTATCCTATGCGCGGAGCTGACGGCGTACTGTCGCTCTCTCAGCGCTGAGTGGTTGGGAGTGCTCAAGGCTCTCTGCTGCTCTTCCAACAACGGCAACTGTGGCTTCAACGATCTGCTCTGCAACGTCGACGTGAGTCCGCTTTCAACTGTTGCTTTGACTGCTAATATGTTGTAGCCATGTGATCTCATTTTAAGCATATTTGTGCTGACTAAGGGTGAATCCCATTTCTCTGTCTTACCCCTTCCCCTTAGTTTTGCGCGTTCACGTGAGAGTAAGGGCTAATTCTGGTTTTGATCGAGGGGTAGGGGTAAGGGGAAGGGGTAGATACCCCTTAAAACCAAGCATTTTCGCGAGCTTACTTGAAACCAAGGATTACCCAGAACACACTGCGGCCAGATCATCCAGAGAGTATTTTCGGCTTAAATCATTTATTTAAAATTGACGACAGTCTTGTTTTGTGCTCTACACAGTCCTGTACATATATATTTGCAACCATGCTCTTAATTGAAACGTTTTTAAAAATCGCTATTTTTCCATGCTAACGTTACATTGCTGATTTGCACAACAGTCCCGCGTTTCTCTGAATAGAGAAAACATCACTAAAACCCACGCAATCGACACACACACACTCAAACACACACACACTTTTAGACGGAGAGTTTGTGATCAACACTTGTCTCCTCTGGTGACGTAGCAGCAGCTAGCGACGATGTATGATGACGTAACAGTAACCAAGTGGTGTCTCGTTTCATAGGGGTATGTTTTCACCCCTAGCGCTTACCACTCGGTTTCGAGGGACACGGGCTAGGGGTAAGACAGAGAAATGGGATTCACCCTAAAACTTGTAGGGATAGTACACCCAAACATAAAAATGTGCTGTTAGTTTATTCACCCTCAGGCCATCCAAGATGTATCTGACTTCTTTCTTCAGTAGAGAACAGTAAAGAAAATAACTGAAACCGTGGTCCTTGGTGATTTATAAAATAAATGCAAGTCAGCGGCTCCCTGATTTTGAGATTTAAAAAAGCATATCAGGAGACATTAAATTAATACCTGTGGCTCCTGAAATTATATTGAGGTCTTATGAAGCGAAACGATCGGTCTGTGCAAGAAACTGAACATTATTACCTGTAATCCAGAGTTTCAGAGCATCATGGAGTGATGTCCAGTTGACGAATGCATCATTCTTTTGCACTAGTTAATTTTGGTGAAGTAGTTGAACCAGTTCCTCAAATCGGACTGAAGCGTCTGATAGTCACTCCGACTGGAAATGAGTCAAAACACCGGCGTATTGGATCCTGTGATGAATGAATCATTCAGCGCTCCAGTTCCTCCACCAGTCGCTATTTGGAGTTTTACTAATATAATGGCGTATACGTGACCTCATTGCATGATTACATAAACGAACCAGTGAACTGAACCAGTTCATTAAAACAAACTGTCCGAAAGAACCAGTTCCCCGTTTGTCTGAGGCTCTGGATTACAGGTAATAATGTTCAGTTTCTTGCACAGACCGATCGTTTCGCTTCATAAGACCTCAATTTACCATAAGGAGCCATGGGTATTAATTTTCTTAGTTGATATGCTTTTTTTATTCTCAAAAACGTCCAACCTCTGACTTTTATGAATCGCCAAGGAGCATGGTTTCAGCTAAAATGACTGTTTCACTGAATAATCTTATCTTATATGGCCTGATTGTGAGTAAATTACCTGCACATTTTCCTTTTAGGGTAAACTATCCCTTTAAATAACTGTACTAGATATTCCTGGTGATAATTGAATGTGTTTTCTCTTTGACAGGTGAGTGATCTGTCTTTCCATGACTCGCTGGCGACATTCGTTGCCATCCTGATAGCTCGGCAGTGTTTGTTACTGGAGGATCTGGTGCGCTGTGTGGCCATTCCTTCCCTCCTGAACGCAGGTATGGCTCTTTCAGTTGATGTCCAATAGTTTTCTACAACTACCTGCCATACAGACACACAGTCACTGCATACCTCACTCTTGGAGGTGCAGTCGTTCAGCTTTCACAGTTACCTAAGATAGTTCAGAGAGACGTCAGCACTAACTGCCAGCCTGTTTGAAGTCTCCGCATTTCACACCGGGCGGCTCCATCTTTAGCCACACTAGTGTGTGTCCTGCAGTCAGAGAGCCGGCCACAGTCTCTCTCTCGGTCTCTGATTGGCTCTGTGCACAAGGAGCTATTCACGGCAGCAGGGAAAGACGGGTAGATGCTGTTCAGAAGTGTATATTTAGACAAGGAGCATGCTGTGTAAATGTTTATTTAATCAGGGACGATAAACATTAGTAATACATAAAGTCGTTATAAAATGTGCCAAATTTAGACGGGTGAATCATTTTCATCTGTAGTCCCAGGGCAAGTTGATGTTTATTTTTTTTTTATAACACTTTACTTTAAGCCTTTGTATACAATGCATTATAAACGTGGTTTTAATGCATTAATTATGCCTTGTAATGCACATTATAATATGTTGTATGATCTCATGAATAATTGTAACCTAAACATTATAATATTTAGCATTTTTTTGTTAAAAAGGATAATACATTAAAATGCATGGCAGTCGAACATTCAAATATTATAATGCATTTTAACTTTGGTTACATTTATTTATGAAAATATATAATGCATTACAAGCTGCATTATTAATACTTTTATAATGCATTGTACATAAAGGCCTTACCTAATGTTACCAAGAAATCAATACATAAATGCCTAATTTAAATTCTAAACTCCCTATAAATGTTACAATTTTTGATTGTTACAACTTTTTAAATTTAATTTTATTAGAGAATCCACAATAACTTTTTATATTCTGGTGGGATTCTGTTCCATTCAAGAGTTCCTCTAAAGCAAATGATAATTTAATAATCTCATTGAAATATTGCAATCACAGCAACTCTTGTGTTCCTGTTATTTGACTTTTTAAAAATTAATTTGACTTAAAATGTTCATTGTTTGCTCAACCCTCATATTGTTCCAAACTCGTTCTCACAATGGAGCTGCTGAACTTCAAAATTGCCAGAATTCATAAAAATATTCCATAAAACTTGTGCGCTACCTTTCAAGTCTTCTGAAACCATCCGATAACTGTGTGCAAGAATTTAAAGGGATGGTTCACTCAAAAAATAAACATTTTACTTATTTACTACTTATTTACTCACCCTCACGTCATTTTAAACCATACGACATTTATACATCTTTCAAACACAAATGAAGGTAGTTTTAATATTCTCAAATCATTTTTGTCTAACCATTGAATGTTTATGCAACCAAAAAAAAATCATAAAGACATCGTGAGCGGAATCCATGTGAATCACTTTATATGATGAACAGATTTAATTTAGTCTTTTATTCACATATAAACATTAATCAAGACACACACATTGAGCTTCCATTTATCATTTTTGATGAGCTCTAACTTGCTTGACATGCTCGAATCAAAGAGGTTTGTTCTCATCACTTCCATTTACTGTATTTGATTAGCTCTATCTGTGTATTAAATATTTCAACATTTGTGTCACTCGGCTTGGAACAACACGAGACGATTCATGAGCAATTCATGACACCGTGTTTGTTTGGTTGAACCAACACCTTAAACCAAGTCTGAAGGTCCTTCTTGGAACTTCAAAGGATTCTTTTGCTCGGGTGTTTATTTATTCTGCTCGTTTGAGTCACAGGTGGTCTGTCTGTCTGGCAGGATACAGTATTGTGTTCGGCTCATTCTGTTTGTACTGCGTTGGCGCAGCTGTGAGCCAGAAATGATGGGGTCATATTCTGAGGCCAGTGGCTTTTTATGGAAGACGCTGGTTGTGACATGTTCATGTGTGTGTGTGTGTGTGTGTGTGTGTGTGTTCAGCCTGTAGTGAGCAGGATTCTGAAGCTGGAGCCAGACTGACATGTAGGATCCTGCTTCATCTGTTCAGAACCCCACAACGCAACCCCTGCCCTCAAGACGGCACCAAATCAGGTAAATCAAACTCTCTTTTACACATCCCACCTGAACGACTCTAGACAGCAGCTATAAACTTGAGAATATTATTTCTGTCCAGATAAATCCACAGTGGGCATCAGATCGTCCTGCGACCGCCATCTGCTGGCCGCTTCTCAGAACAGCATTGTGGTGGGAGCCGTGTTTGCTGTGTTAAAGGCTGTTTTCATGCTGGGTGAGACTTTGGGTACTTTTCTGTTGTGCATTCACATTTTAGCCAGTCTAACAGATGATTAAAGAAATAGTTCACTGAAAAATGAAAATTTGCTGAAAATGTACTCCCCCTCAAGCGACTCAAGATGTAGATGAGTTTGTTTCTTCATCAGATTTGGAGAAATGTAGCATTACATCACTTACTCACCAATGGATCCTCTGCAGTGAATGGGTGCCGTCAGAATGAGAGTCCAAACAGCTGATAAAAACCATCACAGTAATCCACACCACTCCATCAGTTAATGACTTGTGAAGCAAAAAGCTTGTGTAGCTTCAAACTGTTGTTTCCAGCAAGTCCATAATCAATAATAATGCTTTCTCCAGTGTAAAGTTGTCTCATCTGAGCCAGGAGAGAAATATGCACAGATCATGCACCAATTACAAGCAATCAACAGTCCTAAACAAATAGGCAATGTGATTGGATTTTGATGTGAGAGGACAACAGAGGATGGACTTGTTCACTGGAGAAAGTTTTATGGATGTTGGACTGGTATTTTTGGACAGGTTTGTTTGCATGCATCTTTACAAGACGTTAAACTACTGAGATGGACTGGAGTGGCGTGGATTACTGATGGACTGAAACAATCAGCTGTTTGGACTCTCATTCTGACGGCACCCATTAACTGCAGAGCATCCGTTGCTGAGAGAGTGATGTAATGCTATATTTCTCCAAATATGATGATGAAACAATCGCCTGAGGATTAGTACATTTTCATCAAATTTACATTTTTCAGTGAACTATTCCTTTAAAATGTCTTGGTGATCATACAGAAGATTTAACTAAATCCAGTAATTGGAAAACAACACAAGAAGAGCAGAAAAGGCATGACATGATTTAGTAAAGGAGAAGAAAGCCAGTTGTAGTGGGAGATGGTGCTAATGGGACCCAGCTGGAGGTTTATGCATTCAGAATTGATTGGTCCTTAAAAACTGTGATTTGTGTTTATTTCTCCAGGAGATGCTGAGCTGAAGGGTTCAGGCTTCTCCCACTCTGCTGGATTGGACGACATCGGAGAGGATGACATGGGGTCCAAAAAATCCGGAGGACGTAATGTCTCGATTGAAACGGCCAGTCTGGTGGTTTACGCCAAGTATGTGCTGAAGAGCATCTGCCAACAGGTGATTATCTTAAGCGGGTCATATTCTCATCCTTGGAGGAATTTTAGATGTTATAATCCATATTGTAATATCAGTCTAGACTAAAGTTGTCTGGTGAATGTTCTCTCTCGTTCAGGAGTGGGTGGGTGAGCGGTGTCTGAAGTCTCTGTCGGAGGACAGCAGTGCTCTGCAGGATCCGGTGCTGGTGAACATCCAGGCTCAGCGGTTACTGCAGCTCATCTGTTACCCACACAGGCAGCTGGACAGCGAGGAGGGCGAGAATCCTCAGAGACAGCGCATCAAACGCATCCTGCAGGTCACACGCTCTCTCTCACATGACCCCACCAGAACATCTGCTCCTGAGCTGACCCAGCTTTTTATAGTAGTATAGAGTTCATTTTTAGATTTTCACATTACATATAAACTATAAGTTTTAATATTACATAAAACATTACAGTGTTTCTCAATAACTACCTAGACCATAATCTGTCCTGCCAGTTTCATGCAGAACCAAAAATATTATTACACCTATAATAACAAAAGACCTCTAACATTGTGTTTTTCACTGTTGCGTTGGCAAAGTATCAGTATTCAAACTATAATCCACATTGCAATATCGCTTGGTGCACTTGTCAAATTGCAAAAGGCTTTAATTGAATTAAGTAGGCATTATATTCTAATGCGCTCTGTGTTTGAGAGCGGCTCTCTGCATGTGCTGTGAAGTGCATTTGGGAGCAGATTGTTCACTTTATTTCCACAGCCACATGAATTCAAACATCTCGTGGACATGTTTACGTTATTTCACTGGGTTTGTAAGGAGAGTTGTTTGTGTACCTGCTGTCATAGAAAATAAAAGGCCGCTTTGCAGTTTTTAACCAAAAAATAAAAGCCCCAAACTCTTGTGAAGAAATTCACATGACACATGTATTGTATATACAGCTATGGAAAAATTAATGCAGTTAAATATCCAGCTTCTCTAGATTTACTAGGTATGGGTTTGAGTAAAATGTTAATATTTGTTTTATTATATAAAGGTCTGATAACATTTCTTCCCCATTTTAACTTAAAATATTGTTTTTTTTTGTGCAGGAAATTACAATTGGTAAAAAAAAATAATTAGCTGTTATTGAAAATTATGGTTATTCCAACAAATATTGATTTCTTAACTTTTCTGAGGTTAAAACATTGCTATTGTGTTGTTTAAAAATGAATATAACCATGTCTGAAAACATGGCATCTTTTTGTTATCTTGACCAATTGTCATTTCATACTCTAAATGACAAAAATTTTATTTAAAATTGGGAAGAAATGTCATCAGTACTTTAGTTTACAGAATAAAATAAAACTTATGTTTTATGCAAATCCATAACAATACATTGTAAATCCAGAGAAAATTAGACTTTTCTTTTCTCTTTTTTCCATAGCTGTATACGTACTTTTAAAAATATTTTTTATTTACAGTGCAGTTGTATTACAATGGTAATATATTTCTTTCTTAATAATAATAATAATAATTTTAAATTGATTTAATTATTATTGCTAATCTATTATTATTATACTTAAATTGTTTGGCTTAAAAGTACCAGTGTGAATGTGATGTGGACTGATTTGTAGTCCACTTTAATATCCAGATACAAATCACTGCAGATTGAAAAGGGGTGGATTTCTTAATTTTTGCTTAGCTAAAACTTTCCTAGATGGTCTCTAGCACCCACCATAGTCTCACAGAATCCCGGGAAACACTGTAATGTACCATGTTCATGCATGCTTGTGGAAACCTGTTTGATAACAGTCATTGATTTTGCATTTCCATTTGGTGATGCTCTCAGTGCAGAACACACACATTTCAGCTTTAAAGCCCAGTAGAGCAGGCCTGCATACGTTAAGACAGACACGTGTTTTAGAGACAGCGATGGAAGAGCAGACAGTCATTTCTCTGAGCTTAATTATTAATTTCACACCCTTTAGCCTTTAAGCCATTAATGATTTGTGTGGGTCTCTCAGCTGCTCATTATTCTGGATTGGTTTTCATCTTCATGGACTGTGAAGATAGGGGCTCCTTGTAATTAACATCCAGCTGGGGCTCTTAAGCTCTGCTTTGATTGCTTTAAAAGCATTCTTTCCATATTGTCTGTTTTTCTGCTTACAGAACATGGACCAGTGGACCATGAGACAGTCCTCTCTCGAGCTGCAGCTCATGATCAAGCAAAGCTCCAATAACGTAAGCCGAAGCGTGTTTGCGGAGTTCATTTCTCTTCTTTTCTTTAACAGGGTTCCCACGGGTCATTTGAAATCCTTGAAAGTTTGTGAATCTGAAGAAAGAAATTCAAGGCCCTGGAAAGTGTTTGAAAATAAACAAACATAGATATACAGGTCCTTGAAAGTACTAGAATTTATTTTGTGCAAGAAAAAAAATTCCATATTATTCCCTCCAGTGTGCTAATGTGTTATTTCGCCAACACTTCATGGTCTATGCATACAAGCTTGCTTGATTTACGTTAGTTACGCTCATTTACACGTTGCGTTAAGTGTTTCCCGCGTGTGAGGTACTTCGCCATGATGTTCACGCGTGCACAAAAACTACTACGATGGTACCTTAACGTTTCACAGACACACCGTGTTTAATAAACATAAAATATTTTTGATAATCTGTTGCCCAAATATTTATTTAATGTAATTTTGAATTGCTTTGCTTGTTAAGATAATGTAAACCCACGAGGCAAGAAAAATTTAAAAGCGTATTCATATATCTTAAAACTTCTGGTTACATGAGCCTAAGCACGTTTCAATAAAATCCATGCAAAAGTTAATATCAGATCATTTTATAATACAGGATTAAATACAAATAGAATGTCATATGGCCAAAAATAAATGCTTTTTTGCATAGTTGTGTTTTTCACATGAAAACTGTGTTTTGTCCCCACATTAAGTCCTTGGATTTGAGGGTATTGTACCTGGAAAGTCCTTGGATTTGAGGGTATTGTACCTGGAAAGTCCTTGGATTTGAGGGTATTGTACCTGGAAAGTCCTTGGATTTGAGGGTATTGTACCTGGAAAGTCCTTGGATTTGAGGGTATTGTACCTGGAAAGTCCTTGGATTTGAAGTTAACCAAGGTGTGGGAACCCTGCTTTAAGATTTGTACATCTGAACCCACTCTTTGCAGGAGCTGTATTCTCTTCTGGAGAACATAGCCAAGGCCACCATTGAGGTTTTCCAGAAGTCTGCTGAGATGAACTCCAGTAACCCCACCTGCAACGGCTCTGCGGTTTCTGGCAGCTCCGTCTCCAATAGCAACAGTGCCAGCAAACTCAAACCTGTGCTCAGGTCTGTGACCCCAATTATTGCTTTGTGCTTTTATTCACTTTCAGCTTGATGGAGTTGATGGACTGGCCTTCTCTTCTTCAAACAACACCAATCACTGTTCCTATCAATGTCTATGCCCTGCGTGTTTCTCAAATACGGTCGTGTTTCCTCCAGTTCCTCCGAGCGTTCAGGGGTCTGGTTAGTGGCTCCTCTGATTGGGAAGCTGCCCACCTCAGTGCAGGGTCACGTGCTGAAGGCCGCCGGTGAAGAGATGGAGAAGGGACAGCACCTGGGTCCCTCCTCACGGAAAGAAAGAGATCGGCAGAAACAAAAAAGGTACTTTACTTTAAGCTGCTGCAACATTTAGACTGTTGCTTTTCTCCTGATGTTTAGTGCCTCAAATGTACCTAAACATGTTGACTAGATGTGCTGCGCACTAGTTTTTTTTTTTTAAACGAAGTTGGTTCTTAACCATAAGCAACAAAATTATACCTGAGAGGAAGCCCTGTAATTCACACAATGCATTGTTAAATATACACTACCATCCAAAAGCTTGGGACTGACTGTATTTAAAAAAAAATACAGTAATATCTTGAAATATTATTACAACTTTCAGCATCAGTGTCACATGATCCTTCAGAAATCATTCTAATATGCTGATGTCTTATTATCAATGTGAAAAGCAGTTGTGCTGCTTAATATTTTTATCAGAACTGTGATTTAGTTATAGTATCTTTGATGAATATAAGTTCAAAAGAACAGGATTTATTTACAATGTAAATATTTTGTAACATTATAAATGTCTTTACAATCATACTACAATACATACTCGCACACATATATAAAATATAATATAGGTATTCAAAAGAGGTAAAAAAAATGATATGTGTACTTTAAATATTCATTATAATAATTAAAATACATGTTTTTACCTCTTTTGAACACCTCTAGAAACATGAGGTTTATTTGAAGGGTCTTTCACTAAAACTCGTATTGACCCCAAACTTGTGAACAGTAGTGTAAGTTTGATTCTTAATAACTTATTAATATTTTGTAGCACTTAACAATAAGGCTGATGATACATGAGGGCCATTAATTGATCTAAAGTATCCAGTTAGAAATTTGTCAATCATTATCAAGTGCCCAAGAAATATTGCTTAAAGTTATCTGGCAAAATTGCTCAAAAAGTTGCCCCGTTTATCATCTTAAAAAAAATTTTTTTTTGTGTGTGTGCCTTTTTGTTTTGTGCTCATCACAATAATTAACAAGTGTGACTGTGCTATCGAGAATGAGCATTTCCTTGTTTTCTTTTCTCTTTCAGTATGTCTCTCCTCAGCCAGCAGCCCTTCCTTTCACTGGTGCTGACGTGTCTCAAAGGACAAGACGAGCAGAGAGAGGGTCTCCTGACGTCCCTCTACAGCCAGGTCCAGCAGGTACCTCATCAACACACACCGTGTCACCTGTCAGTCAAACGCATCTCATCTCTTTGGACTGATGTGATGTATTCCCCTGTCAGATTGTGACTAACTGGCGTGAGGACCAGTACCAGGACGACTGCAAGGCCAAGCAGATGATGCACGAGGCCTTGAAGCTGCGACTCAATCTGGTGCGCAACTGTTATCTCTTTCTCTCATACATCATCTGTCTTCAGGCTGACCAAACAAGTACAATCTGTGTGTTAATCTGCCTCTCATCAATCTCATTTCCTTGTATTGAGGTTAAACTCTGCCTAAAAGACAAATGAAAGTCACCTAGATGTAGGGTTGGGTTATCAAAATCCGGTTCCAAATTTCCAAGAACCGGGTATTCGATAAGACACATGCATTTTGATTCTGCTTAACGATTCCGTGCATTTGCATTTTAATGTAATTTAAAACTATTTAAGTGCTGGAACAGAAAGAACTTGGCGCCTTGTTTGCGTGCAGTGCACACGTTGCAATCACGAGCACAGAGATCAGAGAACAGCGGTCTTTGTGCAGGTTCCCGGTTCGCTTACCGTTCAGTGCATTTCCACTGTAGACAAGGTTGTTCCGAGACCGAACGGACTTCTTTCATATTTATCGACCAGTATGCTGAAAACTATGTCAGTATATCATCATAAGCATAGCCGTTTTTTGTCTTAGGTGAATGTAAACAGATGAGAAAGAAAACACACGTGTACAGTATTTTTAGATCTGCATGCGTTCGGTGTTAAAGAGACAGCAGCCTAATAAACACGCTGCCTGTCATTAATGTTAAGCAGAGAACAAAAGAAAATCATTCACTGATCTTGACTGAATATATATTAATAACTTGAATTAATCTAGATTTTATCTATGAAAAGAAAACTATGCAGTGTTTTTAAACTTTTAAAGCGGTCATATGATGCGATTTCAAGTTTTCATGCATAGATAAGATAAACCCAAAGATATATTCTTGATAAAAGTTAAGACTCATCCACGCCTTCCTAAAGCGGCTCATTCAAACACACCCCACATGTCTACGTCACGGTGTGGGAAGATTTGCATAACACCGCCCAAATGTATAGGCAAAGAAAGAGGGACTATTATTCTGGCTGTAGTATTGTTGCTGCCGCCGGCGCCGTGTCCTGGAGACGCTGTGTTTCGTTGTGAAAGTGAAAGTACTTTGTCTTCCAAAAGAGGACACAACTAGAAATCAGTGGTTAAGTTGTATTCACAACACTGTTCCAGAACAGTTCAACCCAAATATTCGAGTGTGTGCAGCACATTTTACGGAGGACTATCTCCTGAACCTGGAAGAGTAACGTTAGCCTCCAATGCAGGCTTGCTCAAAGACTGTTTCTATAAAGTGGGGCAATTCCAGCTTTGCAAGGACAGTCTGGTGCTTCTGTAAGTACGTTTTCTTATTTAAATAATTTGCCACTGAGGATTCATTAACGGGAGTTTTGAGCAGTGTTTCTCCGATCACAAATGCAGACATCATAATATTTAAACGGCGTGATGCAACGCGACACGTATAAAGGCAGTATAAGTCATTACAGTAATTATGTCCCCACTGGATGCAACAAAGATCTCGTTTTATTGTTTTTGTGTCGTCGCACCGGGACACGGCACCACAATATGGTGAGGGGCGTAACGTTTCCGTCTCACGCTTGAGGTATTCGGCCAATCACAACGCACTGGATAGCTGGCCAATCAGAGCACACCTCGCTTCTCAGAACGATGAGCTTTGTAAAAATCGACCCGTTTCAGAAAGGCAGAGGAGCAACAATGTACAGTATGTGGAAAATAATGTGTTTTTGAACCTTAAACCACATAAACATTGCATTACACCAAATACACAAAATAATGTTCTTTTTATCAACGTCATATGACCCATTTAATTACAGTTTCTGTACCTGAAATTTGTTTGTTGTATTTATTTATGCTACTGCTAATTGATTAGTTTGTTCCTATTACTGACTGTGTTCTTGTCTTTAACACCTCAATATTTTAAATGTATATAAGTCTAGTTGTTTTTGCTGGGGCATTTTTTTTTTAAAGCATAAGCAAAAGTTCCTCTTGTATGCCTAAGTGTTCTGTAGGCTGCTGGTTTTTGCTCGTGTTATTCAGCTGCAACAGAATGCTTTGCAAAAATACAGAATAAAGGGTTGACTTCATTTTTTTATATTGGATTTTTTTCAAAATCAAAACTAGGAATTGCTAAGAATCGGAATCGATAAGCAGAATCGAAATCAATCAAATTCAAACGATACCCAACCCTACCAAGATGTGGTTAAACTGCACTGAGCTCATTTGTTATGTGGTGTCACATGGTCTAGGTGGGCGGGATGTTTGATACGGTGCAGCGAAGCACACAGCAGACGACGGAGTGGGCGGTGCTTCTGCTGGACATCATCAGCAGTGGCACAGTGGACATGCAGTCTAACAAGTGAGATCTGACCCGCCCCTCATTCAGTCTCTGATCGTCTTTGCCATACGGTCTAATGTGAAAGATGTTTGTTGTTTTCCATCAGTGAGCTCTTCACTACGGTGTTAGACATGCTGAGCGTGTTGATTAACGGCACTCTGGCGGCTGACATGTCCAGCATCTCTCAGGGCAGCATGGAGGAGAATAAGAGGGCCTACATGAACCTGGTCAAGAAACTCCGGGTGAGAAATACTGATACTGCTTAGAAAACCAGAACTGGCTTTTCTTAGTCAAGTCAATGAGGAGGGCGGAGAATTTGAAAGCTGAGACTTTGTGTTATATTAAAGTAACAAAGTACAAAGCTGATTGCGATTATTGAGTGGATTATTAATGGACGTGAAGATCATTTATATGTCTATAAAACAGCATATGAATAGTCACGTAACGTTAATTTATCTCAGCAAAGACTACAATGTAACTCAACGAGTTGGAGCCCAGCCCACTTCAACCTTTGTTTTTATTGCTGTTATTAATGTTAAATACATGTGAAGAATTAAATGTTGGACATTAGACTTTTTTGTGGAGCAGGTGGTGGAAATGTCACATAAATTAACCTTATTCACGCTATATACTACTTTATATTTAAAATATTATGATTTTAATCTTAATAATGCTATGACTTTCTTCAAAATGCTATAACTTTATTCTCAAAATACTACAAATTTAATCCCATAATGCTATAACTTTATTCTCAAAATATTCAGACGTTATTCTCAAAATATTATGAATTTATTCTCAAAATGTTATGACTTTATTCTCATAATGCTGACTTTATTCAAATGTTATGAATTTAATTCCATAATGATATGACTAATGATCAAAATGATATGACTCAAAATATTACATTATTATCAAAATTACATGTCTTTTGTATTAAAATGTTACTACTTTAGATTCATATTGCTATGACTTTTTTAAAGTATCATGACTTTATTCTCAAAATGTTATGACTTTAATCTTGTAATCTTAGATTTAAAGAAATATATATTTTATGTAGCATATTATATTTATTTTATATATTTATATATTTTATAAAGTCTGAATAAAGAAATATATATTTTATGAAGTCTGCTAAATGTAAATGTAGCAATGCTGTCGTATTATTCAGCAAAGATGCATTAAATTACTCAAAGGTAACAGACATTTATAATAATTTCAGATAAGTGTTATTCTTTTGAGCTTTCTATTCATCAAAGTGAACTGAAAAATATAGGCTATTATGGCTTCACAAAAATCTTAAGCAGCTCAACTTTTTTTGACGTTGATGATTATCAAAAATATTTATTGTGCAGCCAATCAGCATATTAAAATTAATTTCTGAAGCTTCGTGTGACACTGACTGGAGTAATGATGCTGAAAATTCAGCTTTGCATTACATTATGATATTTTGAATTGCAATAACATTTTACCGTATTTTGAATCAAATAAATGCAGTCTTGGTGAGCATAAGAGTCTTCTTTCAAAAGCATCTCACGACCACGCATTTTTAAAGTGGTAGTGTACTTAAAAACACTCAGAACTTACAGCAACTGTAATAAGCAGTATTTTATCATCATGGCAGTGATTTTGCTCAGGCAAGTGCCACTCACTTTTCTTCTGTAAATGTAAGACTCTAGTTTGCTTTGCCCTGCAGAAAGAGCTCGGTGACCGTCAGTCCGAGAGCTTGGAGAAAGTGCGGCAGCTGCTGCCTCTGCCCAAGCAGACGCGTGACGTTATCACCTGTGAGCCCCAGGGATCACTCATCGACACAAAGGGCAACAAAATAGCTGGTTTTGAAAAAGAGGTACGTAGCAGCTTATCAGTGCTGCTCAGCTTCTGGCCATTGGCTCACCTTTGCACTGTGATTTCTCACATACAGGGTCTTCAGGTGTCGACTAAGCAGAAGATTTCTCCTTGGGACGTGTTCGAGGGCCTGAAGCACTCGGCTCCGCTGTCCTGGGGCTGGTTTGGGACCGTGCGGGTCGACCGCAAAGTCACGAAGTATGAGGAGCAGCAGCGGCTCCTGCTTTACCACACTCACATAAAGCCCAAACTGCGCAGTTACTACCTGGCGCCCCTCAACCTGCCCCAAGAGGAGGAAGAGCCACCCACACCCGTGCCTCCTGAGCCGGAAAAGAAGGTGGATCCAGGGAAGCCGGAGAAGAACGTCACTAATGTTGCAGCAGATCCCGTTAAGAAGAAAAAGAAAAAGAAACCGGCTTCTGCAAATAAACAAGAGGTACATATGAGAAAAACATGCATTTCCGGTGTATATTTTTATTATATCCTTTAGAAGAATTGTTCTTCTTTACTCTTTCCCTGTTAGCATTTAATTTTTTATTTATTGTTGCCAGCCACCGCCAGCATTTTTTATCATTTTCACAAAATGATCATGGCCCTTAGTGTATTTTATTATATAAATTCACAAATGCATCTGCTTAAATACGTAATTGCTTCTTCGCCCATGTTTTTGACTCCGTATTCAATTGCCTTCCAAATACCCACACTTGAGGACTTTGACCACTTGACTACATTTATGACGTATTTTCTGATATTTGGACAAGGGGATTATTCTTTCAGATGATGTGAAATAGCGCCTCCTGCTGTATAACAGTGAAAACACGGAAAGCTGGAAAATTCTGTCAATGGCAGCATGGGAAAGAGTTAAAAAGTCATAAAATCAAGTTTTCTATTAAAATTGCAATAATTTCATGTGGTTTAGGACTACAAGCAGCTCAACCCAGTCATGCAGTACACGTCAGGCATGGCTCCTGATCTCATAGGCATGAGCCAGTCAAACATGCCTTTCCGAATGGGCTACCAGCCTCCAATGACCATGTATGCCCAGAACCAGCCTCTGCCACCAGGTCAGTGCATGCCTTTTAACCTCTTCTATGGTTCAACTTCATAAAGCAGTTGTTTCAGTAATTTTAGAATCATGATATCAATAGGACATCATCTATTTTTTATGCTTTTTTTCGTATTTTTCCCCTAAGGAGGCCCCGGTTTAGAGCCCCCTTTCCGTCCCAGGGGTCCTATGGGAAAAAATCCTCCACGTCCCGCCTACAGCATGCCTAATATGCAGGTTGCTGGCATGGGAAGCATAATGGGAATGGACAAGCAGTTCCAGATGGGCTACAAGCCCCCTCAGAGCATGCCTCAGGGGCAGATTCTCCGTCATCAGCTACAGGTCAGACTGGTGAGTCTGGTTTTACTGATCAAGACCCCAGACCAAAAACACATGGTTTTGTTGTATTTTGTCTGATTAGTTCATCTGCTTTGTATTGCATGTCCTATAATTATTAGAGCTTGCTCAGGCAAACATGTACTGCAGAGACCCCACACATTTTTAGGACTAGTGACTTGACTTGGAGAAGTCTGACCATGCATCACCATTTACGGGTCCAAGCCCTCCTTCAGATATCAAAAGCAAGCAACAAATGGTGATGAAATAACAGGGTAGCCAGGTCTGCAAAACAAAACCAGCCCAAGAGCTAATCAGAACTATCATAATTGTGTATTTTCTGAGGTTTTCCTCTCCACTGGGGGTCCCTTCCATCAAAATAGTGATCTGGGGAGACTGCTTTAATTCTGTGGTAAACCCATAGACTTGGCAACAAGTCTTATTATGGCTTGACTTGATTGCATGTAAATGGTTGTATATGTAAGTATGGAAGTCCATTTAAGCCACTGAATATATATATTTTTTTTTTTTGGAATTGCAACCTTTTTATTTCACAATTTTCTCAGAATTGTGAGAACCTCATAATTGAAAGTCAAATTCTGAGAGGAAATAGGCTATTTTCTTAATTGTGAGTTTATATATCCCACAATTCTCGGGATTCTCTGCAATTTATTTCCCGGGATTGCATGATTGTATTTCACAATTCTGAATTTATAACTCTGAATTGCAACATTACTGCACAATTACAATAGAGAATTGTGATATGAACTCAGTTATAAAGTAGGAACTGTAGAATATAAATTCTGAATTGTGAGAAATTTGGAGTTGCGTGATATAAACTTTTTCACAGTTTTGACCTTTTCTCAGAATTTAAATAAAATTGCAAGTCCAATTCTGAGGGAAAAGATTGTTCATAAAATGGTTTATATTTCACTATTCTACTTTACTTCTCTATGTCTCCATGTCTATATATCGCAGTTCTAACTTTCTAACACACAATTCTGACTTTATGACTCACAACTGTGAGTTTATATCACACGTTTTTGAGAGAAAAGGTTAATTGTGAGAAAGTCGCCAGTTTTTATTCAGTGGCAGAAACAAGCTTCCATATATGGGTCACCTCAGTTTAAGAAGCAAAAAATGAGTCGCTCTTAAAGTTTGAAAACCACTGATGTAGACCATCATGGAGATGTGTTTCCATGGGCAAGCACCATCTGTGTTTTTGTTTTGTCTCATATTGGTTTGTGAATGTTTAATTCAGAAAGGTTGTTGGTTGGATGATCATTTTCAGGAAATGGAAGCATTTGTGATTTCTTTAATGCTCTTTTTCCCTTATCTAGAATCATAATCATTTACTTGGACAGCAGATTAGACAAGTGGCACCTAATCAACAGTATCCATCAATGCAGCCGACACAGGCAAGTATAGGAAAATTTGCAGTGTCGATTTGTTCAGCATTCACTGAAACCCGGAGATAACAGCCCATGTTTCTCTCTTCAGAATATTCCCCAGGGCTATACCTCGTATGGGTCACACATGGGGATGCAGCCACACCCCTCTCAGCCCGGTGGAATAGTTCCTGCCTCGTACGGGAACCAGGGCTTCCAGGGGGGACATCCTGGTACAAACCCAGGCATGGTGGACTCTCTTAGGCAAATGCAGCAGAGGCCTAGTGGCTACGTCCATCAGCAGGCTCCAGCAGCATACGCACACACAATGCCGAACCCGCAAAGGTCAGTCACAGACAATACTGCCTGGCTTAGTCCTGGTCCTAGCACCTTGCCTAAAATAATCTAATTTGCTAAATGTAGTGTTCATTTTGTAACAGCTGTTTTTAATTTGGTCCTTGTCCAGTCATGTCCTTTTTCATTTTGATCATATTTAGATATTATCTTGTTTTTTTTCAGTCAAGTTTTAGTTTAATAAAAGTCTGTCAATTTTAGTCATGCTTCATAATGGTTAAACTAATAACACAATTATTTTGCTAAAAATTATAATCGTGCTGATCATGACTATTGTCATTTGAGAATTATTGCACCACAAATCAGTGAATGTCAACTCTTACACATGGTTTATTTTATCTCATAAATTATCACTCTACATTATGAAAACTGGTAAAAAAAATTATCTTATACCGACCTACAGGCAGAAACTCAAATCAGCTAAACCTGTTATAAGAACTGTTAAAAGATGGACTAATGAAGCAGAGTAAGATTTAAAAGCTTGTTTCGACCTCACTGATTGGACTGTTTTTGAAGCTGCCGCCACCGATCTGGACGAGCTCACAGAGACTGTAGCTTCATATATCAGTTTCTGTGAGGATATATGCATCCCCACCAGGTAGGGGTGTGCGATATGACGATTTTTGATCGTAGACGATAAAAATGTCTCCACAATCTGCTTTTGGAGAAATATCATAGTATCGTTCTACAGCGAATATTCTTTCAGTTACAGTTCTGGCACCTCCGTATCAATATACTGTTAACAATTGTTACTCTCACGACATACTTGTGTTTTAAAGCCTTGCCAGTTAAACGTTTCATTCACGTGCTGGTCTGATGTGCGCTTTTTCTGAGCCTGTATGATCCGGCGTCAATATTGACTGGTCTGAGGAACATCACCAAGTACAAGACGCCTCCCCCACAGTCTGTGGAGAATCAACAACTGGCTGACGATCTGAATGTGTTTTACTGCCGATTTGAAAAGGCCAGATTGACACCCAGTACCACTCGGATCTGCTCTTCACACATTCACCTACCCCCCCTGAAACCCCCTCCCTCCCTCCCCCACCATTCTACCTGCGCTTAAAGTCTGTGTAGAGGATGTGAACCGGGTCTTCAGAAAACAGAAATCTAGGAAATCTTCAGGACCAGACGATATTTCACCTGCCTGTCTAAAAGTCTGTGCTACTGGCCCCCATCTTTACACAGATCTTCAACAGATCTCTGGAGCTGTGCGAAGTTCCCTGCTGCTTTAAACGCTCCACCATCATTCCCATCCCCAAAAAGCCCAAAATCACTGGCCTTAACGATTACAGACCTGTCGCTTCTCGTGTCTGTGGTCATGAAGTCACTTGAGAGATTGGTCCTGGGACATCACTAGACCCTTGCTGGATCTTCTTCAGTTTGCCTACAGAGCAAGCAGGTCTGTGGATGACGCTGTCAATATGGGACTGCATTACATCCTGCAACACCTCGACAAACCTGGGAATTACGCAAGGATCTTATTTGTGCACTTCAGCTCGGCCTCCAATACCATCATGCCTGACCTTCTCTCAGACAAACTCACACAGCTCTCTGTGCCCACCTCCATCTGTCAGTGGATCACCAGCTTTCTGACAGACAGGTAGCAGTTAGGGAGGCTGGGTAAACTCTCACCATCAGCACTGGCGCCCCTCAGGGTTGTGTTGTCTCCCCACTGCTGTTCTCCCTCTACACCAATGACTGCACTTCAAAGGAACCCTCTGTCAAGCTCCTGAAGTTTGCGGACGGCACTACAGTCATCGGCCTCATCAAGGACGGAGACGAGTCTGCTTACAGACAGGAGGTTGAGCAGCTGGCTGTCTGATGCAGTCTTAACAACCTGGAGCTAAACACTCTCAAAACTGTGGAGATGATAGTGGACTTCAGGAGAGACGCCCCTGCTCTCCCCCCACTCACCATCATGAACAACACTGTGACTGCAGTGGAGTCATTCAGATTCCTGGGAACCACCATCTCTCAGGACCTGAAGTAGGACAATCACATTGACTCTATTGCGAAAAAGGCCCAGCAGAGGCTGTATTTCCTCCACCAGCTAAGGGAGTTAAACCTGCCACAGGAGCTGCTGAAACAGTTCTACTCTGCCATCATCGAGTCTGCCCTGTGTCCTGTGTTCATCTATAACTGTTTGGTTTGGTTCAGCTACCAAAACAGACATCAGAAGACTACAACGGACAGTCAGGACTGCTTTATTATCGGATTAGAGGATTACCGGGGCCCCTCTGTCCAGCCTCCAAGAAATGTACACCTCCAGAGTGAGGAAAAGGGCTAAGAAAGTCACTCTGGACCCCTCACACCCAGCACACTGCCTCGTTGAACTGTTGAACTTGCAAGCTCATAGACAGTAATGTGTTCGACCAAAGTCCCTTTCTCAGCAATGCGCGGACCGATCCCTGTATGACAGCACCGCTTTTGATGTCCGATCGGTCTTCGCGGAGCTGCCTCTAATCGAACACACCTCATCTCACAGCTGGTCCGTTTTGACGGCACACTTACGCTCACATCCGCATGTAAACATGTCGTCGGCGTGGAAGTTCTTCATTGTGAGTTAAGCAGGCTCAATGTTCGCAATTTGTAAATTCAATTGACTGTTTTTACTCAAGTTCGCTGACGAAGTTTCAATCAGAGCCACAGCAGAAGTGTTTTGTGTCTCCGAGCAACACAGTGGTGTTTCGTTACTGAATGAATCCACATTATTGAACGAATCAAGTGAGTCAACGATTCAGTAAACCATTCATAACGACAGGAGTCACTTGCCTTGTTTGAATGAATGACTCGCTCAATAAAACAGTCATTTACCGCCATCTACTGGTGGTTTGGTTTCATATTTAAAAGTATTGCATTTTTCCCAACATTTTTTACTTGTATGTTCAAAAATATTTAAAACATTAATCTTATAAAATGATTTATGCATTTTAAATGTTGTGATGTAAATCCATGTATGGCACCTCAGCTTCTTTAAAAAGTCTGTGCAAATGCATCTAATGCCACTTCAGAGCATACAGCTTTAGTATCCTCTACAGTGAAAAGCTGTTGATAGTATGCGCACTCTAATGTGAACATTACAATTAGCAAAAATGAATTACTCCACTGCTCACAAAGAGAAGTATGAACACTGATGACAAGAGAGTTGCACTGCCCAAAAAGTTTGTGGTATAAATGTGCTTTTTTATTAGTCTTTTCCCTTTATTTCATTGTCAGAGTGCACCAGAATGCTTAATTTACATGTTAAATTCTCAAAAAATACCTTCTGGGGGAGGGAATGCCCCCCAGCCCAAGGTTTACTTTCCGAACTATGTCACCTTTTTGATCTCTTGTGAGCTTGCAGGTATGGCTAATGGTTAATAATGCATGTGTTCATTTTTGACTGGGCTAAAGCATAAAAATACCATGTTTAGGAAACATTTAGTTCGCACTTGTTTCTCAGAAAAACAATGCTACAGCCAGTTATTCTTGTTTGAAATGTGTGTTTTTGTCTGTCACTCCGCCCACTGCCAGTTTATCCAATAGTATTTTCAACACCCCAGGTTGCCAGTTGGTGGAAAACACAGCATGTTAAAAAACACTAATAAATCAACTCATCAACTTACAGTATAAGGCTCGTCACATTCCATTGTCAATTGCACTCATTCCTGTTGCATGTCCTCAATCTGGCAACCCAACTGAGCATCGAGTCCAAAGAGGAGGGGTGGGAGAACCAACACTCTCCAATGTTTTAAATTTGGACAGCAGGACAAATTCAACCACTATTTATCAATATTACATACTGCACATTTAATCTAAAGTGTTACCCCATACTTATTTAGTAACCTTATACTGCACAACCCTACTTTGAAGGAGTGTAAAACAAATCAGCTCAACTTTCACCATCTGTTTCAGGTTTTCCCATCAGTCCATGCAGCAGACACCTATGATGCACAGCCTGGGTCAAGGTCACTTGGCAGCGCAGGGCATGCACCCCAACATGAGGACCAATCAGATGATGGAGCAACAACAACAACAACAAGTCCAACAGCAGCAGCTGATCAGACAGCATCCTATCAGAGTACGCACACACACACACACCACCCAATGCATTGTGTCAGGGCTGGACGAATAATCGAAAAGAAATCGAAACCGAAATTCAGAACCTCTAACCGACGTAATTTTCCCTCATCGGTTATAGCAAGTTGGCATGATCCATTTTTTTTAACGGCAACATGGCGGAGTAGGCATCTGTGCCATAGATATGTTCTGCGCTGTGCTTTAAAAAAAAAAAACATTCCTTGTTTTAGATGCAAAGACATCTGCCATGTTCCTTTCTCTTAATCAGCAGTGCTCTATATTTACATTGCATTATTTAAAACAATATCCCTTAACAAGAGATACAAGATACTTTTCGCATTACAATATTTAAAATGTATTTTGTTTTCAAGAGATAATAGTTATTTTCTACTTTTGGCATGGCAATGGTTTGCAAAAAAAAATATTTTCCTTTTTTTTGGAAAATTGCTTTTTACAATAAAAATGAAATGTGACCTTTTCGTAAGACATCTTCATTTCAAGCAAGCTTTGAGTTTAATTGTTTGAAATATTCAACAAATAACCATAAATACTTTGTTTCCTTCAATTATTTTAAAATAACAAAGATAATAAATGCACTCTTTCATTACAAAAAAATATCCCACCTTTTAATAATTGAGTATATTTACCAGTACGAATCTTTCATGAACTATAAGGACAAAAAAATGATGATAAAAATCTTTCAATAATTGTAATTAAGGTAAAGTGTTCAATTAATCGAAGTTTTGATTTTAGGTTATATCGCCCAGCCCTACATTGTGGGATACTGCACATTTCACATAACGCCTACATTTCAGTGATTCGCCTGTAATGTTATTGTATTTGTGTGTTTGTCTTACAGCAGCAGCAGGTTCAGCAACAAGTGCAACAGCAGCAGCAGCAGGCTCAGCAGCAGCAGGTTCAACAGCAGCAGGCTCAACAGCAGCAGGCTCAGCAGCAGGTTCAACAGCAGCAGGCTCAGCAGCAGCAGGCTCAACAGCAGCAGGCTCAACAGCAGCAGGCTCAACAGCAGCAACAGGTTCAACAGCAGCAGCAGCAGGCTCAACAGCAGCAGCAGCAGGTTCAACAGGCAGCAGCAGCAGGTTCAACAACAGCAGCAGCAGGTTCAACAACAGCAGCAGCAGGTTCAACAACAGCAGCAGCAGGTTCAACAACAGCAGCAGCCTTCCGCTCAGGCCCTGGGGATGCAGCCCATGGTGAGACCATGCACTTTTAAAATGCACCATGTACTGAAACACAAAGGGGTGGAAAAGTGGGTAGATAATAGGGCTGGGACAATAAATCAATGCATCGTGAATCAAGTAGTTGTTCTCCATCGAACCTGAGATTATCGAAATGCATGGCGATTCTCTCTGGAATCGATTCTGAGCTTAGTTTTTAACGACAGACGGCGCTCTAGGCTAGTTTTTAACCGCACACCTAAATGCTCATGAAGAAGAGCGCTGCTCGTGCTTTTGGCGGAGTCATGTAAGTGGTTAATTGTATAGATATGTATAGATACCTTATTCGAGCTCTCCAGATACGTTGACGCGTCCACCATCTTGGAACGGTCAGCTTGACGTCATTCACCATAATAAATAATGAATACTCAAAGATATACAAGCGTATAACTTGCTGTTGACACAGTCAACGCACTCAAAGGTTCGCAGACCATTCCAAAAATGGCACATTGCTTGCATATCGCGGCCAATAGAAACCGTTGCTAATGAGGAATCTACGTATTTATGTCTATGGTTAAATGTACTTGCACCTCGGCTTTTATGACGTGAGATTAAAGAGTAAGTTCACCCAAAAATTTAAATTCTGTCATTAATTATTCACCCTCATGTCGTTCCAAACCCGTAAGACCTTCGTTCATCTTGACAGAACTTTCTTTTTTTGAACTGTATGAATGATTATTTAGGTTCAAGTGGTGCATGTGTAAGTAGGGTTGGGCCGATATACGATGCCATCGTCCATCGCTGATATTTGCAGCACAATCGGCTAATACCGATAAATAAAAAAAATGCCAAAAATCGGCCCGATAAATCGGTCGACCTCTATTCACGATGCATTGATTTATTGTCACAGCCCCAGTTTTAGAAGCTTCTTATTGCTTTACTTTTTGTATATTCTGAACATGTTCTTCTGTATTTTGTCTCAGTTCCCTCGGCAAGGCATGCAGCAGACCCAGCAGCAGCAGCAGACCGCAGCACTGGTCAGACAGCTCCAGCAGCAGCTCTCAAGTATGCTTCAATATCTACATTACTCCGTTTCAAGCAGCCATGACACACTATTTTGTTTTTGCTTGATATGCTTTGCCCTCCAAATGTTTTCAAATGCTCATGGAAGGATATTGAACAATATCAACATGAATCCTTATTTCTTGCAGGGCTGCACCCTAATAGTCCACAAAATGTTAGTCAATTATGGCTTATCATTTGAAAGTGAAATATGTTAGTAGCAACTTTAAAGGGGTCATATGATGCTATTTTAAAGATCATTATTTGGTGTTTAACAGAATATGTTGGCATGCTTTAATGTTCAAAAAACACATTATTTTTCAAATACTGTACATTATTGTAGTTCCTCTATGCCCCGCCTCTCTCAAATGCAAAGCCCCTCCTTCCGACAAGCGCAGTCTGCTCTGATTGGCCGACTGACATAGTGCATTGTAATTGGCCGAACACCACAAACACGCGTCGGAAATGTAACGCCCCTTTCCATAATCACGAGCTTCAGCTTTCAAGTAAGTTTTACCATCAGTTCAAGCCCGAAAGGGGAACAGAGTCGCGTGACAGACACAGTGATGATGCTCGTATGTATTTGCAGTACACAAGACGCGATTAAGACTATTTCTAACGGGCTGTTCACTACCCTGTGATATGACCCAAGGTTCATGAAACTGTCGTCCATAAAATGCGTTGCACAAATTCAAACATTTGGGTTGTGCTGTTCTGTTGTAAACAAATATTAACCAATGATTCCTAAATGCATCTACTTTCAGAAGACCAAATAAAGAGCTTTTGCTTTCACATATAAACACAGCGTCTCACTGACACGGCTGCTTCAACACTACTGCGTTACCGAAACCACACCTTCTTTCTTTGCGTGAATATTTGTACAGCATTATGCAAATATTTCCACATCCTGACGTAGACATGTGGGGGCGTGTTTGAATGAGGCGTTTTAGACCTGTCTGCTTCTCTTTTAGATAGAATAAATCCTATTGTGGGAGACTTTGAGCTTTTTAACTCTGCAGATCATATACATCAGGGATCCTCAAATCCCTGACGAGATCCACTTTCCTGCAGAGTGTTCCTGTGGCTCAGTGGTTAGAGCATTGCGTTAGCAGCGCAAAGGTTGTGGGTTCGATTCCCAGGGAACACACATACTGAAAATAAATGTATATGCTGAATGCATTGTAAGTCGCTTTGGATAAAAGCGTCTGCTAAATGCATAAATGTAAATGTTTAGCTGTAACCCTAATCAAACACACCTGAAATTGCGTCATATGACCCCTTTAACACAACTGCTAACTCTAACATTAACCGAGATAAATGTGTGCTATTAGGCACATATCCAAGCGTTTGAATGAAAGCTATTAACGTGGTACCGCACTGGCATTGTTTTCTGCTGGAGACAACTTGAAATATGCCGTCATTTTTGCTCATGCATATAAGAGTAATACATCACTTGAAAGTGTAAAGGGTCTACTTTTATACACTCACAATATCAACTAAAACGTTTGGTGAAGTAAACAAAAAGGATGCACTGTCTGCCATTTCAGTCAACAAGCCTAACAGCAAAATAAAACTCAACTGCAGCGTGGCACAAAAATGAATGAAACTCAAATGAATTGGCTACTTGCCTCAGACATGAGAAATGTATGTAGAAAGCTGAAATTTCTACTTTTAAACAAAGCAGTTCAAAACAAAAAAAATAATGTAATCCATATGAAAGGTGCTGTTTTCTCTAAATGTGCGTCACTGTACTGCGGAGATCAGCATCATCAGCTTCATCTTTGCAGCCGACACACTGACTCAGACAACACTAGTTTATTAATAAATAATTAAAATATCTATTTTTTCTGACGCATTGTCATTACATTTGCATATGCATGTGCTTGAGTGCAAAATAGGCTAAATATTAAAGGCTCCATAAGTATATAGTATATAGGGCAAGTATATGGGGCCCTAAGAAATTAAGTGTTTTTTTTTACTTAAAAAAAATCTGATACATTTCTTGACTCCACATTAATGATTACATTTACATTTAGTAATCAAAAGCTACGTTTTGAAATCATGAAACTTTTTTTTTTTTTTTTTTTTATTCTATGCAATATGTTTTATTTTACAATCTGTTTTTCCTGGTAATCAAATGAAAGGCATACAACATTAATTTAATTCTTCTTGTAATCCAATGAAAATTAAACCCTTCCCGTTTTTGGCAAACAAAGTGCTGCACAACAAGTGTGCTGTTAAAATTGTGTGATTATTCCATTTAAAAAAATGTGTTTTAATAACCATTTTATTGGCAGTAGTAGTAGTTTTACAGTAGTATTATTAAGAAATGCATTCTGTTGTACAAAAGCAATATTTGTCACAATTGTATCAAGTTAAACTGAACTTTTATTATGACGAGTTGCCGAGAAGACCTTTCAGTTTCTGTGTATATATGAAATTATCAAATGCTTATGAAGTGAATCTCAGAGCAGCTCTGAAGACAATGTTTATGTATTATGTCAATGTTTTGGCAAAACTTCACAACGTAATACAAAAATAGCTCAAAAGTAATGTAACGCATTACTTTCCATAAGAAGTAACTAAGTAGCACAAGTAGATACTTTTTAGGAAGTAACGCAATATTGTAATGAATTACTTTTAAAAGTAACTTTCCCCAACACCGCCTATATACAAGTATTCAAATTAATATAAACACAGTCATTTGTTTAAGCCACCAGTCGACTAGAAAAAATCTGTAGTTGGGAGCAACCCTAGTATGTTCTAAGTTCATCGTTTTTATGATTGTTTTCATTTCCCTGTCTTACCCCTAGCCCGTGTCCCTCGAAACCGAGTGGTAAGCGCTAGGGGTGAAAACATCCCCCTATGAAATGAGACGCCACTTGGTTACTGTTACGTCATCATACATCGTCGCTAGCTGCTGCTACGTCACCAGAGGACAAGTGTTGATCACAAACTTCCGTCAAGTGTTTGATCACAAACTCTCCGTCTAAAAGTGTGTTTGTCGATTGCGTGGGTTTTAGTGATGTTTTCTCTCGTCAGAGAAACGCACTGTTGTGCAAATCAGCAATGTAACTAGCGTGAAAAATAGCCATTTTTAAAAATGCTTCAATTAAGAGCATGGTTGCAAATATATATGTACAGGACTGTGTAGAGCACAAAACAAGACTGTCGTAATTTTAAATCAATTATTTAAGCTGAAAATACTCTCTGGATGATCTGGATCAGTGTATTCTGGGTACCCCTTGGCTTCAAGTAAGCTCGAGAAAATGCTTGGTTTTAAGGGGTATCTACCCCTTCCCCTTACCCCTACCCCTCGATCAAAACCAGAATTGGGACAGTCCTTACTCTCACGTGAACGCGCACAACTAAGGGGAAGGGGGAAGACAGAGAATTGGGATTCACCCTTAGTGCTGTTCTTTATCAATGCAAAGTCATCAATATGTAAAAATGTGTCCTGTTATGTTTTGAAATTCTGTATCTGTATCTTCTTTCCCTAGGTACTCAACCTGGACAGAACACCAACTCATATTTCTGAGAGCGTCTGAATGCATTTCACCAGTGGTAAAGAGTAGTTTTGTGTCCACATTAGCGGATTCTCTGCTACATGGAGCTTTCTGAGAGAAGAAGAAGCTAACCGAATCTGAAGTAGAGTCCAACATTGTTTTCAGACATGTATTTCTGAAAGTCATAGAGGATTCATTTCGAGGTGAATCATGGAAGAGTTTATGTAAAAAAGAAGTTCAGGAAAGTATAAGAATATTGCAACCTTTTTTATTTTATTTCAATTTGTACAATTTTTCAGTTTAGTGTATTTCTCATTAAAAAAAAAATCATGTCGGTTTGTATGCCTTGTCGTACATTGTATAGCGTGTGACCTTAAATCATGTGTTTGCTTTAATTTCTGTGCAACCCTGACACCGTCGTTATATCTTATTAAATCATGGTGAGGTTCAAGAATTGTCTTGTGTTGTTGCCGTTTTGGGAGTTTTCTGTTTCACCGTTCTCCTCTCCAGACGACTAAACAACACTCCCAAATCAGGACCGAGCGCTCGTCCTTCCAACCCACAGTCTCGTCCTTCATATCTCATCAAAAACTTAAGAGAATCCCAGCTTCTCTCCTCCGGCGAGACTCCCAACCTGGATAAAATTGTATGGGCAAGCCCCGGCACCACAGGCTGCAGGAGAATCCCATACACCCTGAGGCACTCTAAAGACACATGAAGGACTGTATCAAGCCACCGCCGCTCTCCGGGATCGCTCCGGTCCAGCTTCCACGGGGCATGTCTTTGTACAAACCCGTTAGTGAGCCGCACGCATGCGCTGATGGCCTCCAGCGCTTTATAGATGTGCAGATTCTCAAAGTGTTGCTCTACTAAGACCGGAAGCGCCGACACAGCCTCCGTCATTCTGTAATCATCCGAGACGGCTCTTCCAGCGAGCTCTTCCGTTGGGAAGCAAGTGTTGGAGAAGCGAGGATACACCTGTGTGGGGTTAATCGAGAGCGCTGTGCATCGGTTTAACAGCCCTCCGAGAGCATCCGCTAACTCGCTGTTGCACATCTTAACGACTTTATCGTCATAATAGTCACAGTCCGAATCAGGAACGCCTTGTCTGAGAAGAAAGTATCTCAAACCATCCACACTGAACTTCTCAATGGCGTCCAAAGGGTTGATCACGTTTCCGAGACTCTTGGACATTTTCTTTCCCTCCACTGTCCAGTGCGAGTGAACATATATCACCCGGGGAAGAGGCAACCCGGCAGCCATGAGAAACGCCGGCCAGTATATGGCGTGAAACTTGAGGATGTCCTTTCCCACGACGTGATGCACCGCTGTCCACCATTGAGAGTGATTCTGAGGGTAACCGACCACCGTCAGATAGTTCACCAGAGCATCCAGCCAGACGTAGATGGTCTGCTCCGGATCGCCCGGGACCGGGACACCCCACTGGAGCCGGCTCTTCTGCCGAGACACCGACAGATCTGGGATGTCGTCCTCCAGCCACTGGAGAACCAAGTCGTGAAACTTCACCGGCTGGATGACCTTCGGGTTCGATCGAAGCCAGTGAAGTAATTCGGTGCGGAAGTCTGATAGGCGGAACATGTAATTGTCCTCCTCCATCCACTCCACCTGTCAGAGAGGATAGAGAAATTATATTATACCACTTTGAAGAACTTCAGAAGAGTTTGATTAGGTCTTGTGTGTCACAAAAGACTGGTATAACTTGGGATAGTTCACCCAAAAATGAATATTTGATGTTTATCTGCTTACCCCCAGGGCATCCAAGATGTAGGTGACTTTGTTTCTTCAGTAGAACACAAACGAAGATCATTTAATGACCTGTCATATAATGGCAGTCAATGGGACCCACGGCTTTGAGAGACAAAAAAAACATACACAGACAAAACCAAAGTAAACCCTGCGGCTCGTGATGATACATTGAGGTCTAAAGACACGAAACATCGGTCTGTGCAAGAAAGTAAACAGTATTTATATCATTTTTTTTCTTTGTCCAACTGTCTCCTGTGTAAACAATGCGTGATGTATATGCACGACAGATGTTTTGTGAACGCGCCATTACAGTGGATCAGTTGGAGAAAAAATATAATAAATACGGTTTACATTCTTGCACAGACCGATCGTTTCATGTCTTAAGACCTCAATGTATCGTCGAGCCGCAGGATTACTTTGTTTTTGTTTGTGTATTTTTTTGACTCTCAAAGCCGTGGGTCCCATTGACTGCCATTATATGACTGACAGACTGCAACGGTTTGAGTTAAAAATCTTTGTTTGTGTTCTACTGAAGAAACATCTTTGATGCCCTGGAGGTAACCAGATAAACATCACATTCATTTTTGGGTGAGCTATCCCTTTAAGGGTCAGTCTTCTATATATACAGAAGTCTTGTTTCCAAATATTCACTCCACATCAGTCAACCTGTGGATGTATTCTAGATCAGGGCTTTACTGCGAAAAATGGTGAAGCGTTCAATGCTTATTTTAGCCGCTGTTATGTTTTATACAACATCGCTGAATGTGTATGCGAAGGACTAGCTCAGCTAGCAAGCAATGTTTAAAGTAGAGACGCTCCCCAGAAAGATATATTCCTCCCAAAAGCCCCTCATAAAAGTAACAAATAAACTTTTCTATATCGTTTCTTGTCCCGCTCCCGCCTGCAAAAGCCTACATAAAAGTAATCAATATAGACTTTTTTTTCAGTACATCAAATAAATGTACCTGAAATGGTTCTGTAAACGCTCCCGCATAAATGCTCCCGATACAATATTTGTTATTTAGGCTCAGCATCAACATTCACAAAGCACTGTTGTGTTTAGCAGAAGAGCACGCATGGGCTGCTGCGTGCACGGTTCGGCATGACAGAATACCACCAGCGCTTCCTTTATTATCACTAAAGCTGACCTCTCAGTTCATCGAGATCTCACAGCGCTGTTATAACACCAGGAACACATGCACAATGAATCTACACTGTGTGTTAAATACACTATTACTATAATACTAACTACTAGTTTAAAGACCTAAGGTGTCCTAATATAAATTGGTATACTATATATTACACAGTGTAAAATAAAAATATTGTTTCTATTAAGTTACTTAATTTGTTTTCTACTCACTTTAGTACTGTACTGTTAGATGTTAGTTCACTTATTATAATTTAATTTTAATATAGTTGTCGTTTACGTATAGTTTAATTGAATAATCTAAAAAATAAGAATAATTATTCTCTTAATCAGCTTTTTGTTGTTTGCTTATATATTTTAGTCAAATTTTTTTCTAAATTTGTTATCTTATTTTTTATTCATCACAGTTTATTATTTTAATCATTTTCATTTTTTTCAAGTCTATTTTAATATTTTATTCTTTACTTTAATTATCATTTAATTTGTTAACATTTTATTAAAATGTTTCATTTATTTTAATGTAAGTTTTAGTTTACTAATTTTAAATCTAATTTTAGTGTTCACTTATTTATATAATTTAGTCTCAGTTTTTAGTTTATATATTTACTAAGTTTTTTGTTTTTATTTTTTCTAATTTTTATTTACTCAACTCAATTTTGAAAATCTATTTTTATTTAAATAATTTTGGTTTTTCTAATTCTGCATCCTCTCTCTCTCTCTATATTATATATATATATATAGTGGTGGGCCGTTTCAGTCGTTAAGTGAGATTTTTAAAAAAAATTCGCCGTTAATCTATTCCAAGTTGGGTTGGGAGCTTATATACGCAAGCTTTATTCTTTACGGATGTATTTAGCCGAATTGCATAGGGGGCGAGAAATTAGGCTCGCAGTTTGGACAGATTGTTAACGGCTGGTCTGTGTTTAATCGGGCAGGACATCCAAACGCTCAACCTATCATTCATCAACCTCAAATATGGCTTTTTCACTGAAAGATTTTAGCAACTTTACATTCAAATGTTTCTAGAGAAATTTATTTTAATGTAGGCTCCGGTGCGCTCATTTTGCTCTTTTAACTTATTCTTGGTTTACTAATCTTTTCGAATTGTAAGTCGTTACGTTTATTTGTATATATAACAACGAAATTAGTCTAATTTTTAGTTTATAGGATGCGCTTTTTATTTGGTTGAGCGAGAAATACTCGTTATATTTAATCTAATTTTATTAAAGAAAAATATTATATAGAGATTTGTCAAAAAAAATAAAAATACACGTGTTTAGTTTTTTTTTTATCATGAAATTTAATTTTTATGGCTTTACTAACAAAAAAACAACATTTTGGGTTTTTATTCAATTTTGAAAATCTGTAATTAGTTTCGGCAAAAACAACAACAACACAGGGAGTTATTTGGAACGGGATTTTCCTCCAGTTTTTTTTCGTGGGATGGGACGGGAAGAGAAAGTTTGTGTTTGCATTTTGGAAAAGGTGTTTTAATCTGAGAAACCCGTTACTCAAAGACTTACTTCATGGACCCCTAGAATTCATCCATTTTAATCTGCTAGATTAATTAGATTAATCTAGATTTAAAAAAAAGATCTTTGCCCCCTCTTATATATACATAGATACCTCATTAGCGACTGTTTCTATGGGCCGCTATACGTAAGCCGTCCGCCATATTGTAGCGGTAAACTTGACGTCATTCACCACAGTAATCCCTGAATATTCGAAAGATAACACAATCAATGCACAGAACGGCTCAACGGCGTACAGTACGGTGAACGACTTCCAAGATGGCGGCCGCATCTACGTGCCTGGAGCGGTCGAATAGAGCGTCTATATACGTCTATGGGTGCAATCAGAGGAGGGATGGATGGTACCTTGTGTCCGCTCTCGGCGGATACTTTGATCGGTCTTCCCTCGGAGTCTGTGCTGTCAGTGACTTGAGCTGGAGTGAGAAAACTTTCATCTGGAGTGGAGTACCAGCCTTCATACGTGCCCTTGTAGAGGAAGCCTTTGCTCTGGAGAACCGTCCAGAAGTGTTCAACGGCCCGTCTGTGCCTTGGCTCTGTGGTCCGGATGTAGTCCGTGTATGAAATACTGCATCTCTGGAAAACATGCTTGAAACGCTGGGATACCTCGGTGCAGAAGCTCAGAGGCTCTTGACCAGCTTTACTAGCTGCCTGCTGGATCTTCAGACCATGTTCATCTGTGCCTGCAGAGTATACACAAACAACACACTGTAACAGGAGTATATGTGACCCTGGACCACAGAATATATACCTCATAAGTGTCATTATATGGGCCAATTACAAAAAAGCTTTAACTGTGCCAGGTTATTAAGAAATACTATTTGTGTAATCAAATTGGTTGCTTGATATGTGACCCTGGACCTGGTCATAAGAGTACATTTTTTATTTATACATCAATCAGAAAGCTGAATAAATAATCTTTCCATTGATGTATGGTTTGTTATGATTGGACAATATTTGAAAATCTGGAATCTGAGGGTGCAAAAAAATCTAAATATTGAGAAAATCATCTTTAAAGTTGTTCAAATGAAGTTCTTAGCAATGCATATTACTAATCAAAAATTAAGTTTTGATATATTAACGATTGGAAATTCACATTATATCTTTGATGGAACATGATCTTTACTTAATATCCTAATGATTTTTGGCATAAAAGAAAAAATGTATAATTTTGACCCATACAATGTATTGTTGGCTATTGCTACAAATATACCTGTGCTGCTTATGACTGCTTTTGTGCTCCAGGGTCACATATAACTTAATTTCAGTCATGCAGAACAGAAATGCATGAAACATACCTGTGGCAAATCTGGAGTTGTATCGCTTTAAGAGTTTGTATCTGTGCAGACAGTCCGCAGTGACCGCGGAGTGCACGTGACCGATGTGAGGAGGCGCGTTCACATAGAAGATGGGAGTTGTGATGTAATATGGTTTCGGAGCTTTCTGTGCACAAACATCGCAAAGCCTGACGGTCATAAAGACTGTAGACGCGCGGAAGTCTTCCGTGTTGAGCATGACCGGATAATCTCAGTGTTGTTATTCTGGCGCGAGTGAGAATACAGAAATACAGACCTCATCACGAGACGGCTGCACCCGGACGCGCGCGAGAGAACATCCGGGTCAGCGCTGTCATACCGGGGTTCTCTTTCAAAGAAAAGGTCCAACAAAAAACACGAATTTTCCCCTTTTTTACCTGCATGTCATGTGACCGTTAAGTTATTAAAATATAATTTTTTAAATCTCAGAGGTACTTCAGGTAAATATGTTCAGATGACTAAAACAGATTGGGAATGCCTGCATTAAGAAATAAGGTAAACTTGTGTATGTAAATGTGTTTGAAAAACAAACGACTTATATAATACAAGCTTAAATAACTTACTAATCGATCATTCAAATAAAATTAAGGTAATGTGTTTATCAGTAGTTGATGCAATTTTGAAACACTTCTTAAACCTGTAATGATTTTTGTTATACAACCAGTTGTATGTATATTTAATAGGCTTTTAATTTAAATATAAAAATTTTAAAATATAAAAGTTTTAAATATTACGTTTATACACACACACACACACACACACACACACACACAAGAGTGTATTTTAAACAAAACTGAATTCGATTTCAAGCGTGACAAATTCTTCTCAAAATATGTGTTTTTCTTTTAAACAATAACACATGACTCAGGTTGATGCAAAATAATAAAATACATACACAAACAGAATACAAAACACAGTAATATTCTACTAAAATATCCAGGCCAAAAAGTATAAATACATAATAAATAAAAATAAATCTAAAGAGAAAAACAAATATATAAAAATTTAACATAAACATCTGGAAATAATGACAAGGACGGAATGTTTTTTAGTTTTTAAGGAGATTAAACAATTTAATTAAGATAAAATAAATGAGAATAATGGCAGTAACACATAAGAATGCCGTAAAACTCCGAAGAAAAAAGAATAACCGGAAGGTAACCCTTACATCGAAGTCATGTTTTAGCAGCTAGAGCTTCTGTGTTGGGCCTTTTAGCTCCGCCTTGAACCGGAAGCGGTCCTGTTGTCTCACGAGCGGCGTTAATCATCTGCAGCCTCATTCCTCCCTGAAGTTACAGTAGAATAATGAATTAAAACGGTCTCGTTTACTCTTTACATTTTACAGATCGACCATCTAATCCGCATTTGAGCTCGGGCGTACAGTACTCGCGTGATCTCGTAGTTGTTAAGATGTCAGTGGTGGGTTTTGACGTGGGCTTTCTGAACTGCTATGTAGCGGTAGCTCGAGCCGGAGGAATCGAGACTGTGGCCAATGAATACAGCGACAGATGCACTCCGTGAGTCCGCTTTACTCCCTCCTCTCACACCGCGGGGAACACCTCTGCCTCAGGCCGAGGAAAGCCGCGGTTACCTGACTCTCTGACAGGCTTTAACCCGCCGAGGTGCCTCCCTGATAGAGCTCATACTGTGGTAGAATACTGTTACCGTAGTAATCGTTTTTACTTACACTACCACTTCAGTAAAAGTACTAGTTTTAGTAGTATATGTTTTGAGAAACAGAACAGATAGTTAACACACCATTTGTTTGGAATAAGTGTGTGTGTGTGTGTGTGTGTGTGTGTGTGTGTGTGTGTGTGTGTGTGTGTGTGTGTGTGTGTGTGTGTGTGTGTGTGTGTGTGTGTGTGTGTGTGTGAGTGAGTGAGAGAGAGTGAGAGAGTGAGACACTGGACCACAAAACCAGTCATAAGGGTCAGTATTTTGAAATTGAGATTTATACATCGTCTGAAATCTGAATAAATGAGCTTACCGTTGATTGTTAGGACAGGACCATATTTGGCTGAGATACAACTATTTAAAAATCTGTAATCTGAGTGATTTTTTTTTTTTTGCGTGTGTGTTGAGAAAATGTAAAGTTGCCCAAATGAAGTTCCTAGCAATCCATATTAATATTCAAAAATATGGTATGATATATTTTACGTAGGAAATGTACTAAATATCTTCATTGAACTTGGAACATGATGGTTACTTAATATCTTAATTACAGAACAGATAGTTAATACACCAACACTGAACCAATTTTTCAAAATCAGATTTAAATCTCGTGTTTTATTCAGACTTACAAATTGTATAATTTGTTTTATTTTCTTTGGAATAAGTGTAAATGTTGTATGTATGCAGAGCTGGGTAGTAACTGATGACATGTAATCTGGATTACTTAATCAGAGTCTACTTGTAATTAATTACATTGTTCTCATGTAATTTGGAATCAGTATCGGACTACAGTTTGTAAGTAATCTACCCTGATCTGTATATGTACTGTGTGTTTAAGACATCTGACTGATAGTTTCTGCTTATATGTGTGTGTGTGTGTGTGTACATACAGACATTTATATATTTTGCACTATATATAGTGTATATAACTGTATGCTCTAATAATTATTGATTTTACCTGGACAGTCATTTATCATAATGTTTGGCAATTTGTGTTTGTCATTTCAGAGCATGTGTGTCTTTTGGACCACGAAATCGATCTATTGGAGCGGCAGCTAAAAGCCAGGTATGTGATGTATGTAGACCTTAGTCAGGTTAGATACTGTTTTTAATTTAACACGGATGAAAGCAGGGCTGTGAGTGATAGAGTCCAGTCTTTACAATCGTACACACTGTAAGGTCCTAGATCCTGTCATTTTCACAACTTTCATCATGTTAAACAACATTGCAATCCACTGAACACATCTACTTCTGTACTTCACAGCCTTATTTTCATTCCTGTCAAAAACTAATTAAGATGCTTCCCTGACTGAGGTCTATTCTCGAGTATTTTCATGCAGTCTTCGTTTTTGTGATCATGCAAGATTTACTCATGTTTTTTGTTCCGATTGAAACACAGATGGTCACCCATTGCAATAACACTGTCCAAGGATTCAAGCGTTTCCATGGCCGGGCGTTCTCAGATCCATTTGTCCAGAACTTGAAGTCCAGTCTGGTTTATGACCTGTCACAGATGCCATCGGGCACGACGGGCATAAAGGTGAGTAGCTAAAACTGAGATGTCTATGAGAAACCCAGCATTCACTTGGCACTTACAAACACATCATGTTGTGAGCTGGCTGATCACATCGTGCCAGCATTGTTCAAAGGTCTAGTTTTGGCAGCAAACACCTTCTTTTAAAGCCAAGCACTGAGTTCTGTTGAGCAGTGATTGTGAGCTGTTTTTGTCCTTTAGCACTCGTGTGTTGTATGTTGTAGGTGATGTACATGGAGGAGGAGAAGGTGTTCAGCATTGAACAGATCACTGCGATGCTCCTCAACAAACTCAAGGAGACTGCTGAGAGCGCCCTCAAGAAACCCGTCGCTGATTGTGTCATCTCTGTGAGTTCACAAATACAATCCCTAAAGATGCTGCATATAATCGGTGTGTTTGCACCTTATCAGGGCTCAACAGTATGAGCGTTTCACTTGCGTTTGCAACTAATAATAGATGTGCAAACTGTATTTAGGTGTACGTGTATGAATAAAAAATCCCCATGCATCAGTTTTAAATTTAAGGTCATAAATATTTTAAATGGTATAACTAGTGCATTATTTTAATTGCATTCTGGGCTTGTTTATAAATAAAGGTCATGCAGGATGTATATTTTGTCCCCTCTGGTTATTATTTGTTTGCACTAACTGTATTTAATGCAATTTTAATGGAATTATTTCATTCAAAGTAAACTATTGCCACTTCTATTCGGGATGCCCCGTCTCAGGAAGGAGAGACAAAGAACATTTGACACATTAAGTCAGTATACATAGATTTGACTAGTATTAGGGTTATTAACTGAAACAATAATAAAAAAAAAAAAAAATTCATTACTTGAAATAAAAATAAATGTTAACTGAAATAAACTTTTCATTAAGTTAAACCTGATGTACTAAAATAAAACTGAAAATAGAAACTATAAAATATAAAAATTAATCAAATCTAAATATAATTTTGTTTTAGTATTTACTAAAATATGGAAGTAAATTGCAGCCACTGAATAAAAATTAAATAATGTAATTTGTGACTTATCTAACAATTCTGACTATTCTCATCATTTTGAGATATAGGCTCACAATAATAGCGAGTTATGAAGTCCAATTCGGAGGGGAAAATACTATTTTCTTACCATTGTGAGTTTATATCTCACAGTTCTGAAAAAGTCATAATTATGAGATGTAAACTTGCAATTGCAACAAAAACAGTCATAACTGTGAAATAAAACATCGCTAATACAGTTTTGTATGTATTATTCAGTGGTGGTAAAATAACACTGACTAGTATGGCATAATCTGTGTCCACATTTTCTATTTTATTTATATATATATATATATATATGCATGCTAAATGCATGCCTACATTTTTAACTTAGGTGCTCCTTAGGAAAAAGTAAGAATCATGCATGTATGGTCATTTTTCCCTCAGTCATAAACGAGTTGTTGGAGACAGAATCCACCTCAGATACTATGAATACTCTGATATCTCTTTACCAAGCGAATGCTGTTTTTTCGATCCCTAAGGTCCCCTGCTTCTACACCGATGCTGAGAGGAGATCCGTCATCGATGCGGCTCAGATCGCCGGACTCAACTGTCTGAGACTCATGAATGAAACCACCGCAGGCGAGTTGTTCAGGGTTTAACGCCGCATGTCAATTGCAACACGTCCTCTTTCCGCTCTTGAATGACATCTGTGTTATATTTGCATGCAGTGGCTCTGGCATACGGGATCTACAAGCAGGATCTTCCCACTCCTGAAGAAAAGCCCAGGACAGTGGTGTTTGTGGATATTGGTCATTCAGGCTACCAGGTCTCTGTGTGTGCTTTTAATAAAGGCAAGCTTAAGGTTTGTACACGATGACATTTAGACCTTCAAATGTGATCTTTTCTGTTATGTGGAAATATAGACAGAGCATTTTTTCCACCCGTACAGATGCTTGCGACAGCCTTTGACCCTGAAATGGGAGGAAAAGACTTTGATGACCGGCTGGTCAGACATTTTTGTGAGGAGTTTGCGGTGAAGTACAAGCTGGATGTGAAGACCAAGCCCAGAGCGTTGGTCCGACTCTACCAGGAGTGTGAGAAGCTCAAGAAGCTGATGAGCGCCAACTCCTCTAACCTGCCCCTGAACATCGAGTGCTTCATGAACGACATTGATGTCTCAAGCAAACTCAGCAGGTATGTAGTTATTTCATCTCAGTCATATCATGTCATTCCAAGCCTGTATGATTTTCTTTGTGTCGAGGAACAAAAGAAGCAGAATTAGTTGATGAGTTTTCAAGCTGCTGTTGTTCATAGGTCAAGGAAAGTGATCCAAAGGTCATTAAAGTTCAAGCTATCCATAAGACTTGTGTGCTACGTTACAAATCTTAAAGCGATAGTTCACTCAAAAATGAAAATTGTCATAATATACTCAATCTCATGTCACATTCTAAACTCTTTCATTCATGTTTGAAAACACAAATAAAGAATGTTTAGTAAAAGTCCATTATACCCAAAGGGTCCAAAGTAGTCATTAAAGTTCAAGCGATATATATCCATAAGACTTGTGTCCAACAAACAGCTACGTACAGAGTGCACGCATAAATCGTGGTGATGAAGGGGTTAAACAAAGCGCATTTAGAGCGTGTTCTTTAGTTTCGATTAAAACATTAAGAGTGATTGCAAAATTCAAAATGGGGCAGAAAATGTATTGTTCATAATAAAATCACACAAAGAATGCAGTTTTTTCTCAATAAGCACGGTTCATACAACAGTTCAATAAACAATGAGCTAATACATTCATTTTAGACACAAACTCAAAATTCCAAACAGCTACAGCACCTTTTGTGTCTCAGTCATTCGTTCTGAATTCGAAATGACTCGGTTCACACGAACTTGTTAAAGACGTGCTATCTGCTGTTTTTTCACATGTCCAGTATTCTTTTAAACTCTGAGTCGTGTGTGAATACATTATGCAACCCAAACTTGCTTTAGTTTAATCCAAGCTTTTTGCAGAGAGTATGGCTTCAAGCATGTCTGAGCTTCTGTTTATTCAATTCAAGATTATTTCTATAGCGCTTTTCACGATACAATCGTTGCAAAGCAGCTTTACAGGAAATTAAGTTTCTACAATAGATTTATATATTGCAGAATCTTAATATATTTTAACTTATGACAAAATTTGGTTAATTCTGTTAATTGACTTGACGGAGTTTAAACTCAAAACATCCACTGATCAGAACAAAGTTTATGATATTTAATAAGCTCTATGTATTTGCATATGTGTGTTGGTCAATGTTTATGTGTGAATAAATGTCAAAAATTAAATCAGTACATCATATAAAATGATTGCGTATCTTCAGAAGACTTGTATTAAACTACTCTATTCAGGTGGATTTCTTTTAGAATATATTTATTTTGGAATTTTATGAAATTTTGATATAATGCACAAATATCTCTCAGGCTTCTTTGAACAAATAACCTTAATTTGTGTTTCAAAGATGAGCAAAAATCTGGTTCGGATTTACATGAAGTCTTTGGGTGTACTATCCCTTTAAGAAGATCACTCCAATTTCAATCTTGCCCATCACTCATATCTCATTTGCATATTGGCTCTAAAACCAGAAAAAAGATCATGACATATTTTTTTCATGCACTTTTCCTTAACATTCACAGCTGATAGTGTGTGATACATTCATTCGTTCCCGTCAATCACAATTAAAGGACTTTTATCAAAGTTTCCATCCTGACAGGAGTTAATGTATTGTTTTATTCCTGTGGCAGGGCTCAGTTTGAAGAGATGTGTGCTGATATTTTAGCCCGAGTGGAGCCTCCGCTGCGCAGTCTAATGGAGCAAGCTCGTAAGTAGTGATCTTCATCAGATAGTAGCGCTATATGTCATGGAAATGATTAATTCAACCGTCTGTCACCTGCTCCTGTGCAGATCTGAAGAAAGATGACATCCATGCTGTAGAAATAGTGGGCGGAGCCTCTAGAATGCCAGCTATCAAAGAAAGAATCGGCCAGTTCTTCGGGAAGGAGCCGAGCACGACGCTGAATGCAGATGAGGCTGTGGCCAGAGGATGTGCTCTCCAGGTCAGGTTACGCTTCCTGTAGTTTAACGAGACTGTGGGACTGTCCAAATACCAACATTTACATTGGCCACAAGAAGTGCATGCACGAGACTGTCCCAGGTCTTAAAAATGCCCTTAACACACACTTCAGAGCGGCATTCGAGGCTAATAAGGCTGCAACAGCTAATCGATAATAAAAATCATTGGCAACGAATGTCATTATCGTTTAGTAGCGTCTTCCCACCATGCACAGAAATCTTCCGCCAGTCGTGTCAAATTAAACCACTGAATAATGCATTTCTCTGGAATCGAATCGTGGAAGAAACGAAGCGAGCTGCTTCGGGGAAAGTGTGTGATTCTAGCTGCCCAAAACATACGAATGCTTTATTTTAAACTTAAAGCTGATGTGATTCCTCAGTGCAAAACTTTCATTTTAGGTTGACCGTTACATATTCACACAAGCGTTTCTATTTTTCATGAAGGCTCGTCCTGACAGTCTGCGTTAAACTTCAGGATTTACTGAACGAGTGACGGCGTTTCAAACACAGTAAACAGGGAGAAAATTAATATTCAGTTTGCTGAAATAGCTGTTATTGGATGTTAAATTTAGGTTTAAAAGTCAACATGTAATGCAAGCATTTTATGATAGTAACTGTAAAGGGATAACAGCGTGTCATTTGAATAAAAAGTAATTCCTTACATTTACAGAATAAAGACAGTAACAGGTTAATGTATTCAGAGTGAATGTGTGTGCATGCAGAACATTCCTCTCATCTGTGTTTTACTTTATCATCTTCATTATTATCTCCATTTTAGTGAAGGGGTTCAAACTGTCCTCTGTCTATTTAACCTGTGCTTTATAACTCTTTCACACGTTATGTATAGCATAGATACAGTCACCATATAGAACTGTTTATAGCATTCAGTTGGACGTCTGTTTGAAGGACAGCATGTGGAATTTGTATTTTGTAAATAAAAAAGGCTTTTTATCCGATAAACCGATTAATAAAAAAAATCTAATTTAGTTGCAGCCTTAGAGTCTAAGCGTATCCCATCATGCATCTTGTGACAGAAATACATTGTGAGACTTTTTGCTGAGATCTCACGAGATGTTGCGGAAACCTTTCCAGTGCAAGTTAATAATTATTAAATTAATAATAATTAGTTATTGCATATAATTTGGTAGCAAAACGTAAAGTGTTGCACATTTTATCGGTGCAAAGATGAGTATGCATATTTTGTACAGCATTTGCAACTGCTTTTAATCCCTTAAATAGAAGCAACACAGTTGATAAATTGCCGTCTGCTATAGAGACTACTGAACAGACATTTATATTAAAATGCAAACGTTTTGGAAATCTAAATAAAGTTCTGTAAATACTTGCATTTTAAAGAAAAGTTCTACACACACTTGTGGTCTTCAAGCTCACTTGGGCCAAATACAGGAAGAGTGGTCAAGTGCAAAGACCGCTAGCGTAGGTATTTGGACAGGCCACCATTAGATAGCAGACCTTTTAAGAGTGTTTTTCTCCTGATCCCACAGTGCGCCATCCTCTCCCCTGCTTTTAAAGTGCGTGAGTTCTCCGTAACAGAAGTGGTTCCCTTCCCCGTCTCTCTGAAGTGGAACTCTGCTGCTGAAGATGGAGTCAGGTACAAACATGTGCCGTCCAGTCCTCGTGCTTGATACTAGCGTGTTTTTATTTACACTGCTCTTTCGTTTCAGCGACTGTGAGGTCTTCCCAAAGAACCACGCAGCACCTTTCTCCAAAGTGCTGACGTTTTACCGGAGAGAGCCGTTCTCCTTGGAAGCGTACTACAACTGTCCTAAAGAGCTCCCTTACCCAGATCCCATAATAGGTACACACGCATGCAAACACACACACACACACACACACACACACACACGCAAACACACACACGCACACACACACACACACACACACACACACACACACACACACACACACACACACACACAAACACTTTCAAACCCACACTCAGGGTTCGAAAGTAAAGAAAAAAAAATTTGCATGTTGAAAAATAAATACGACCTCATGTTGTCAATCACGTTTACACACTGCCTCCGAAACTTTCGTCCGTCACAAAAAAAATCAGATCAGGTTCGATTTTCTGTGTTTTCGCATCCGTAGCATTCATTTTAATAGGAAAGGATGAAGAATACGAAAGACTCCGTGTGCAATGGCCTTAACACTCATAAAGTGCCATATATGAGTAAAAATGGCTTTTGTGAGTAAATATGGAGTTACTGGCCAATTTACTCTTCAACTCTTTTTTTTATTTTTTTTTTGAAATCACAAAAGAATGCATGATTTAATTGCAGTCAGTGAAACCACAGCAGTCTGATCCTCTTTTTGTTAGCATGAAATGAAAATTCAGCTGTTCTATATTGTACAAGCATATTATCGATGTTATTGTGAACAATTCATAAGTTATTTATTTTTTTTTCTTTGACCTTGTAATTTTTAATCAATGTCATAACTGGATCTTCTGGAAAAATGCCAGACTGCTCTGATACGTATCGTATGCAGGACTTCAATATTCAGCCTTCAACATCCATCCATATCTCAACATGCCATCAAAAACTGATTCATAGACACAGTCCAACCCACTTTTTTATTTTTCTGATAATTAATCGGTTACACTCGGATGTATGGAAGCCTGTTTCCGCCACTGAATAATAATAAAAAAATAGGTAATTACGACTTTTTATCTCACTATTCTGACTTTTTCTTCTCAGAATCGAGTGATATATACTCACAATTCTGACTATTTTCTCACAATTATCTCACAATTCTGACTTTAAAACTCGCAATTGTGAGTTCATATCACGCAAATCTGAGAAAAAGTCAGAACTGTGAGATGTAAAACACAGTTGTGAGAAAAAAGTACAAATGAGATGAAAAAGTCACAATTACCCTTTTTATTCAGTTGTGGAAACAAGCTTCCATATGGATGTGCGTCACAATATGAAAGAAAAGATCTACTGCATCTTCCATTTGATCTTTAAGAAAATTAAACAATTCAAAGAGATACAGATGGACCGCTAAAGAAAAGCCAGGTGACTGTCAGCTTTACCACAACTTTAACCTCCGTGTAAAATGTACGTTCAGGGATTTAGCTTGGAAGTAGTTCTCTGAGGAGACGCATTCCTGGCATTGAACTACTACAATGAAAATATGAGGAAACAAATCACAATGTTTGTGTGACCTTGTGTCTTCTCACAGAGAGGCTGGCGAGTGCATGAGTGACACAATGACCTGAGAGAAGAACAGCTCAATAATTCTGCTGCTATAGAAAATGAAAAGTTTTTTTTTATTGTCAGTAACCTTTCTTCTCAATGCATCTGCCACTTGCAAAGGTGGCAAATATTCTGGGCCATGCACATGCTCTTTTCTTCTCATAGCATATTTTCACTACAGATACATTCTGTGTGTAAACATGTACGCTGAAACTCTCACGCAGGCCAGTACGTCGTCCAGAAGGTGGTTCCTCAGGCCTCAGGCGAGAGTTCAAAGGTTAAGGTGAAGGTGCGAGTCAATATCCACGGGATCTTCAGTGTGTCCAGTGCCTCTCTAGTGGAGTTGCAGAAATCTGAGGAAGAAGAGGAGAGCATGGACACAGAGCAGAGCACAGAAAAAGAAAACGAGGTATTGCTGCAGGATACTGTTCACATGGCGTCTATCCCAACTAAACTCTGCTTTGTTAATGTGTATTCTGTGCCATGTAAAAAAACATCCATATAACTCAGCTCTACATCATAGATCGGTGTTCTGGTGAAGTTACCACCATGTGTTTTCAATCATTCACAGAGCAAAATGCAGGTTGATCAAGATGAACAAAAGACGCCAGGCACCGGAGAACAAGAAAACGAAGAGAAAAAAGCTGGAACGGAGGAAATGGAGGTTAATGAGATCTACAAATAGCACCTATGAAATGACCCATAGATTTGGGATTAGTCTTGCTGATTACCATTCATACTAGGGGTGTGCGATATTTATTGTCTGTGATAATATAGTATATAATACAGTGCCTTGCGAAAGTATTCACACCCCATATTTTTTCTGGTTTTATGTTGCTGCCTTGTTAAACTGCTTTAAATTACTTTTTTCCCACATCAATCTACACTCCATGCACCATAATGGTAAAGCAAAAGACAGGTTTTTAACATCTTTGCAAATTTATTAAAAATAAAATACTTAAATAATTCCATTGCATAAGTATTCATACCCTTATCTGGGACAATTTGAAATTTAGTTCAGGAGCATTCATATTGCTTATAGATGTTGCTGCACTTTGAGTGAAGTTAACCTGTGGCCAATTCAATTGAATGGGTATGATTTGGAAAGACACACGTCTTAATAAAAGGTCTAATAGCTGATAATGCATATCAGAGCAAAAAACAAGCCCTGAGGTCAAAAGAACTGCCTGTAGAGCTCAGAAACAGGTTTGCGTCAAGTCACACATCTTGGGAAGATAAATAAAATCTGCTTCATTGAAGGTTCACAGAAGCATGTAGTCTCCATTACCCTTAATGGAAGAAGTTTGAATCAACCAGGACTCTTCCTAGAGCTGGTCAAACTAAAGCATTGATGGAGAAGGGCTTTGGTTAGAGTGGTGATGAAGAACCTGATGGTCACTCTAGTTGAGCTCCATGATCGTAAATGCAGATCGAAGAAATCTACAGAAGGACAAACACCACTGCAACACGCCACCGATCTGGGCTTTATGGCGGTGTGGCAAGACTCAATCCTCTCCTCAGTGAAGACACACTTGGAATTTGCAGAAAAGCACCTAAAGGACCCTCAGACTGTGAGAAACAAGATTCTCTGGTCTGATGAACCTCAATTCTAAGCATCACGTTTGAAGGGAACCAGGTACTGCTCATCACAGGCAGAGTACATCCCTAAAGTAAAGTGTGCTGGTATCAGCTCATGCTGTGGGGCTGTTTTTCAGCGGCAGGGACTGAGGGACTCGTCAGAGTAGAAGAAAAGCTCAATGCACCAAAATATAGAGATTGAGAAAACCCAGTCCAGAGCATTCAGGACCTCAGACTGGGCAGAAGGTTTACCTTCCAACAGGACAGTGACCCTAAACACCCGGCAAGAGTGGCTTATACACAACTCTGGGAATGTCCTTGAGTGGCCCAGCCACAGCCTGGACTTGAACCCAGTCAAATGTTTCTGGAGAAACCTGAAAATATGCATTTTCTGCCCCATCCAACCTGACAGAGCTTGAGAGGAGAAGAATGGCAGATAATTGCCAAATGCTGATGAGCAAAGCTTGTCGCATCAAACAAAAGAAACTTGAGGCTGTAAAGGTGCTTCAGCTAAATATTTAGTTAAAGGTATGAATACTTATGCAATGTACTTATTCAAGTTTTTTATTTTTAATACATTTACGAAGTTGTGACTATTCTGTTTTTGCTTTGTCAATATGGTGTATAGAGTATAGATTGATGTGGGGGAAAAAAATAATTTAAAGCGGTTTAACATAAGGCTGCAACATAACAAAACATGAAAACAAATTATGGGGTTTGAGAACTTTCGCAAGGCACTGTATATTATATTTAATAAATATATTATATAATTAACGAAACAAAAACTTGCTAGGTGTACTGCGTTAGGCTAACTGAGACTTGTCATAGCACTTGTTTATCATCGCTCTTCTGTTGATTTTGATTGCTTCCGTTGTCCTCGTTTGGATAAAAGCGTCTGCTAAATGACTAAATGTAATATACCAATTGTCGTTTTAAGGAAATGCAAGCTGACATCATCTGATGTCACTCAGTTTGCAAAAACACATCTTTAAAGTCTAAAATCATTCACTGTGTGGTGAAGCCTGTTCGAATGCACTTAAAAGGCCCCATAATTCAACTTATGAAAGCAAAATATATCCCTGAATGTGTTTGTTTTTTATAATTATGTAGTTGTTAATATCACAAAAGCATCAGTGCTGTTTTCCTAAATATTAGCACTTGAACGTGATTGCATATGCGATATTAGTTTTATACAACAGTTCAATTAACAAGAAGTTAATATTGAGCGAGTTACATTTCAGACACATTATTGTCTTTTTTTTCTGTTTCGCCAAAAAAAAATAATCCCAAACAAAGCCGGAGCAGAACATTTGTGTTTCTCAGAGCAACACTGCAGTGTTTTGTGTTTGAACGAATCGTTTAAGGCAATGATTAATTTATGAAAACAGCCACTTGCTTTGCTTCTAATTGAATTGATTCAGTGAATCACTCATTAAGACAGAGACTTGCTGCCACCTACTGACTTTGTCAAACCAGCCAAAGTACCAGCACAAAAACACACTCAGCAAACTATCGATATTGAAAAAAAATTCAATAGTCAATATCGCACACCCTTAATTCAAACATCCATCACATATCTAATAATGGTTCCCTCCATGGATCATGATTTGTTCAGACGTCAGCAGAGGAAGGCAAACAGGAGAAGAAATCCGATCAGCCTCCACAAGCCAAGAAGGCCAAAGTGAAAACAAAGGTCCTGGAGCTGCCCATTGAGAACAACCCACAGTGGCAGCTAGCCGATGACATGCTCAACCTCTTTGTGGAGAGCGAGGTATGCTTTCTGTGCAGATGAGACCTGGACAAGTGTTTTCAACAGAGAGCTCAATCTACTGTGAAATGATTTTTCCTCAGGGTAAGATGATCATGCAGGACAAGCTTGAGAAGGAGCGCAACGATGCCAAGAACTATGTGGAGGAGTACGTGTACGAGATGAGGGACAAACTGCACGGGACATTCGAGAAGTTCGTCAGCGAGAGCGTGAGAGCAGTCACATGGCTTGACAATCTAAATTAGGGGATTTACAAGTTATGAAATGTCTTGATAAATCTTGAAGCAGATTATATAAATGAAGTAAAAGAAATCATCTTATCAGTGAAATATGTGCATGAAACGATCTTGAAATCCTTGTCTAATAATCTCAAAAGATTGGACACATTTCTAGGCATTCATTGGTAAGAAGGTGTTTTATATCACCATCTAATCTAAAGATCACAGAATTGTGCAGGTATTAAAACTTGATCCATGCTGTATTTACTTTAATGTACTAAAATAACAAATTAAACTTAAAAAAATATATTAAAAACTATATAGAAAAAATTAACTTCAATAAAAACAGACTAAAATTAAAGTGAAAATAGAAAATATTAAAAACACTGATTTAAAATATAAATAAAAACCTAGTGCCGTCAATCCGTTAATCGCATCCAAAATAAAGGTTTTGTTTACATAATATATGTGTTTTTACGGTGTATGTTTATGTATATATAAATACACACATGCATGTATATATTTAAGAAAATGTTATGTTTATACATTTAAATATTTATATATAATATCAATTAAATTAATATAAATATACATGGAAATCATTTCCAAATATATACTGTGTGTATGTATTTATATATATATAAATATACACAGTACACACACATATTATTTAAACAAACTTTTAATCGCGATTAATCGTTTGACAGCACTAATAAGTGTTATTTTAATATTATTTATATATTATAGTAAATCATATTTTTAATTGGCTTTTTTTTATATATTCAATTTGAATTTTTCTTTAAGTTTAAATAATTTAGCTTTTGTTAATTGTATACTTTTTTAAATATTTATATACAGCTTTAGTTTTTAGTAATTTTAGTACTTTCATTTATTTCAGTAAGTAGCTTAGGCAGCATTTCTGCTTTTCATCTAAGTTTTTGATCTAATATGTATGTTTATATTATTTCAGCTTTATTTGAATTAACGATGATTTGAGTAGTTTCAGCAGCGGTGCCTGACTCGGTCTGCTGTCTCTCACAGGACAGAGATGCTCTCTCATTAAAACTGGAGGACACTGAGGTCTGGCTGTATGAGGACGGTGAAGACCAGCCTAAACAAGTCTACATTGATAAACTCGTTGAACTGAAGGTACTAAACCTCTTTTGAGGTCTATCGTTTATGATGTATTCACTGAGTTCAATAATGAAATCTTGTCATTTTACATCATTGACACACTATTTTGATATTGTGCAGTTGCTTTGACACAATTTGTATTGTTAAAACTAAAAGCACTATATAAATAAAGGTGACTTGACATGTAAGCTCGTGTGAACCATGCCATTTACACAAAACACAAACAGCACTCATTCACCAAATTACATCCACTTAGTGCAAAGGACTGGTTCTTCTGACATTGCTAATCGTACTTGTGTTATGCATTTAGAAGGACGATGCATTCTGGGACTGTTAGCTTATTAAAAATCTTCCTGCAGAGTCTCGGCCAACCCATTCAAGAGAGATACACCGAATTTGAGGAGAGACCCAGAGCTTTTGATGAGTTGGGCAGACTGTTGCAGCAATACATGAAGATTGTAGAGGCCTACAAAACCAAGGTGAGCTTGTGCTGAATTAATGTGACATAAGAGACAGATCTGCACCTGCCTGGTGCACGATGGCTTCACGTGTCTTTTTGAACTATAGGAAGAGCAGTATGACCATCTGGATGAGGCTGAGGTTCAGAAGGTGGACCGGATGGTGAACGATGTCATGATCTGGATGAACAGTAAAATGAACCAGCAGAGCAAACAGAGTCTCGCCGTGGAGCCTGTGGTGAAAACGACAGATATACAGGCCAAAACACAGGTCAGTCACAGTTAGATGGAGAACATGAGTATGTCATCATTCAGCACCATGGTACATATTAAAGTACTGTGGTAGGGCTGAGCGGTATGACTGTGTAGTCACCACAGATTTTGCTCTATAGTTTATTTAGCGATATGCAAATATATCCACGTAGCACAGCACTACTTAAAAGTTAGTCTATATCAGCGGTTCTCAATTCCAGTCCTCGCGCCCCCCCGCTCTGCATATTTCGTATGTTACTCTTATCGCTTCAGATGTTTGTTCTATTCGAACGTAAGTGCCCTGCGAAGTGGACATCACAGGATATTCCGCCATGATTCCAGTTCGAAGCGAACGTATATATTCCATTCAAAGTGCATTGAAGTGTGCAAGACGTGAATTAAAATTGTATATATTTACAGAGGTATATGATGTCACACTCGTCCGTGCGTGAAGACGTTGCGCAGCGCAAATCCATGAATGAATGTTCCGAAATAAAGTAAACTTCAGCGGATTTCCCCTGCTCAGGGAGTAGGGAGCAATGGACCCTGTGTAGGGAGCAATGGACCCTGTGTAGGGAGCAATGGACCCTGTGTAGGGAGCATGTCAATCGGAACACAGTTCATGCACGGAGCGCACTTCTAACAAGCTGATTATCTGAATCAGGTGTGTTAACAAAGAGAGACATGCAAAATATGCAGAGCGGGGGGCGCGAGGACTGGAATTGAGAACCTCTGGTCTATATACACCTGACCTAAGAATAATAAAGAAACATGCATGAATGAGAAAATTAAGATTGGGCTGTGCTAGATGTTAGAGTTAAAGCTGCAGTCCGTAAGTTTTGCCTCTTTGTCGCCATCTCCGTTTGAAAACCTGGAATTGCAGCTCTGTGTGGAATTATCTTCATTCTGTGGTAATATTGATAACCGTGATAATTTTGGTCACTATAATCGTGATAAGATATTTTCATACCGTTACATCCCTAATCTCTTTTGAAGGACAACAGGGTTATAAAGGCGTATCATTGCATGTCATTACAAGGGAAGATGCTCGGCTTGTGTTGCTTTTCAAATATAAGCAGGGAGGCGTTTCCTCAGCACGTGAACTCACGGGCACACACACACACACACACACACACTGAGAGACATGAAACACACGGATATTATTTAAACACAAAACCGAGAAACCACAATGCACGAGAGCGCATTGAACTGTGGATGTTGCACCGAACGGTTCGATATTATATCGAGAATTGACACATCCCTAGCATGAACAGAGATGGCAAATTCAAGACATGCATGATGTTTAATAAAGTTAAGTGCAATAAGCAGTAAAAAAAATAACTTGATGTGGTTTTCACATGCTGACATACACCTGATACTGCATCTCTCTCAGACAGCATGCGATCCCAAATTCAGATCTCTTTCGCATCTTTATGCGCTTGAATGACCAAATACACAAATAATTACATCAAAATACCCGTCGTGTGGAGTGTTCACGTAAACAAAGCCAGTTATGTGTTTAATAAATGTAAACAGTTGGATGAAAACCAGATGTGTTTCAGTATATTAGATCCGTGCAGTTGGTCTTAAAGGTATAGTTCACCCAAAAATTGTTAATTCTGTCATTAATTACTCACCCTCATGTCGTTCCAAACCTGTGAGACCTCATCTTCGGAACACAAATGAAGATATTTTTGATGCATCCCGTGAGCTCTCTGACCCTCCCATAAATAGCAAGGATCCGAACACGATCAAGGCTCAGAAACATAGCAAGGACATCGGTAAAATAATCCATATGACATCAAGGGTTCAACCGTAATTTTACGAAGCTACGAGAATAGTTTCTGTGCACAAAAGAAAAAAAAATAACGACTTTATTCAACAATTCGTCTCCTCCTCGTCACCCTGGTGCCATTTTGGAGAGTATTCCTGAACGTAAACAACGTATGCTGTTCTGTGTCAGCTGCGTCACGCGGATACATTGTTTTCTTTCAGATCAAAGCATAAACGTAGAAAACCGCGCGGCGCAGCTGTTGTTTACATTCAGTGAATATTCTCCAAAATTGCACGATAGTGTGACGTGGAGGAGACGAATTGTTGAATAAAGTCGTTTTTTTTTTGTTTTTTGCACAAAAAAGCATTCTCGTAGCTTCGTAATATTACGTTTGAACCCCTGATGTGTGTGGCATTACAGTCATATTCAATCTCTTCACATTTTCCACAGGAGCTGTTCTCAACTTGCCATCCCGTGGTGACCAAACCCAAGCCCAAAGTGGACTTGCCAAAAGAAGAGAACCCCTCAGAACCGAACGGGCCGGTCAATACGCAGGAGAACCCTGAAGCCCCGCCCCCTGGCACAGAGCAAGCGGCTGGGGACAGCGCAGGCGCCACAGAAGCCAAGCCGGACATGGACCTCGATTAACCGCGCTGTGTAATGTTATGTTAACGTTACACGTTATGTTATGTAATGTTAACTTATATTTCCAGTGACTGCTAACGTTAAATCATCATCATCATCGGCCGGGTGACTCTGCCAATGAGAGAATCAGTGGCTGCATTTGCATGTCCTTTTATATTAAGAAAAACATAAATCACTATGCTGTATGATTATGATTGAGAAAAATCCTGTCTGCCTACGATTGAGTTTCTGTTATATGCTGATTCTGTCAACTGTTGTTTCAATAAATATGGATTGAAACATACATGTGCACGCTTATATTGTGGAATTACTTTAAAATAATGAATTACATAATGGCATATGTAATGCAGTTTGCTTCGCCTATTGATTTATGAATACATTTACACGTTACTTCAATGCATAGGTTAGAACAGGTGAATGTAAAATAAGTGTTACAATATTTGTCCGGTTTACACAAGTAATCAGTGGTGCAAATAGCTAGCTTAGATCTAGTTTACTTATGTTTCCATGACTCATTCCACAATAAAAGATTTAGGCTTTATACAAAAATTTAAAGGATGCAACAAATTAAGAGTCTATTGAATTAATATTCAGTTAATTTATATATATATATATAATTTAACTGAGTCCCACCTTTTGCATTCAACCCTGTTACAGATTGATATTCCACATTAATTCAATGTATTTATAAATTTAAAAAAATGATACCTAAGAAATTACATCATTTGGACACTTGCAACATGACAGCAAGTAATTAAGCATGATAATTCTGCCCTGTTACCAAGTTTTATTAAGATCGTTAACATATGCATCCATTTATCATTAACTACAAAACAAAAGTTGGTGTCACATAAGCAAACCCCTTCTTAAATTATCCTTTATGGTGTAATTTAATTAAAAAATTGTTTATTTAATTCTGTTAATGTTCTATTTTTCTGTTGTTTTTTTTATATTTGTTGCCATATAAATCACACAAATTAGTGTTTTAACTTTGTTGGAAAATGTTCCAAAAACTAAAGAAACCCACAGACAATATTAATGGTGAATAAAACGTCTCATACAATTTTATATATGTATATCTATTATGTATTTATTTATTTTGCATGGCCCATTGTACGTGGAAAGTGCCTTATAAACATTAATGGATTAATAAGCTATTTTAAAGTGTATACATTTCTTTTTTTTCAATCATTGCTAAAATCCTCTTTTTTTTGATGACGCAATGTGTTTTACACCCAAATCCTGAGTGAGCTGTATTTCCTCTCGATCACATGATCGTGTTCCTCTGAGCTGTTCTGTGGTGCTCACAAACACATGACCTGGTAAGTGTTTATCAACTCAATACGACAGCCTTTTATGTGTCTTTTTATCATTTTTATATTGATTCCAGTGACATCGCGATTTTGTAGTCACGTGTTCTATATATATGCATATATTGTAACCCAGAGCAACCGATTATAGTTTGTTTTATTAACTTGCAGAGAGAAATTACGTGTTGGTGTGTGTAGTGTAGTGAGGTATAAACACCGTCGCGACGCGACAAAATAGCCTTTAATAACCTGTCGCGTGATTACAGGTGCGGACGGCAAAGTCTCCACTGTGCAGTGTGCACCTCTTAATATCAGTGAAGTGCAATAAGCCACAATTGTACTTCCGTCTTAATGTACGGTGCTAAAGTCTGGAGAAGGTGGGGCTGTAACACACACACACACACACACACACACACTCCAGGTCTATTTACCTGTTTGCTTCTCTCAGACACAGATAAAGCCATGAAGCTCATCATACTGGAGGACTATGACCATGTCAGCGAATGGACTGCCAAATACATCAGGAACCGGATCAAGAAGTTTAATCCCGGTCCTGACCGGTTCTTCACTCTGGGTCTTCCTACAGGTAGAGTCATAAAAAATGCACTGTAAACACGTTCATTTGTAACATAGGCCTGTTCATATTTCCTGTGTTTCGCAGGAAGCACTCCGCTTGGATGCTACAAGAAACTGATCGAGTATCACAAGAAGGGAGCGATATCGTTTGAGTATGTGAAAACGTTTAATATGGATGAGTATGTAGGTATGTGGCCGCTCGTTTATGCTTGGGGATCAAGGGTTGAACTGCCTGTCGTATATGAGGTTGAACTCTGAACCTGTTACAGGACTTCCTAGAGACCATCCTGAAAGTTACCATTCATTCATGTGGAATAACTTCTTCAAGCACATCGACATCCGAGCAGAAAATGCACACATCCTAGACGGCAATGCATCCAATCTAGAGAAGGAGTGTCTGGACTTTGAAGCCAAAATCAAAGCTGCTGGAGGAATCGAACTTTTTGTTGGCGGTAAGACAGTCGATTGAACTTTGACCTGTGAGTGCCACCATTAAACAACGCTGGCTTGTAATCGTGTTGCAGGTATTGGACCTGATGGCCACATTGCGTTCAATGAGCCTGGATCCAGTCTTGTGTCCCGAACGCGTGTTAAGACCCTGGCTATGGACACGATTCTGGCAAACGCTCGTTTCTTTGATGGCGATCTCTCTAAAGTCCCCACCATGGCGCTGACGGTCGGTGTTGGCACAGTGATGGATGCTAGAGAGGTACAAATATTCATATTCATGCTTTTCCTTATGCACTATAATCACATCTATAAATATCAGCCCCTCCTTCTCCTGCTCCTTTAAGATGACTCCGCTTTAGTGCCAAAGTACTTGCACTTTTATTCAAGCAATCCTTCAAACATTTATTATAAGCTAGTTTATATGCCGTGTAGCTTGCAAAAACTACATATTATAGTCTGCATTATATTTACAGTACATAAACTGATACTTAAATATATATAAATAAATAAAACATATTATATCATATTTAAAAAAAATGTAAAAAAGATATTAATAATATTATAATAATGTGCATAATTAATACAAATGTGCAACTTGTGTATGTTTTGAGACGTGCACACTATTCTGATTTTAAGATATCAAAAATAACAAAAATTATAATTAACAAAAAAAACACTTTGCTAGATTTACAATTTTAATAATGGCAAGATCAGTGTTGGGGAAAGTTACATTTAAATAGTAATATTTTACAATATTGCACAAAAGTAACTAATTATGTTACTTTTTGTAGAAAGTAGTGTGTTAGTGAAAGTATGATTGAATTGGATCATTGAAGATCAGCAGCAAAGACACGATTAATAAAATGACATTAAATACATGAAGGATATTAGTGTTATTTAACTATTTCATGTTCACACAACGCCTCTGAACTTACTCCTGATTTCTCAACATGACGACAGACAGAGCTGTCAGTCAATAGATGGGAAAGAAAGTAACTGGCTTCACTTGTTTGAAAAATATATTTTCTTGTAAATTAAAAAGTAATCTGATTACGTAACTCCATCACTGATCACAGTTTGTGAAAAACGTCCATTGAACAGCATCAGCGGTCGTGGGCTGATCTGAAACAATACAACGAACGCTAACATGACTATATGACATCTTCAGGTCATGATCCTTATCACTGGCTCACATAAAGCGTTTGCGCTCTATAAAGCCATAGAAGAGGGAGTGAACCACATGTGGACGGTGTCGGCGTTCCAGCAGCACCCGCAGACTGTGTTTGTGTGCGATGAAGACGCCACACAGGAGCTGAGGGTCAGAACGGTCAAGTATTTCAAAGGTGACACTGACTTCTGGGGTTTTACATTGCTTGTAGATCTCTCTCTCTCTCTCTCTCTCTCTCGCTCTCTCGCTCTCTCTCTTGCTCCCTCTCTCTCTCTCCCTCTCTCTCTCTCTCTCTCTCTCTCTCTCTCCCTCTCCCTCCTCTCGCTCTCGCTCTCTCTCTCGCTCTCTCTCTCGCTCTCGCTCTCTCTCCTCTCTCTCTCTCTCTCTCTCTATCTCTCTCTCTCTCTCTCTCTCTCCCTCTCTTCGCTCTCTCTCTCCCTCTCTCACCGCCTCTCTCTCTCTCTCTCTCTCTCGTCTCTCTCTCTCCTCTCCCTCTCCCTCGCCGCTCTCGCTGTCTCTCGCTCTCTCTCTCTCTCTCTCTCGCTCTCTCGCTCTCTCTCTCTCTCTCTCTCTCTCTCTCACTCTCTCTCTCTCTCCCTCTCTCTCTTCTCTTCGCTCTCTCTCTCTCGCTCTCTCTCTCTCGCTCTCTCTCTCTCTCCTCTCTCTCCCTCTCTCTCTCTCTCCCTCTCTCTCTCTCTCTCTCTCTTCTCTCTCTCTCTCTCTCTCTCTGTCTGAATACAGGGATATTGTGCATGTAAGAAAGTGACATCATCAGTTTGTTAATGTTATTTTTCTCAGGCATTATGGATGTTCACAACAAGATGGTGGAAGAGCCGTAGACTGATGTTAAGAAGAATGGACACAACAGATTGTACTGTTTTTATATTACTTTATTTCTTTTATTAAACATCTCAATACCTGATGTATTGAATTAAAATGTGTTTATATAATAATCTACTTGGAATCCTGCTTCTTTAAATGTGACCAAATAAATAACAAATTGATAAATAAATAGACTTTACTGTGAATATTTATCTTTGGATCGAGGATTTGGTATTTCAGTATTTATGTTGTTATAATATTTAATATTGCCTTTTGTTTTTATAGATTTAGTTAATGTTTAGTTGTTTATGTATATTTACACATACATACACACACATTGCATTTCCCACATTTTTTTCTATTTTTTTATTTGTATTTTATTTTATTTTATTTAAGCTTTATTTCAGTTCATGAAAGCGTGTTTAAATAGTTTTGTTGTAGTTATCAATGACAACACTGGTGGAGGAGGGCACTGACACGTTTAACAATAGCATTATATTTTTTTATTGTGTGAAACTATTAGACTAAAGAGACATTTCCCCACCATGCAGGAGAAAAGTCATAAAACATTTCCAATATTGTATTAGCTGGACAAAATATGCAGCTCGGTGTAATCAAGTTCATACATGACTGAGCATAAACTTGGTGACTTAGGTGATTCGGGGTCATAAAATACAATATTTAGAAATACTGAATACTGTGCTGGTAGACGTGCTAATCCTCTGGGGTCATGTGGGCCGTAAGGCTAATACAAAATATTTAAATAATTAAAACAGACCCCCCCCTCCTTCTACACAAATAAATTTACAGTATTTTTTTAAAAAATATACAAGAGATTTGTGAACTATGTACAATAGCTTCTGTTACACACTTTACTGCAATATAATTTAAATGTGCTGAGGGATTTAAATAATAAAGAATGTTTACATCATCACTACACAGGAGTTCTCATAATTCACTAATCTCTCTCTCTATAAATGTTGATAATTTTGTGCAAAGAGACAATCTGCATTGATATCTAATATTAAAATATTCTTATACCATTAATCTATAATTTTTTGTTTTGGGGGGACAAGTTTGAAGCTCTGCTCTAGCCATTGTTAAGACAAGTGAAAGTATAAGTTCAAGGGTGCTTTTAGTTCAACAGACGTTTAGCAGATTACGAATGGAAATTTCTCTTTAATTGGTTACATAACAACAATCTTTGCACTGACAGAAATACACCCATGAGCTGCCTAATTAGACCGCTGAGCGGAGCCACTCGGAAGCACGTCTATAGCAGCTAGTATGCTGTCTAGGTAGGCAGCACACTAGGCTTTGAGACAGAGCCGCAGACAACACACACAGAGACAGAGCATGAGCAGTCGCTTTAGATTAGCCTAGTACTGGCATCTCATACGAGTCGAGGATATCTGAATCAACGAGCAGTCAGTTCAGTTTGTGATATTAAATAAGAGTTGTGTCTAAGTAGTGATCATTACTGTATGAGTGATTAAGAGTGAAGAGATCGACGCGGAAGAATGACCGACCAGAGGAGTGCGTACCAGCAGGTAACAAACACGATTAGCTCACTGTTCTTCTTTAAGGTTAATGGTTTTATGAACATATATCGAGTCGATGAGGTTTTGATAATAATTTCCCAGACTCTAAACTGTAATGTTTTGAGAGGAGAGAGGATAAAGTCCGAGGGATTAATTAGCTGGTTAGCCGCTCCTTCAGCGGCCTTCAGTTAGCATTAGCAGAGACAACAAACCGGAAAAACCAAGAGCTCGCGATGATTAAATATAGAATATGATTACAAGATAATCCGTGGTTTATTATGGGTATATAGAGTATCAACACAATATATTAGGTTGTCATTCCTAACGAGTGTTGTTTGCAGTGGAAGTGTGTTAATCACGTAAAACAGTGTTAAAGTTCATGACTTACAACAAGACAAGAGGTGAACCTAACGTTATTTAGTTTTGTGAATGATCATCTAAATCCTAGTTCAGCACTATTATATATATATATATATACATTTGTTTATCTTATATTAAAATATATATACAAACAGTCTTTATTATGTAAACTTTAATATTTATTATGTGTGTGAATGTGAAACCATTTAACGTGAATATATAATTGTGTGTGTGTGTGTGTGTGTGTTGTTTGTGTGTGTGTGTGTGTGTGTGTGTATATATATATATATATAACCCACACGTTTGTTTTTGTGAATTATGGGGGCATTCCATAGGTGTAATGGTTTTTATACTGTATAAACTGTATTTTCTATCTTCCTACACCAACCCTTCCCCTTACAGGAAACTTTCAGCATTTTACTTTCTCAAAAAAACTCACTCTGTATGATTTATAATCCTTTTGAAATATGGGGACATGGGAAAATGTCCTCAAAAATCACTTTCTCCTTGTAATACCTATGTCATACCCATGTCATACAAATGTATGTCCTCGTATGTCACACACACACAGTGTATCTATATACACTATATTGCCAAAAGTATTGGCTCACCCCCTTCTAATGAAAGGTTTGACTACTTTAGTTATTTCCATGAGTACAAATCTTAATGTTTAAGCATATAATGATATTCTAGGGAATTGTGTGCTTCTAATTTTATAGCAACAGTTTGGACTCTTTTCTATTCTAACATGACAGTGTCTCTGTGTATAAGACAAGAATCAAAGAGAAATGATGATTCAGTCAGTGTGGAAGAACTTGACTGGTCTGCAGAAAGCAGCTGAACACCTCTGGTGTGACTTTAAATGCAGACCTTGAGATTATAATATTGATATCAGCAGCTTTGTTTTGTTGTGTAGTTGAATAACGAGGAGGAGTCCGCGGAGGTGTTTGAACAAGCCGCGGATGCGTCTCCTCCGCCGTACAGCAGCATCACAGCGAGTAACGCAGGTAACACGAGTGTGTGAATGCAGATCTGTCCAATTCCACATCTGCACACTAACCACCGCATGCCAGAAATAACTGCTGCGTCTGCCATTATTCCTAACCGCTTTACTCTGTCTGATGTGTTTGCTGTAGCTTTCTTTGAGTACAAAGAGGACGAGATTTTCCCCAAACCCCCCTCATACAATGTTGCCACGTCACTGCCGTCATACGACGAGGCTGAGAGGAGCAAAGCAGAGACCAGCGTTCCTCTAGTCACCGACAGGGTGAGCGTTTGGGATTATTACTTACAGTTAATTAAGCACTCTTTTGACACATGCGTGCTTGTTCCTCTACTACAGGATGAGGACTTCATTGCCAGAGACAGCTTTGATGATACGGATCAACTGCGTGTTGGGAACGATGGGATATTCATGCTTACATTTTTCAGTAAGAGCACACAGTACTTGTTTTTGTCTTTTTTCTCTCTCTTTATGATACACTTAGTCTGCTGTGGATTATGGATGGATTAATAATTGGGCTGATGGTATTGGTGTGCGTTATTTATTGTCTGCGATAATAACGTATTTGTTCTTTTAACAATATATGAGCTGAAATTATGGAGTATGTCAGTCGCATTGCAAAAAAACTAACAAAAACACATATTCAGAGTCCAAAAGCATTTATTGCTCGATGAAGCCTGTTAGAATGACCCCATAATTCAAGTTATGAAAGAAAAAGAAAAATCATGTTTTTATATGTATATAGTTAAGTAATTATCACCCAAGCATCAGCAGTTTTCCTAAATATTAGCATGCAATCGCAAATGTGATATACATTATTTCAAAACAAGTTAATATGGAGTGAGTTGCATTTTTAGACACATTTTCAGTTTTAGTTTTTTTATGTCTCCCCTACGAAAATAGTTCCAATCAGAGCCAGAGCAGAACATTTATGCGTCTCAGAGCAACACTGAACTTTTTGAACAAATAATTTGAGTCAATGATTTATTCGTAAAGGCAGTCACTTGCTTGATTGCTAAACGAATGCTTTGAAAGAATGATTCGGTGAATCACTCGTTAAGACCTGTGTCCTGACATTTTATCCTACCCGTCAGGTTTTCCTACCTCGGCTTACTGCGCATGCGCGCATCAATATTGCATCCTTTTTCTTACGCCGAACAACAATATTTAATGTATCTGCATTACTGTAATAGTAGGTTTAGGGTTGGGGTAGGTGTAGACTTTAATAAAACACAATATAATAGGTAGAAAAAAAATGTATTGTTGGTTTCCGGTACTAGATGTATCCCTTCTATCCACAACCGTGAATATAACACGTAATTACTGTATGTGCATTACTGTAAGGGTAATTTTAGGGTTGTGGTAGGTGTACACATTAATAAAACATAATTTAACAGGTAGAATTTTTCGTTGTCGAATTGTACTACCCACTGTTTTAATGGGAGGTAGCAAAATCTGACAGGGTAGGACCAATTGACAGAACACTGGGACTTGCTGCCACCTACTGGCGGTTTTAGTGTTGTATTTATTTATGCATAACAGGCCTAAACCAGCCAAAGTACCAGCACAAAAACACACTCAGCACAATATTCATTTTTGTCATCAGATATGTTAATATCTCTTAATGTCTTTGCGTCATCAGTGGCGTTCCTCTTTAACTGGATTGGCTTCTTCCTGTCCTTCTGTCTGACCACGTCTGCGGCTGGACGCTACGGAGCCATCTCTGGCTTTGGACTGTCCCTGGTCAAATGGGTCCTGATTGTCAGGGTATGACATATTACATCATATGTTTTTATATGATTTATAATTGATATGATTTTATTAGTGCTTGTTATTAGAGGATGAACAACCTTTTCTTTCTGTGATTAAACAGTTCTCTTCCTACTTCCCTGGATATTTTGATGGCCAGTACTGGCTGTGGTGGGTTTTCCTTGTTGTAGGTGAGTGTATATTTGCACATTAGTGTAAATAAATGTTACTACACTGATTCATTAACAATTATTTTTACAGTAAGTTTTCCCAAAAAATGAAAATGCTATGACAATTTACTCACCATCATTATGTAGATGAGTTTGTTTCTTTATCAGATTTTGGGTAAATGTATCAGTTGCTCAACAATGGATGCACTGCAGTGAATGGGTGCCGTCAGAATGAGAGTCCAAACAGCTGATTAAGACATCACAGTAATCCAGTCCATCAGTTAACATCTTGTGAAGCCAAAAGCTGAGTGTTTGTAGGAAAAATCCATCATTAAAAAGGTTTTAATGTTAAACATGTTCTTCCGGCTGCGTTCTGCAGTGAAAACTCGTCATCTCTTCTGAATCAGGAGAGAAATATGCACAGATCAAGCACTGTTTACAAGCCAAAACAGCTCTAAAAAATGATGTGACCAGACAACAGGAGATGGACTGTTTGACTGGAGGAAGCGTTATGAATTATGGACTCATATTTTGGCCAGAAGTGATGGTTTAAAGTTAGAATGCCTTCTTGATGTATTCATTACAATCCACAGCTTTTGGCTTCACAAGATGTTAACTGATGGACTGGAGTGGTGTGGATTATTGTGATGTTTTTATCAGCTGTTTGGACTCTCATTCTGACGGCACCCATTCACTGCAGAGCATGCATTGCTGAGACACTGATGCAATGCTACATTTCTCCAAATCTGCTCTGATGATTAAAACAAATTATTTAACATTATTACTTCATTGCTAATATTATTTTATATATTTTTAATAAAAAATGTATGTATTAAAACTATTCCTTTTTTATTACACCAGGATTCCTGCTGTTCTTCCGGGGATTTGTTAACTATTCCAGAGTTCGCAACATGGCCGATCATTCCGTGTCTACCCTTCCTCGAACCCGGGTTCTTTTTATCTATTAGGTAAATCACAAGAAATTATTATTATTTAATTTTTTTTTTTAGATGAGGTGTGTGCATTGCATTAGGGGAAAATCTATTAAAAGACCACCTTTCAATGATGTAAATGATTACGGACAAGATATTAAAATGAAGGTGAAGTGCTTTCTCTCTTTTGATTTTGTGAATAGATTCAAATCTCAGGATAATTGCAAAATGAACAAAACGGTAAAGTCAATGAGAGCCACCTACAGCTTTTTTGAATCTTCAGGACATAAACAACACACTTCAGACGCCCCTTGCACTTCTCAGACGTTTGCATAATGCTACGAATTACATTAGCATTTTTACTAAAGGATCCGAGTCCCTTCAAGCATTTATCAGTGCTTGATTCAGTCGTTCAGTATACGTTCATCATGCAGTTACAAACTACTGCCATGTGCATGTGCTGCAGTTAGCATCAGAGAATCAGTTTTTGTACAATCCCAGTCACAGTTAGTTCTGTGGACTTTCTCTTCATTAGTGGGAAAGTTGTCATTTTAATTTGTGAGTAAATCTCGTAACTGAACTAGAACAAGAGTATGTATATACAGTATACAAAAAGAGAGATATTAAACATTATAAACATGCACTTTCAAGATATAAATGGAAAAAGATGCACAGAGCGACTGTCAGGTCTTTGTAAAGCCAAAAGCGTACATGCTATTTGTTGACAATAAAGCATTAAAAAAAAAGCCAAAAGCATAATAAAAGTTTATTTCAGCTTGTTTTAAATGACTGTCACCAAACGGACCAAAATACTCTTGTCTTGTTATATAAAAGGTTCGCTTCGATTCAATATAAAGCGCAATGAAAGCACACCTGAATATGTAATGTGCTTTAATCAATCAGTGTGAATAACAGACTATATTATGATTGCATATGTAGCAGTAGATGGATCACTGATCTTTTCATTTGATTGAAGTCTTCAGTATGGGATAGTGCTTCATGATGTGTTGTTTGTGATTTGTATGTTTTACTCTTGTCAAGTATCTTGTAATAAATGTAACATCTATGGCAACACCACAGATCGCTTGTGTATTTGTCAGTATTATACACTACCGCTGCCAGCGTGTGGTTGTAGAAGTCTCTCATTCTCACCGATGCTGCTTTTATTTGGGATCGCAGGTATGGACGTGTGGGCTGATTTTAATGCATTCATAATTTTAATGCATTATTATTTCTAATTTAACAGCACCAATTTAATGCGCTAAATCAATAGCCCTAATACTATTACAAAGGTTTTCCATTTAAATGTTTTTCTCCTGTGATGACAAAGCTGAATTTTGAGCATCAATACTCATCATTAGGGTCACATGATCCTTCAAAGCCTTGAGCATATTCTCATTTTTAGTTAATAAGAAAGTTCAAAAGAAAAGTGTTTGATTTAATTAATTTAATGCATCCTTGCATAGCAAAAATACTAACCCCCCCCCCACCTTCCAAAAAAATGTACCCCAAACTTTTAGATCCTCAACTGAAGGATCTTAACTTTAACAATTATATATAAATCTATTATGTGTGTTAGTAAAGATGAACTATGATTTGTTGGTTTGGTGACTTACGCTTTGTAGTATTTATTGTAACATTCACCATTTATTAATTTGCAGTTATTATAATTTCACATGAATATATACTTTCAATGACTGAACACAGTACATGTCAGTGAGATGTATTATGTGTAACATGATCCAGAGAGGTACAATGACAGCACAATAACGTGAACAGAAAAATGAAACGCAATCAGACACACATGATTACATAACCATAAGAAAATACATGAAATGTCATGACTGAAGAACTCCATTCACAATTTAAAAATAAAAATAGATTACTATTATAGTAGTTTTATTCTATATACTATATCTTTCTTTGTCAGTGCATATTTAAGTAGTAGATTTTGACAGGGCTAGTGAACTTCTGTTAGTCTGCATATGTTGTGTATGTAGCCGTCTGACGGTGAGTTCGATGCGGTTCATGTGCAGCTAGTAGTTATCATGTGACTTAACAGCGGGTTATATGGTGATTCACTAACACTTACAATAATGTCCTAATAATTAAAGTTATCTGATGCATTAACAATGAGCAATACTAGGGATGTTCATTTCGGTTATTTTTCCTAACCGACAACTGACGCTCATTAACCGATTATTAACCGTTAACCGACAAGATTATTTTAAATTAGAATAAGTGTCTGTGACCCGTTAAAAATACTAACATTTGTTTTCCGGGGATTTATTTTTCAATGCGCAAAAAGCAGCAAACAACAGAACATGAGGATTCACATGATCACATCATGCACCTGCAGAAAAACATAATAAAGCTACGCGCTATATATGTATCATGTTCTGTGGCTCAGTGGTTAGAGCATTGCGTTAGCAGCGCAAAGGTTGTGGGTTCGATTCCCAGGAAACACACATGCTGACAAAACACGTATAACCTGAATTCACTGTCGCTTTGGATAAAAGCGTCTGCTAAATGTAAATAATGAATAAATAGGCCTATACGAGAAATATATTTTCACTTAAGAAAACGAAAGAAACTGCAATGAGCAGCCTATGCAGAGTTTCGGTTCATTTTTGTGCTGCGTGAAAGGAAAGTAGACGGCAGAATGCGGGAACCTATTTTTGGGCTTATTTTATAAAAGCGCAAAGATTTGTTTTTCTTGTGAATGTACACAAATAAAAGAAAACCTTTTATAATTCTGATTATCTTCATGACTAAGAGGAGTATTTGCTTTCACTGTTACAAGGGGAATAAATCAAGTGCTTGCTCCAGCGCCGCATGCGCACACAGTTAAGTATTCTACCTTCACAATGCAGCCGGTTCATTATCATTATTAAAAACAATCAGTCAAACATATGGGGAAAAACACACTGCTCAGTTTAAATATGTAGTAAAATATGTGCCGTTAAGCGTTATCACCGTACCACCGTGAAGTTATGCAAAACATTTTGTTTTACATGGATATTGTAACACAAGTGAAGTAGGCCTACATAAAAGGTAAATCATATTTTGGCATTCAAATACATCGTGAATACGGGAACATTTGATTTTGTGTCGAACGAGAGACCCAGCATTGGTTTCAGTTTCGTTTTAGCCTAAATTAATTTGTTTTTGTTTGTCGTTTATATCTATAGCTTCTTATTTTTAATTATTGTTCTTTTCTAAATAGCCTGCTGTTAATTGAACGGATTTGTTGTGGAGTGAGGGGAACTAAAATAGCCTAGCTATGTTTAGTGTTTATTATAATATTTGTGATTTCCGAATGAAATAATAAAAAATGCGACTTATATGCAACCTTATATATTTTTTTTATACGGGTAGCTTTTTTTAAGCCACGCAGCAAACCTTTTAAAATATTTCGATAAATTAATGAAAAAAAAGTGACTTTAAACTGTTTAACTGATTGTATTAATCGGTCAAAATTCGCATCGGTTGGTTAAACGGTTAAAATGAACATCCCTAAGCAATACATCTCTTACAGTATTTTTGTCTACAGTAAATATACAGTATTTATATTTTCTAACAGTAGATAATGAAAATGTAAATGTATTGTTAGTTTAGGTCCATGAAATTAAGGATCTTAACAGTAGTTGACTAATGTTGTTAACTAATGGGATCTTATAGTAAAGTGATAGCAGTTATTCTGTGTGATGAAATATGATCATGATCTCAGTCCTTTGTCTGGTCCACCTGTCGAGGGAGAAAGAAAATCGCCTTTTGTCCGATGTGTGTTCTTGGACCGCGTTTCATTTTTCCGTTCTTCTTTATTCCGACGTACCAGTTTTCCCCGTGCTTATGAGACTGATACGTGTTGTAGTGGTTTTCCTCCATCCTCTCCAAGAAATAACTTTCATCAGTTAGTGACTACAGAGACAGAAAGAACATGCGTCAGATCAAAAAATGCTGATGTAGTTTTATGGCTTTGTATCAGAAGGGTGTGTGATAGACTCACTGAAGCGTACAGCTTGCCATCTTCATTCATAGAGAGGTAAAGTCCTGTCTCTGCTCCTTCAATGACCACCACTCCTGGACTTGTTGCTTTAATGCGCAGTATGCCTTTAAACACGAACGCACAGAGACACACACACACACACGGACACACAACATACGCACGCACACACGCACGCATGCACGCACACACACACAGACACGTACACACACACACATACACACGCACACACATGCACGTGCACACACAAACACACACACACACACACACATAGACAGATAGACACACACACATAGACAGATAGACACACACACACACTCACACACGGACACACAAAGACATACACACGCACGCATGCACACACAGACACACACACATAGACAGATAGACACACATACACACACGGACGCACGCACAGACACACACACATACAACAGACACAGACAGACAGACAGACACACACACACACACACACACAGACCACAACACTACACACAGACACGAACGCACACAGACACACACACACATAGACACACACACGGACACACAAAGACATACACACGCACGCATGCACACACAGAACACACACACAACACACACATAGACAGATAGACACACATACACACACGGACGCACGCACGCACACACATACAACAGACACAGACAGACACACACACACAGCCAACAACACACACAGACACGAACGAACGCACACAGACACACACACACACATAACACACACACATAGACAGATAGACACACACACGGACACACAAAGACATACACACGCACCATGCCACACACTGACACACACACACACATAGACAGATAGACACACATACACACGGACGCACACACATACACAGACACAGACAGACAGACACACAGACACAGACAGACACGCACACACACACACACACACACACACACAGACAGACACTGTTGTAAGTATGGGAGGATTATTGAAAATGATACAGAACAATCCTACATTCCAGAACAGTGTCCAACATCCACGATAACAAGATCAAGGACAAATATTTTTAAGGATGGAATTAAGTTTTCAAACAAAACTTTCAAGCATTTTTTATGTCAATTTAACAAAATAGTCTAAAACATTTTGTAATACTATTGAGCATTAGAGTAGACGTGCTTACAGGTTGATGTACTCTGTGTGTGTCTGTCTGTCTGTCTGTCTGTCTGTCGTCTGTCTGTCCTGTCTGTGGGCGTGTGGTAACTGATTACATGATTACAGATTCTTTTTTGCCGTCTTCATTCATAGAGAGGTAAAGTCCTGTCTCTGCTCCTTCAACGACCACCACTCCTGGACTTGTTGCTTTTATGCGCAGTATGCCTTTAAATATGCACGCAGACAACACACACAACACACAACAGACACATAGATATAGACACACAGAGACAGACACACAGACAGACACAGCCAGAAGACGGCAAAAAAGTGCTAGTAATTATCGTAAATTACATTTTTAAATAATCAGACTACAGTTACTTATGGAGTAAGTACCTGATTGCATTTTATTTACACCATAGCAATAAATTATTCATAATTTATTGATTCTCCTTATTCCTCTTTTTCATCTTTGAAATAGTCTTTCTAAAATAGCCTGCCACCTATATACTCTCAGAAAGTCTTCAGTTTTGTGGACATTCATACTACATTCAAACTGACATCAACAAGGCATTTTCGTCCACACAACTGCCGCTCACTGGATATTTTCTCTTTTTCGGACCATTCTCTGTAAACCCTAGAGATGGTTGTGTGTGAAAATTCCAGTAGATCAGCAGTTTCTGAAATACTCAGACCATCCGTCTGGCACCAACAACCATTCCACGTTCAAAGTCCCTTAAATCGCCTTTCTTCCTTCCATTCTGATGCTCGGTTTGAACTTCAGCAAGTCGTCTTCACCACATCTAGATGCCTAAATGCATGAGTTGCTGCCATGTGATTGGCTGATTAGCAATTTGTGCCAAGATAGTGTTTGCATGAAGGCCCAGTACAAATACCCTACAGCGGCATTAGTGTCACACTGAAAAATTACTAAATAAGATTAATGTCATTTAATAAAGTCAAAATTACGATAGTAAAATTATATTATATTGCGTGAAATTAATGTGAAAATTAGTCCGCAAAAAACACAAAAGGGTCTGTGGCATTCAACCTGTTGATCTTAACACCAAAATCAGCAATAACACAGGCTTATAGATATTTTTGAAACTCTAATTGATCGATTTCATGAGACATTAATTTGTATACATTTTTCAGATTTTTTTTCAATATGCATTAAAATATTTATTCATGTTTATTTCATGATGCAAATATTAAAGAGGAAAATATAATTGATTCCAAATGCAGATTGAACTGAGGCGAATGTAGTTACCTCACTACAAATAAAAGAGCACAAAACACATTTATTGTTTGTATTTGATCTCAACATTTACAGAAAGATGAGACTTTGTGTTATAATTAAAAAAAAAAACACCAAGCGTATTGCGATTATTGGGTGGCTTGCGTGCAATGAAGGGACTTGAAAACGCTAAATATAATTTCCAAGCATTTACACCGTAATTAAAACAGCTTGTGAATAGTCACGCACCGGTATTTAGGGGAGAGCGGGCACAAAGTAACACTTTCTCATATTGTGTAAATCCACTTCGTGTTCAGAGTATAATTTTTTTATCCACAGTATTTTCACACTTGTCTAGTTCAGATATATCGCTTTGTTTCATTAATACAGTGTATAGTTTTTTTTTTTATTTACCCTCAAAAATTGGAAGTGAAATGTGACAACATGCCCCGTATGTGGGGTACATTGTAACAAGACCATATGACAGCCTAAAATGTTATCTGATCTTATGAAAAAAATTAACTAAAATATTTTGTCAATAAAATGATTATTTATTTAAAATTAAATCATTGTTTTTTTAATATATAATTAAAAGTAATCTGATTTTTGAGTTCGATTATGGACAAATTGCACCCATGCCTGGGATGGCCCACATAAACCAGTACAATTGTTTTGCATATGGGCCCGGACCGACTTGCTACGCCACTCACTGATACTTACTCAGTGCAGTTTAAGTAGGCCTATTCAATTTTTTATAACTAACATGTTTCATCAAGAGCAATATTGAGGAAATATAACGTTTTTCAGCACAAAGCACGTTGCCCTTACATCAATCCCCATGATATCTACTTTATTCATTGTTAAATCCGTTATTCTCATTCTGCCTGATAGCACTTAAACGCGTTATCATCATCATCATCACCGCGTCACCGCGGCGGAACTCACAGTATGCGTCTTCCTCTCGCGCTCCCGCCACGCTTCCGTCCGCCGCGAGCCGCAGGTGAAATCCTCCGTTCATGCAGTACAGCCGCGCTAGCTTCTTGTAGTCGGGCGGGCCGAGCTTCACCGCAGGATCGGTCTCCGTCATGCCTACAGCTCAGTGCGCTCTTCTGAGCACAGGCGCTGTTTGGAAACGGGAAATGGCCGTGTCTCACTCGGTCTGGCGAGGCGCTTATCTACGGAATTCCTGGGCGGCTGGCTCGGGACGTGCATACATGGAATAAATGCTGACTAGGTAGGCAGCTCCGGACGATTGAGACACGGTTAATAATGCTGAACGGTTTGTATTGATTAACCCGAGACTCTAAACCTGCCTGGGCTGTTCAGCCTGACTTGTCTCATTATGACATCCAGGGAAAACGCAC